>OX460917.1:5480156-6080156 GCA_949788335.1 Salpingus planirostris | reverse complement strand
TGACACGCTGTATATAGGCTTCTAAGGGCCAACTGCACCGCTTTCACTTAAAATTTAAACCTTAGCAACAATTGTTGTTAACAATCGTAGTCAAGGCTTAAGCTTCGCTTTAACTTTTAAGTGAAAGCGGTGCAGTTCGCCCTAAGTATCATAATATGAAAATTGTTATACACTTGAAAAAAAAACAAAATTTACTGCCATAATTAAGTAGTCAATGAGAAAACTACTGCTTAAGGAGTTTCACAGCAAGTTAATTCTCCTGAGAAACCACAAATATTAAATTGTTTCCTCTTATCAACATAAAGTCTATTACGGGGGCATACTGTACAGGCTGTTTGATGAAAACTCTAGAACGCCACAGTTTCTTTGGTTATGATCTGATTTCAAAAACCCATCAACATAAAATGATTCATGTTTCATGCACTAAGAATAGAGCTTGTTACCAAATTTTTTCCCTCAACTTCTTTTTTTAACATTGGTAAATTTAAATTTTTAAGAATAAAGTACGATTACTTCTAACTTAAAATTGAAGTATGTATTTTTCTCTTTACTATGGTATGTAGAAAGTGGTCATTTTTTCAATGTTTATCCAGAAAACGCATAAAAAGATTCGCCCGATTTGAATTAAATTTTAAGAAATGTTAGTTTCAGGAGTGCTTTGGATTCCACAGCAAACGTGAAAATGACGTTTTTTGTTTAATCCGACCAAATCTGGCGAATCATTTTTTACGTTTTTCTGATGATTATTAAGGAAAATCAACTTTTTTATTGACCGATGGTATAGAAAAAAATATCTACTTCAACTTTGAATTGGAAATAATCGCGTTTTATTATAAAAAAGTTGAATTCACCAATGTTGAAAAAAGAAGTCGAGGGAAAAAATTTGGCGGCAAGGCCTATTCGTAGAGCATGAAAAATAAATCATTTTTTGTTAATGGATTTTTGAAATCGGATCACAACCAAAGAAACTGTGGCGTTCTGGAATTTTTATCAAACAGCCTGTATGTGGGAAATCCTACACGTTTCATAAAAAAAACGCGATTATTGATAACCTTTCAGAAAGGTTAAGTAGTTAAGAATTAATAAAATACACTTTAAGATGTTTCAGCTACATTTGTGAATTTTAAGAATACAAACACATCATGAGCCTCAAACAGTGTCTCTTATTTTACATATTGCCAGTGATATTGCTCGAAACGACTGAATCCGTATGGGGACCCAATTCATATTGTGGCAGGGTATGTGAACTTACCAAGTTATCACGTAATTTTTGCGTGTTCCATCACTGTATCATTTGACATTTCCATTACATTTACGGATATTCATGGCACTGCAAGAAATTTCATTCGTCACTGTCACTGCCTAATAATTTTATACACAGACTATGTTTTATACCATTTCACGTGCCTGTGACTTCTGGCAATTTTCGACACATCAATGACTAGTTTACTAGATTTACTGGATATTGAATTGATTATTACATCCATATTACATCCCATGATTGGAGTATTTGCTCCAGAGTGCTTCACACCCCGTTTATATAGTTTCTGAAAGGGACAAACGTAGTGGATGAAGTAAACCAAAAGCCGGAACTCCCTGCCTTAGTGTATGTTTGTCTTATCATTTAACACAACAAGTGACGGTAGCCAGAACGACGGTGTCTCACTGCAAATATAAACAGGCAATTTCCACGGGAAATCAGATTTTGCCCAATATTATCCACCCAGGTGCATTAAGATAAAAATGAATGTACGTAAAGATTAAGGCAACAAAATGATCCCTATTTGATTTGTTTACGGCTTCAAAAAATGATGAATTTTTGTATTGGAAAAATCGTTAGCAACGTTTATGGTTTAATAAAAAAAATACCAATTAAGTCAACACGATCATAAGTTAGTGGTAGTAGGTAGCACCGACCGACACCGATCCATCCCCAAGAAACTTCAGGTTTACATACCACCAAACAAGAAACATTATATTCACACACTGACAGAAAGATCGTTGGTTCAACAAAATGTTCTTTTGGATACGAGCCAACAATGAAAATATTTGGTTGAACCAATAATTCTCATATTTAAAATGAAGAGATTTCCAAATATTCACTGTTTCCCCAAAAAATACTTTCAAAACTAAAAGAGTTGAAAAGAAACTTTCTAATTTATTGTAGAGGGTGAATGTAGTTTCATTTTAATATACGCGAAAGTCAAATATTCTTTTGGTTCCATTCGAAACCTTACTGAACTGATGACGCAACGCCGTGCGCTTCGGATTTCCCGATCGCCTTAAATGTCTCTGGGAATTACTCCAGGGTGAACGAGAACGAACCCTCTAAATCCAAATTAGAAAACGACGCGCTATTTAGGATCAATGCTTTTTGCGTTTTTGCCTTTTTTAGCGGCCAGAAGGAATAAAAAAAACATCAATCCTACTAATAGCGGATTTGTGTGCATAACCCCTGAAAATCTTAATGCAATCGGTTGGGTAGTTTTGCCAGAAGTGGTTTCTGAAAATTGCATACCTACTTATCATAAGCAGACGCCAGTCTTAATATTACACATACAGTGCGCGTCTAAAGTGTCCCCCACCCCCCCCCCTAAAAAATTTTGAACGGGTAGAAATTTTTGAAATCGCTCGGACAGGTCGATTTTGTTTTTCAATTCTGCATCGATTCCAGCAATTCTCATCCCTGTATCACTTTCCGGTTTGAGCGCAGATGACCGTCAATTAAAATCAGGTGCATCCAATGAAAAGAGAAAGTTACCGTCATTTGCGGTCAAACCGGAAGTGATACAGGGATGAGAATTGCTGGTATCGATGCAGAATTGAATAACAAAATCGACGGATCCAAGCGTTTTTCGAAAATTTCAGCCGTTTTCAAAATGGCTGATCACACGCAGGATAAAAAATTTCAAAAATTTTGAGCGGTGATAACATTTTCTTACCTACAAAAAATCGTAGGATCCAAAAATGAAGAAAAAGTCAGTCATTTAAAAAAACAAAGTAACGGTAATTTCCGGTCAAACCGGAGAAACAAAAATTGCGTGAAAAGATGCTTCATTGAAAATCAAAATCGACCTGTCGGAGCGATTTCAAAAATTTCTACCCGTTCAAATTTTTTTAGGGAGGGGGACCCTTTAGACGCGCACATTATGTATTTTTCTGTGTAGAGAGAAGTTATACCGAAAGTGTCTGTATTGGAAGTGCACTCTACTGTGTCCAACAATTTCGCCACTACTGTAGTAACTACAAAATTTAAAAATGTGGTTAAAGAATCTCAGAATGCCGCGTTTTCCTTGATCTTGCCTGATGCAGCTTTCATTTCAAAGTTTTCAATGGAAATCGAAGGAAAGAAGTATGACGCCTACGTTATTGAGAAAACGAAGAACATGACAGAATTCAACGATAATATCAACAGAGTGAGGGTTATCATGAATAAAAAGTCATTCACAACTTTTTCAATTTTTTTCTTAGTTCAACGGTTCTAGTACGGCTCATGTACATGCGAGAGACTCCAACATATTCAGCGTTTCGATAACTGTCGAACCGAAGAAGAATGTCACCATTCATCTCACCTACGAAGAGTTTGTTCAAAAAAGGAACGGCCAATATGAACTGGTGTATAACATTAACCCTGGTCAGACCGTGGACCATTTGCAAGTTGAAGTTCACATAGATGAGTTGAGGCCGTTGAAATACTTGAAATCTCCCTCGATACGATCAGCTAATCAGATCGGTCAAGATGACGATGATGGCGCATTATCCGAAGCAGAGATCAAATTTACAAAGCCTGATAATACATCAGCGATTGTTATATTCCAGCCGAACATCGAAAAACAGAAGCAGTTGGCGTGTAGTATAGGAGGGAACGAACAAGACGGAATTTCAGGTCAATTTATTTTGCAGTATGATATGGAAGACACTCAGAATGTCAGCGGGCAAGTGAGTATCTATGTTTACTGAGTAATGCAATATCGATTAAAAACATTATGACGCATACTAATTATTGTAACATTTTGCAAAGATTCTAGTAAAGAATAACTATTTTGTGGAATTTTTTGCTCCCAAAGAATTACCCGTCTTGCCAAAACTAGTTACATTTATTCTGGACGTCAGTGGTAGTATGACTACTGCTAATCGTATTGAACAGTTAAAAGATGCAATGAAGACCATTTTGAGCGATCTGAGACCCGTGGATACATTCAATCTGCTTACGTTTTCGTCTGAAGTGTACATGTGTGACCTTCAACTCTTAAATTGCCAAATCGAAGCAAATGGAAATGCAGATGCTATCGAAGCCAGTACAATCAATTTAAACAAAGCGATAGATTCCGTTCAGCAATTGATAGCTGACGGAGGAACTGACATTGATTTAGCCCTAAAAATGGGACTTGATCTGGTGACCACGCAAATGTCCACGTTGAGAGGGAACAATGGTTCTAATTTTCAACCTCTTACCATATTTCTGACTGATGGTGAACCGACCGTTGGAATAACTGATCTGCAAACAATTCTAGATCAGGTGAGAAAAACAGGTCCGTTAAGTGCACCCACCACATTTCTCCCTTACCAGTGGCTAGATATGATTCCGAAAATTGTGCGCTGTTTTGCGCCGTGGTTTTGCTTCTTGCACTCGTTTGTCCGAAAAACAATACCTGCTTTTCTATGGCGGGCTGCGTGAAGGTGCTACCCCTGTAAAACTAACTATAGTTTTTTGCTATAGTGCCTCTCCTTTATGGTTGCCCTCAAGTGTTTGGGATATGAAGATGTTATCATGTTTTGATATTATTTATGTTGGTACTCAATCTTTACTTGCAGTATTCAATAAGGAGGAAAAACGTAAAGTTTATAAACCCACTATATTGTCTGTCGTTCGGAGACGGAGCCAATAAGACCCTTCTGAATTTACTTTCAGAGAATAATCAAGGATTTTTCAAACATATTTACGACGGTAAAGACGCTGCATCCCAGCTGGAAAATTTCTTCAGTTTGATTTCTTCACCACTGTTATCGAATGTTACATTCCGATTCGGAGCGCAACAACTGGCTGGTATCACAAAAACAAATTTTCCTCTATATTTCAACGGCACGGAATTGGTTGTTACTGGAAAAACCGGTAATTCATTCAATTTTATGAACTATGTTTAAGTGAAAGGAACCTCATTGTCATATTTAAGATGAGGTATTCTCAGCTCCAAAAATCATAGGCTGGGGAGCGAAAGGTCCCGTCGAGTTTGTTCCAAAAATTTACCGTCCCGCCAGCGATTTGGAGCGCCAATGGGCTTTCATCACTCTGAAGCAAATGCTTAAAAAGCGTGAAGTGGAAACAGATAAAACTGAAATTACTGCGAAAATTGTACAGTTCGCATTAAAGTATTCGTTTGTAACTGATTTCACATCCTTGATTGTTGTGGATCCGAATGGAAAGAGAGCTATCGACATCGAAGTTGCTTCAAGTGTGAAATCTATTGATAATTTTATTTTAATCGAGGGTGAGTTGTAAGTGCTTTTATTTGTAGGCGTTGTTGAAACAGATAATTCGACTAATACGTGTTCATCGGTGCCCAAACCGGAAATGGAGGAGATGAAAATTTGTACGACGGTTTCGAATCGATTCGCCTCCACATTGATTACCAGCAATGTAACCAATTCAGCTCAGATTAGACAAAATACCACTTTTCACATGGCGCTACCACATGGTGCTTTTATTACTGGATTTTTGATGATTCTTGATGGTCGAACATATAAGAGTTACATAAAGGACAAACACACTAATTCCAACATGTTTGACAAAGTAAGTACAGCTTGGAGTATCATAAATTACTTACAGTGAAGTTATAATGATTTCTTGTAGGCGACCACAATGCGGACAGAGCAAGGTTTTTTTTTTGACGGTATGAAAACTAATGGAAGCAATTTTGAAATAACCGTTAGCTTGAAGGCGAATGGAAGGGGTTATTTTCGACTCGTGTATCAGGAATTTCTTCACAGAAAAGATGGCAAATACACAATCAGAGTTCCAGTTGCTACCAAACAACTTGTCAATAACTTACATGTTACTGTCCGTAAACAATCATTACACGCGCGTTACAGTTCATGAAGTCTTGACCATATATGATTTATTTTAGATTAAAATCAAAGACACAAACCCAATTATGACGAATTTAACGGTGCATTCAGTAAAAGGAAGCGATCGAGAGCCTCAATGGTTTGTTGACAATTATGAAGCATTTATAAACTTCGATGCCAATTTAGAAGATCAACGAAACATTGCCTGCAGTCAGGGCATAGAACCGGAAGAAGGATTTGAGACTGAGATTTTTGCACAGTATGACATAGAACGTGAATCTGACTACAATCATGTAAATATCTACCATGACATCTTCTATGCTTCCATCAATATTGAAATAGTACATTACACAACATGTCAGGAAGGTGCAATATTTCGGGCGAGTAACAGTTACTGCGTTTATGATCCCTTGATGCGATATTCGAATTTCGCATTAACCAACTCCCGAAGTTCGAATTGCGAATTATTTATTATTATTATTATTATTATTATATTATAATATATTAATTAATAATTAATATATAATTATTATATTATTATAATTATCATTATTTATATTGAAAAGTGTTTACGATACGGGAAATTTTAATTCGCATTCTGTTAAACCGGTTTAAGGGAAGTCATAAACGCAGTAATTATTAACGGCCAGCCGACCGCTATATCCCTTGAGCCGCGAAATAAAACTTTCCGACAAATTGTGTACACTATTTTCCCGACCACCACATCACTTTAACACCAAAATTAACATCTGCCACAATGAATTTATGACCCGATCAGTGCTATGTTGCACTTCCATAAGAATATTAATCTATCTTTTATTGTTCACAGATGTTGGTGAGAGACAATTATTTTCTGTATTTTTTTGCTCCATCAGAAAATTATAAACATTCACCGAAACAAATAGTATATCTCATGGACACTAGTTCAAGTATGCATGGCGGCAATAAGTTCACTTCGGCCAAATTTCTGGAGTATTTATTAATGAAGATGGATAAGACTGATATTTTTAATTTGGTCAGTTTTGCGGCGGAAACGAAACTCTGGATGCCGCAAAAATCCACAAGCAGTAGGATTAAACCATCAATGAAACATTGGAAAGTTTATGATGATAATAATAATCTTTCGGTGTTGCCGTATAAAGTGCAGAAGCATGTTATTTTCAATGCCCTTAAAGATTTTGGAATATTACAACCGAGTGGTTCCAAGGATATAAAATTGGGAATAGAACTAGCATTGAAGTGTTTGAAAAAGGGTGCTGGACTATACCAACCCGTTATAGTTATTATCACAGACGGAGAAAATTATAACAACAATTCAACATCTCTGGTAAATAATGTTTACACTCGCTTTTACAATACAGTTGGAAGTGCACTTCAGTTAAGGGGAAATTAGATAATGAAATCGCACTCTAGTAGAAATCGCATTCTGACTTTGATTATCGGATCGGGGTCATAGAGGGGTGAACCGCTGGAGTATTTTGGTGTACAACCTTGGGGAATCTCGGGGTGTTACTGAGGAAATGTCAAGTATTTTATGTGAATTATGAGAATATTGAAATAGTTTGTGAAATATTGTGAATAATATATTATTTATACGTATTACAGGTGAATATAGACTTCAACGTTCCAATTTTCGCATTGAATTTGAGTGGTAACAAGAAAATTAATCCAGATTTATCAAGATTGTGTCGAATAACTTCTGGAAAATTATTTAATATCGATGGAACAGATTTAGTGAACATGTCATCATATAGTGATAAAATTTATGGCGAGTTTTTCAAAAGCAATTTTGACAATGTGAAATTTGAACATGGTGCAAGTGTTAGAGATTTGACCGAAGAAGAATTTCACGGGTACACTGTTGGCAATGAACTAGTGATCGCGGGCCAATATGATCTCTTTCATGAACTGAATCGAACAAGAATGAACGGAAATCACCAGGTGTATTTCAAACCCAAACTTGTAATACCGAACGAATCTTTAGACAGGATTTGGGCGTATTTGACTCTCAAAGGCACATTGAATAAGGCGAAATCACACAACAATACCCATATCGGTTTAATGAAAAACGCGCAGCTTCTGTCCAACAAATATGCGTTTTTCAGTTCCGTGAATACCATGGCGGTTCTATTAGATGCGGCATGTGATGGAGCTCAGACGACGGCCATAGTTGGAACCGGCCATAGTGATAAATGTGTCTTTGATATTCAACCAAAGGTGCACTGGTTTGTTACTAATCAAGACGATGTTGGAAACCATTTGTGCCTAACCCAAACGTAAGTTTAGACTAACTATAATGCATGTCATCTCCTTAATCAATCGGTACGGGGAATCAACATGAGGATTTCCTTCTTGTCCAAAATTATGTGTCCAGAGGGATTATTGTAAAAATTTCTGATATGGTAAAACTTTTTGCGCTACAAACGTTCCATTCTTGTCGGCTTTTGCGGGTTCATAATATGACGAACATCTAGATTACTAACAAAAGTTCTACTAAGGTCCCCCTACATTTGCTACGTAGCTGTATCTATTTTCCGAAAGTTCTACTTCATGAAGTCACGATGACGAAGTTGAAATGAGCTCTGCGTTCAGCCATCTTTAGATCAACAGTGGAAACCATAATAAATTAACCATAGGTGATTTTCACCTTATTTAATCTCCTAAATATCAGTGTCGTACACCTGCCTAATGAATTCATGAAACACATCCAAATTTCTGTAATTGTACGGACTAAGACTAGAAACTATCTATAGGCTTGAATAATTAACTGATTAAATAATTAATTAATATACGTTTCAGACACGTGTGTTGTGCCGACCTTTCTGGATGGGTTGACGAAGAGGCATTCACTGAACCCAATTCTGAATAAATGATATACCATCACTCAAGTGCTCAAGTTTCCTCAAGCAATATATGTTAGAAGCTTAGCTCAATTCAAATCATTCGAAAGCTGTAAATACACATTTTAGGATAAGTTGTCATGAATGTAATATGCATTATTATTGATTTTGGAAATTTGTAAAAACACATTTATAAACAATTTCTCATAAATGGAACCCTAATATAAACCAAAATTAATCCATTGAATAGTCTACAGTTTACGAATTGGTAACGTCGCCGTCCTCTGGGGATTTGAACAAGTTATGAATCGAGAACTTCAGTTGTGATAATTTCGTTGAAGAATCATCGTGAAATGATCTTAATTTTGATCGTCTTGTTTTGGATCGGCAAGATAATGTATGGAGATGGTTAAAGTGATGACGTTGAAGCTGAAGGCATCGGTGAAAATAGCGAAATTCTCCGGTTCTAGAAAATCTGTTTGCGATCTCTGGAATTGTAACGCGTAAGCAGTGTCTATCTACAATGTAAATAAACACTGGCGTGAGACAAATTATTGCTACCTAGATGGATATCTTGAACTTAGATATGCTGCCACCGTCATTGGCAGATGTCATCGAAGACACCACATACTCATTAACTCTGATTTCATGTTCTGGTCAAGAGAAAAACGCATTAGAACAGAGGGTAAATTCACTCACCGAGCAGGTGAAGGTACTCCGGACAGATAGCTGCACTATCTTCAGCTGATCGATCTAGAGCCAGGTTCAGATCAAAAAGGAGAAAAAATCTAAGATGTTTTCATCATGGTCGTTTTGGAGTGGAAGCTACCAGGTGTGTTTTACCATGCAATTGGGTTCCCAAGAAGAAAAACTCGTAGGGGGCGGGTAAAACAGCAGTATGTGTCTCCCAAATTGGTTGAAGTCGTCTATTTTTTCAAGATTTTGTTTCAAGAATTGAATTTCTAGTTCATAAAGGGGCTTTAGTCGACGGTCATAAATCGAAGACTTCCTATAAGCTAACTGCAGCAAACGGATCGGTTATAGCAACCTCTAGGGCTATGTTTCGCTAAACTTAAATTTAGGACGGCGTAAATTTTAGCTGGTGGTTCGTACATACATACGTATATTTCGGAAACTATTATCGTAGCCGACTTTCTGGCGCGTTTTGGTCTTCTGTTTGACATTCGTTATCATCGTATCTTTGATGGAATGACTTCTGGGGGATTTGATTCGGATGGTGAAATGTTTGTCGCATGTCCTTTTTTCTCTCTCTTTCTTTCTCTCCGTCTCTTCTTGGGAGACGACGGCAGCTTAGACTCTCCTAGACTCAATCTTCAATGTGATGTGTCATTATCGATATTTGGTTGAGTTCGGTCAATTATCCCTACTGGTGAGGAAGGTATAAAAAAAACAGCAATCAGTAAGCCGTTTGATTCATTAGATTTCGTGTACATGTCTTTCGGCCTTTGTAATGCTGCAGAAACATTTCCTAGATTTATTGATGAGGTAATTCTGGGTTTGGATTTTTGATGTGCTTACGCAAAATTTGCATTTTAAAGTAATAAGTCATTGACATTACCTCGGACATTACTTCTAAAAAACGCTGCATGGAAATGAACTAAGGAGCAAAACGATGAATTCCTCGAACTGAAGTCGATCTTGGCGTACAACCCGGTCCTATCTCTTTTCCCTTCGTGTTGCGATTCGGAATATATTTTTGAAACGTGACATTAGTCCAAGAATCAGTAGGTGGGTTTCGAGGAATATGATTTTGACATTCTTCACAAGCCAGGAATCTAAAGTGCGCGTCTAAAGTGTCCCCCCCCCCCCCCCCCTTTAAAAATTTTTGAACGGGTAGAAATTTATGAAATCGCTCGGACAGGTCGATTTTTATTTTCAATGAAGCATCTTTTTACGCAGTTTTTGTTTCTTTATCATTTTCGGTTTGACTGGAACTGACCGCAACTTTGTTTTTTTAAATGGACACATCTGATTTTTTTTGCATTTTTGGATTCTACGATTTTTTCTGGGTAAGAAAATGTTATCACCGCTCAAAATTTTTGACATTTTTTATCTCGCGTGTGATCGGCCATTTTGGAAACGGCTGAAATTTTCGAAAAACGCTCGGACCCGTCGATTTTGTTTTTCAATTCTGCATCGATTCCAGCAATTCTCATCCCTGTATCATTTTCGGTTTTACCGCAAATGGCCGTCAATTAAAATCAGGTGCATCCATCTAAAAGACAAAGTTACCGTCATAACATTTTCTTACCCAGAAAAAATCGTAGAATCCAAACATGCAAAAAAAAATTAGGTGTGTCCATTTAAAAAAACAAAGTTGCGGTCATTTCCGGTCAAACCGGAAATGTTAGAGAAACAAAAATTCCGTGAAAAGATGCTTCAATAAAAATCGACCTGTCCGAGCGATTTCATAAATTTCTACCCGTTCAAAAAGTTTGAAGGGGGGGGGGGACACTTTAGACGCGCACTGTAGATGATTCATGTGGATGCGCTGAATCGGAAACTTACTGAGGACGGCCATGTCATCACGGTGGTGCTTGCAAGGGATGATTGGTTGCTGGCGACGCAATAAGCAAGGGCAAAATGTAGTACCATTAATAGATCACTCTGACAAAGAAAACCGAAACCGTCTGAAACCATGACAAATGAAACCATAACATTTGAATAACACGGGACACGGGTAATTTTCAAGCAGTCAAGTTCAATTTTTGTAGATGTTGAAAATGATGACCATAGATGCACATAAATTTACACGACTTTTCATACTTTCGACAAAATTCAAGGTAATCCGGTGTTATGTTCAAAATTTTCCCCTGTACATCTTGTTGCAGTTGTTCAGTGGTGTGAGACCTATTGTCATGAATGCGGTTTTTGAGATGCCCAAATAAAAAATAATTCAACGGCGTGGCATCCGGAAACCGAGATGTTCAAGATATTTCAGTGTTGTTCGTGTGAGCAGTTGCTCTATCTTGTTGGAAATAGCCGTTTTGCAATTTTTCATCGCGGACTTGATTCATAAACGACTCCAAAAGTTGCGTATGATACCGTTCACTACTAATAGTCCCACAGAAGAATATATAGGCCTAATTGTACGTATTCTTAATATTGCAACTCATTTTATTCAGGGTATAGACCCCTCTCCACAAAAATATGTGAATTTTTATTGTTCCATGAAAGGTAATTTTGATTATTTACGTACCTTGATAATGTAACCATGCCTCGTCAGAGAAAAAGGTAACATTATTTAACAGATTATTAATAATTTAATAATTTAATAATTTCTCCTTTCAGCATTTATTTATTTATTTACCTTTTTATTTGAATATTTCATTTTATTCATTTTATTCAATTTTAGTTTATTTTAAATTCATTTATCTATTTATGTTTTGTTATAACCTATCACTTATTGTCCCAAAGGAACAGATTGTAATAAAAAAAAATTTAACAGATCAGCATTATTTAAATGTTCATTGAACTCAGAGCAGTGGGGCAGTAATTAATTCTCTGCTGACAGTCAAAAACTCATAAACAACTGAAATTTTCGAAGGGTGAAGGTTTTTCAAAGCCTTGTGGCAAGTGTCTATTGAAAGACGGACATTTTTTATTTCCATAAGAACAAATAGGAAGGAATTTATGGTGCTGACCAGTTTGTGCTGCAAGTTTAGTCAGACATTTTTAAGGGGCTTCGTTCTCTGCCAGCCCTTAAGTTCTCAACTACTTTTTCCGTAAGCTTCGATGGTCTCCCAGTAATTTTTTCACAAATGCATTTCTAGTCTCCCATTTTTGTACGACCAAGCGTTTACGTTTCAAAAATACATCATGCGCCTCATTTGAATTCAGAAACTGCTCTTGAAATTGTTTAATGCATGATTGACTTGAATAACTGCAAGTGCCATCAACATTACGAGTTCTACTACGAAAATGCGCCTTGATAATAGCAGCATTTTGTTCAATCGTCGAAACCATAATAAGAATGTGCTATCGAGGACGTCAGCGAAGGTCCTTGTGAAGGGACAGCCGAATTAAAATCTTCCTTAAATATGTTGAACATGTGGCCTCCTATGCTCCTTCTCGTGATCCAAAGGTTAACAAGGACTTTTTCCCTGTGCATCCTTGCTAAAAATCGCATGACCATGTCGATCGACGGATTTAGGGCCCTAAATTAAAATAACCGACATGTGTTTTCGCCACCTTAACGTGTTTCTCCGTATTTTCTTATTGCAATCGTGGTGTTCAATTACTTTTAATTGTATGCTTCAAAAAAATACATTGTAAGACCGAAACAGCTGCCGTTAATTTTTAACAATGCTTGCTTTATTTATGTTCATGTTCTCAGTTTAGATACACGGGGGCTTAAGCTCTCCAAGTTTTTATAATTATTTTCCCTTATGACGACTGCATATGACACCATTTTGTAATAATTCACCATTACAAATCATGGCCATCATATTCAAATCGATTTTATTGAGACAAATGACTTCGTTATTTTTAGCTCAAGAATGTAGAAATTCACTGAAAAACATCTTTGATATTTATTATTGCAATGTGTGGGACGTATTATAATAACTTGTGATATAACAATGAATGTAATTGCGAGTGGCGAGAAAAACAGGACAATAAGTGCTAAGGGTACGATAACATTTAATTTCACATCAAAAACTATGTTACCGTCATCAGGCTATATTGGCTTATTGGCGGTGTCTCAGTTTCCAGTGTTATAATAGTAAATGACTCATGAGGACCGACATTGTTTCTGATATCATTAATACACCCTTATATTTTATTTATTTCCTGCAAAATGTAACTTTTTGTCCGTTGGTTTACGGCGTTTGCGTACTTGTAAATCTTATAAATCCCTGTGAGATCGTAAATGAAGGTAATGCTTCAAGTATAATTGCTTCTGGTGTAGATAATAATCGCATGAGTACCAGTTATAGGGGAAGTAGTGGATTGGAACGGAGGCGGCGGCCTAGAGAATAGTTCTAAAAACCATTAATAGTGTACTGGTATCAATTTGTTCATATTGATCTTTGCATAAGCTTAAGCAATAGCTAACAAAACATTGTTAATTTTCTGTATGACTGATGTCTGTGGATAGGAATACACGTTATTGTGCCCAGAAACATTTTATTTTATGACTTCGATCATAAAGTTGTGGAACATATCTTTAATGCCCAAGATGCGAACAACATTGATTATTTATATGAATTATAATTCATATTATAAAATACAATATTATAGAGTTACAATGACTGGATTGATCGCGTTGTATTACCATAGTTATTTATCGACAGGTATTTGACGAACATCGGCAGGCTCGGTTCTATAAAATTTTCTATAGATACAAAACATGATCCAACTGAAGACTTCGGATAGTAAAATTTGCGATCACAACCTCCTCCCCCTCCTCCTTGACGTCTGAAAAAAAAAACGCCAGCTAATAAACCGAGGTTGAAAAACAAGAAGTTTTCTACCTGACCATGTTACAATAATGCTTAGTCCCATTGTTAGTCCACTTAAGAGGCGGTCGAAGAAATTATTGCGAAAGTCAATATACGAGGTCTTCAGATAGTCATAATACTTTGTTTATCAAATTTTACCTCATTCGTATTTATTAAGAAAGGGCGCTATTGACGCCAAATCCTCACAGTCAGGGATTATCTGTCCATTAAATTTCACACACGTATCAGCGCATAAATGCCCTTCGAAATATGGCCCAAACATTTTTTTGCATTGTGCGCAGTTTCTTATACAAATACCTAAAAAAAACATTCTTAGAACAATTACAAATTCACGACAGGGACTTACCGATTGGATTAGCCTCAATGGATATTATGATGAATATCATTACCACAAAAAGTGGGGAAAAACCCTTATGACGATCCTTTGGAACAGCCATGATGAAATGACCTACCTAATTGTATAATTGTATTATTAATAAACACACAAAAATACATACCACAAATAACATGAATGAGCGGTTACAGGACTAAAACGTTCATAACGCCTGAAGCCTCAAGATATTCTAATAAAAGTTACAGATTGTCAAGATCAATTTTCCGATATTTAACCAGAGCTTTCAACATGCGTAAAAGTTGTTTACATCTTATGAGGAAAATTGTGGTGGGCACAGATTTTCCTCGACTGGATTCGAATTTCACAATAATAAGAAGGAATGAAAGGGGAAAACTTCTTTATTTTTGATTTTACAGTATTTTACAGTATAATATCCTTGGTCAAATCGTCTGCAGCATGCCCTCAAACCTCTCAAAGGAATAGTTATTTTTTCATTCAATTTTATTTGAAAATTTCTGGTCAGCGTAAAAATGCGAATTTGGCAAATTGAACGACTCATTCCTAGTTAGACCAGCTTTGTCCGTGAATAAAACGAATTCTGGAAAATTGGGCCTTTTCTCAAATTTATTTAAAAACCACCGACAAAAGTTCATTCTTCCCGGAAAATCGACCGCAGATAAAGCTTGTGCTTTTCCAAAGTGGAAGGGATGCACCAGCTCCCCTTTTAAAATTCTGGTACATACTTTGAGTTGGGAAGTACTGGTCATACAGTGCGCGTCTAAAGTGTCCCCCCCCCCCCCCCTAAAAATTTTTGAACGGGTAGAAATTTTTGAAATCGCTCGGACAGGTCGATTTTTATTTTAAATGAAGCATCTTTTCACGCCATTTTTGTTTCTCTAACATTTCCGGTTTGACCGGAAATGACCGCAACTTTGTTTTTTTAAATGGACACACCTGTTTTTTTTTGCTTTTTTGGATTCTACGATTTTTTCTGAGTAAGAAAATGTTATCACCGCTCAAAATTTTTGCCATTTTTTATCTCGCGTGTGATCGGCTATTTTGAAAACGGCTGAAATTTTCGAAAAACGCTTGGACCCGTCGATTTTGTTTTTCAATTCTGCATCGATTCCAGCAATTTTCATCTCTGTACCATTTCCGGTTTGACCGCAAATGATCGTCAATTAAAATCAGGTGCATCCATTTAAAAGACAAAGTTACCGACATGTCTAGACGCCGATTTTGGGCATATTGCTATGATGTCAGCTCAGTCTTTCGGCCCGTTAGAATGGAGTTGGCTATGGCTTGGGGCGTTTTTTATAAGACAGCCTGTATGTCGTTTGAAAGTAAAATCAATTTTATTATTGATACTGATCGGGGTATTAATGTCGAATATTTAAAATTACATTCAAATTATTTAGTTGGTATATACGGAACGATCGAACAAATCTCAACCAATGAGGTGTGATTTGAATCACATTTTTGACTTTCGGCAACGTCGCAGTTTTAATGGCATATTGTTTGTAAACTGTTTGATCCGTGTGCAACAAAACTAAATTAAAGTGATGAATCTATTGTTCTCCAGTGATGAAAACTGATAATAATACGCGACAAATACGCACTCAAAATGTCATGGCGGCTAATTTGAGGTTATGTGATCTAAACAATGTAAACAATGTCAATCCGCCTGCCGACGTTGCCACATTGTGAAGAACTTCCTACGTTGTGACTGACGTAGAAAGCGTTTGGTGAGAATGTCGCATGAGACGGAATATTGGGGTGCTACATGAGAGGGACAAGGATAGGGGTAGATTTAGTGTTGCAGATATCTCAAAAACTAGCAAATATTTTCCCATGCGGTTTTGGCCAATTTGAAGATAATCCTCTTTTGTTGGCTCTGAATATAAATACAACAGGGTTGTAATTGAATTTGAAGCCTAAATTGAGCTTTAAAATGTGGTGGTTATTGCTTGATTTCATAATTTAAAAAACTCAAATATAAATCGCCTTTTCAAAGGTAAATTTACATTCAGAGCCCACAAAAGAGGATTCTTTTCAAATTGGTCAAAACCGATTGAAAAATATTTGCTAGTTAACTATACTAAAAGCCGGAACCGAAGATTGAACGGCAATTCCTGGCGCAAAATTCGCGAAAACTACCGGAAATCGAGATCGGTGATGAATTAAAATTTGTAAACGTACCGTGGGGCTACTGCAGCGACCCATTCGGATCGCTCTAAAATGACTAAAAATACGGAAAACTTGCAGAGATTTTTTCCGTGAATCTGGCCAATCAGGTGATCTCTTTGAGGTGATCATTAGCATTTTGATAACCGCGTAATAAAGATGGTAGGCAATTTAATTTCGAAACGTCACATTCCGAAATGCGTTCAATTTTGAGTGAAAAATGCATAAAATCGAGAGTCGACAGTGAATAAACGTGAACCAAAAATGACCGGACGTTTCCCAGTGCGATCCGCATTAAAATCGGACGAGGAAAATATTGAATATTCGGTAAACCGAAACGGACGACAAAAAATACGGCAAAAGTCGATTTCGACGCATCAGATCGGAAGCGAATAGTGCGAAATCGTACCCCGGACATCAATCTCATCAAATCAGGATAAAATCAGAAATTTGGCGAATAAAAACAGACATGATTCATGAAAAATACAGAAAACCGCATGAAAATCAGACGAGTAAGACGCTGAAAATTCGGTAAACAAGACTGTTAAAGAGAACAGATAAAACCGGTTAATTTCGTGAATTCCGCACCTTTCGAGTGATGCCGGGGAAGGAGTACTATAGGTTTCAAGTTTTACATAAGGGGAGGCTATGACTATCATTCTGTCGCATCTGAAAACTACCAACAGGATAGAGACAGAATGATGTAGAATTTATTCGATCGCTCCGTACAAACAAGAGGATGAAATCTGATTCTAAAAGCCGTTTTCCGAGTCTTTTTTCCCTATCACTATCGCAACGCTAACTATTGAAAATAACCTTATTCGAAAGATCCACAATTTGCTCTCATTATAACGAAGTACATACAAAAACTGCAAAAATTCAAATTCTTACCTTCCAAACTTTCTAATTGCAAATGTTTCTCAATCTCAAACTGATGAATTATAATGTATTACACATGTATAAAAAACGTGTAGGTGATATCAATATTCAAACAATTTATCCACTGTTTCACTACAATAATAAGATTGCTTACAAATAAAGTTGGAATAGGAGATCTGACTATTTTATATGTCGATTTGATCACAGTCATGGGGTTTAAATGTATTATTTTTATCCATTTCCTACCATCCTTTTAGTCTCACCATTCGTAATTTAATTCCGTGCGTTAACAAATTGATGTTAGAAGGAATTGAAGGGAACACAGATTAGTCTTAATTTTGCAGGGTAATGGCAATAAGTGTGGCTTCCACTCGAATTAAATAAGACTTTCATGTCAAAATCCCTCTCTGCATACACTACCCACAAAAAAAAAACTGATCACGCTGATAGGAGTGAGTTACAGATTTGAAATTTTCATGGTTTACTCGTCTTATTGAAGATAATAAATGATCAACTTTTGGAATAAAAAAAATTCATAACAATAACATTATTCCTAATCATGGGTGGCATCTTCTCTCAATCAATACGGCATTCATTTACTATGCGTCCCAAGCATTTCAAACAGCATGTTGATGATCGTCTTGACTCATCGGTGTTTGGTTGGTAAACGCCGGGTAGGTCGTAAAACTTACTGTTTAGACAGAAATCGGCAAAGTGTACTTCAAAACATGGTCAAAAAGTGCTAATTTTATCCCGGTGAAACTTCAAAATTGAACAGAAAAGCTACACAAAGTTTCCAATTTGATTCATTGGGCTTTGTAAGGTTCAGTGATGTGGATTTTCTCCATTTCGCAGTTCTGCCAGTTCATTTTTGACGCGGCGCGGTCGAAAGTTTCAACAAATGCACTTCTATACGGAACCAGCCCCTCTCTACATCAAATCGACAATGTTATTGCATTTATTGGAACCTTGGTAATTTGAAGGGAAAGAAGTTAAGACTGTCATTTGCGAATTCTTGTAGCTTTCGCGGCGTTCCTAGAGAATACAGCAAAACTGAGTCCAAATAAATATTCCCTGCACCAAAAAACCCTGGTGTATAGTCGCCGCAGCCTTCGTTCTCTCATTTGACTTTTAGAGCCGTTCAACCCTCTTATTACTGTATGAAAAGAAAATAAGTAATAAATCCATAGGCGGTCATCACAGGCAGGTATGTAGAAAAATTTCGGAAGGTACTTTTGAGGTACTCTCTATGTCGTGGAACTGAGAATACGCAGGTATAAACCGTCTCATGCTCCCACATAGCTTAAAAATACCTTCCCAAATGTCGAAGTTCCAATCGGCCAAGATCTCCTGCTGGTTTATTACCTCTCTTCTATTCATTTGAAATTAGAGGGTGGAACGGCTCTAAAAGTCAAATGAGGGAACGAAGGCTGCGGCGACTATACCAGTTTTTGAATTACTATTTCCAAAACTTGACAAAAATTCATAACTCATAACATTTTTATTATCAACTTTTGGACCAAGGTCATTTTGATATAATCGTTCTATTTTGACCTCAGGACTATGTGGTAGCGCGTAGTACACGTATTTCAAAGACAACCTATACAGGCTTTTATTTTAACGTGGGCACCACCCCGCCCACGGCCGTGAGGCACGTCTCTAAGGATGCGTTTGCTCTTCCGACTTCTCCTACCCGACCTCCCGGAATCGCCTTGGGCATCGCTTCAAGAGTCCGAGCTTGTCCTACAGCGCTTAACCCGAACGGTCATTCTCCTGTCAGGGTCCGTTCTCTGTGACCGGCCCACCTGACCTCGGGCGAGCAACGCCGACCACCATGTCTGACGTCACCCCCCTCACGGAGGACCCTCCCCTGACTAGGGAGACCGCGGGAGGAGGCCTGCGGGCACGTCGCCGCCGTTCCCCCTCGCCGCCTCCCTTCTTCTCCTTTCATCCTCCTCCTTTGTCTTAAAGATGGGCTCCACGCAGTTCTGCATCGCTCTCCAGTTCTCCGGACTCTGCAACATGATCTCCTATCACATTGTCCGGATTCACTACCTGTTCGACCTCCGTCTCCCTCGCGCGGAAGGCGTCGATCCATCTGGGACACGAGAAGAGCACGTGCTCTACCGTATCCTCCTCTCCGCAGTAGACGCTCTCTTTATCCGGAACAGGAGCGCTCCTGTCCTGTCCTGTCAACATTTGGGTTAGGTAATAACTCACTGTGCCTACCTCATTCCTGTTTGCAATCCACACATCTATACTCGGTATAAACCTGTGGGTCCACCTGCCATGCGCGCTGGAATCCCAGCGTGCCTGCCATTCTACCAGCGACTGCGCTCTCGCTTCTGCCCGGCTCACCGTCCTTTCCCGCACCTTGCGTATCTCCTTTGCGCGAAGATCCGCAGGCACGACCTCCGCAACGATCAAGGCAGCGTACGAGGACACCGTCCGGTACGCCAAGCACATCCGGAGGGCAGCTCTACGCTGGACGCTCCACATCATTCCCTTGTACTTACGCGTATTCATCGCCGCTGGAGCCCAGACCGTCGACGCGTACACATTATCGAGTGCGCGACCTCCGTCAGCAGTCTCCCCTTGAGCGGGGTGGGCCCACCAACGTTCGGCATCAGTCTGGACAGTGCGCTCATCAATATCTCTGCCTTCTTTGTCACTCGCGTGAGGTGTTCCGTGAAGGACATCCTTTTGTCGATTTCGACGCTCAGGTACTCAACCACCCTTTGTGGTCTCAGCGACACTCCTTCTACACTGCTTCTACCTACATCGAAGCAGATATCATCAGGGACAGGTCTGTGTCCCGCCAACATTACAGCCTCATGCAGTGCACGAATATTAAGGTCGAACGATGAACTCACTATTTGATACAAATCAGCAAACTATTATCCTCAATCATTTCTTTATAAATTCAATACCTAAGCATATAGAGGGTTCACCGTCCGTTTACCTCCGGTCGACTATTTGTGAAATATCCATAGATCAGCAATTGTTTCACGATTAATATAAGATAGAGAATACGACAGTGTGCGTCGAGCTCTCAAATGTAAGACAACTAATATTCCGATGTGTATAAAGATTGAATACATGATTTTCGTTTAACCCTCGACCGTCTCTTGACTGCAACCCTACCTCCATCATTATACTCAGTCTTGGTCGGCACTAGTCTGAAACCCATACCACGCATCCATCTACCTACCGACTTTGCGGGTCCTAGGACCGAGCCCTGCGGGACTCCGCTTGTCACATACACCACTTGGCTTTTGCCCAGGTCGATGCTCCTCTCTGACAGGCAACTACCGATCAGCCATCGCAGGTATCCGGTAATACCCTTCTTTCGCAGTGCGTCCATCACGTGGGCCCATCCGGCCTAGATGAACGCATTCAGGACATGGACAGTAATTAGCGTACACCACTTCTTACCTCTCGCACTGTAAGCGTTCGCTTCCATCCCGATAGAAACTACTAGCGTCCACATATCGGCCTGTAGTGCGATGGCTCGTTACCCTCCTGGCGTGCTTCTACTCTTTTGGGAAGTTGCCTACCATCATGAGGGCGTTGTGAACACTCAGGAAGTGTGCTGCACCCTCTCCTTTGGCCGCCGCCTTCACGGCCTTCACCGGTACCTTGTCGGGACCAGACGCATTGCCAGGCTTGAGTTTGCTTATCGCCGTCGTCAGTTCCTCTTCGGAAAAGGAATTGGCCTCAGGTTCCCCGTGTTCCGTGTTGTCGGGTCTATGCATGGCCTCGTGCCTCGGGAAGAGGACGTTCGCTTTGCGCTGCCGAAAGCCGGCATCCAGGTCGAGGCGATCGCTCATCGCCCCGAGTCGTTTTGTGACCAGTTTGTGGCCAGTACCTCACAGGCCCCCTTCAACTTCGTTGACAAGTTCCTTCCACTTGGCTTCCTTGGACCTCTGGATAAGTACCTGGAAGTGTTTCCTCAGCTCTTGGTACTCATCTTTCAACAGGCGAACGAGCTCCGGCGATTTGCCGGCGCCGTTCGCCCTCTGCGCAGAGCGACGTGCTTTTACACACGCCTGTCTGGCATTCTCAATGTCTGCCGTCGGCGCCGCTTCAGGGTGCTTTCGCATGCCTGTCGCAGCGCCGTGAATAATTTGTCCTGAGGTTGCCGAGTCTTCGCGGACTCGAACTTCATGCTCGCCACGAACTGTCGTCTGAGTAGATCAGCCTTCAGGCAGCGCACGCTCGATCCGGTGAAATCGCGACGGTGCCACCGGTCTTGCCGGCTTCTTACCTCTGCGCCGATCGTTCAGGGCAAAGGTCACGTACTGGTGGTCGCTCAGACTCTCATCGTCCTCGACCTTCAACCTTCCAATTCTCCCTGAAACATTTGACGAGCTAAGAGTCAGATCAATGTACGAGGATTGCACTCCCCTTATCAACGTCCGCCTGATCCCATCGTTGTGGACGACGAGATCCAGGGCAGCTATCAAGACCCTACACAGAAGGCAGAAGAGCCCGTCCTTACAGCCCGCCGCCATGTGGCCCACGACACCGCACCTATGACAGAGTGCGCTCCAGCCCTCCCTTAACGTGTGCGCGGTTGTCCCCGGACAGCCGTGCTGGCCTCCTTCCGGAGTCCATTCTCTGTAACAAATGCAACTTCCCTACCGATTTGCAACACTTTGCCCCACTGCTTCTCTGACAGCTTCCTGAAATCAGGGAAACTTCTTAGCTCACCGATACATACCGGCACCACCTCACCAGCCTGCATGACTGCCCATCGGCACGACCGCCGGGCCTTCCTCCGTCTGCGTACAGACCGAGGACACCCACACCGTCTTCGGGGTGCCCACGTTCACCTTATCGGTGATCGACGCTTTCACTGGCTTTCCTACCTTCATGCTCTCGGGGTTACCTTCCCGAAGAACACTAACCTTCGCAAGAAGTTTCCCTGGGATTTTTTCTAGGTAATCACCACCTTGTGCGCGGTCCTACCCAACTCGAGCAGGGATTTCTTTATTTCCATCTTAGTGGTAGGGGTCTTGTCCACCTCCGCACTAAGCCGTTTGATGCTCGAGAGCAACTTGTCGAGATAGATCGGGAAGATATCTTCTCCGCTTCGGGTCGGCTACCAGGTTCTAGTTGCCCTCTCTTACCTGACTGTACGGGAGCGGCCACAGCACCGCCCCGGCATTCCGGCCCGGTGTTCTAGTTCGCCTCCGGTTACGTATCGTTACTAGTCTAAGTCTAGCTTAAGTCGGTCAGGGTAGATTAGGATATTTTCGTTATTTGTGTACCTTTTGTGTTGGTCAAATTCTTCGCCGTTTGTGAAATAAAACTTCGTTCACAGACCCCTGTGTTTATTATTCTTCGACTTTGAGAAACCCCAGCAAACGAGTGCTTCCTCGTTAAACGAGGCTGGCTGGCGCCCGAGCCGACCGAGGCGCGTCACAAGTTGTAGGTCGAAAATGTATAATAGATACATTGAACATTTTCACCGCATTTTTCACCAAGGATGACGTTTCAAATCGAAAATAAGTTTCGGTTTCAAATAAAAAATGAAGTCTATATGATCTCAGCTTTCAAATAAGTTTTCGACGATTCCTGTATCTTTAGTAATTCCTGAGATGTTGCGATTTCCGTGCAGTCGATCGGAGGACAAAATTTCAAGATTACCAGAAAATACCTTACATAAAAAAGATATCTATCTCTGAAGGAGAACTTGTTATTATTCGAATGCACTTTAGCTATAACATTCACAGTTTTGTAGATACCACGATTTGAAATTACGAATTTATTTCGAAACAAGTGGCCATATTTCCGAAAGTAAAATAGGTAGTAAGACTGAATTTTCATGAGTCAAACCAAAAACTCTTATGTAGAGCTGTCTTTTTCATCTTCAAGCATTTGCGCGCGTTTCGAGCAATGGGCGAACCGACTGAACAATGTAATACGTTGATAATTTTTATGGCGACGACAAGACTTTATCAATAGGCGACTGAAATGACCAATAGATGGCGCTCACAAAAGGTGCGAATTTTGACGTAAAAGATTAGTTTCTCAATAGCCGTATGCTCCAAGTGTTTTATTCGCGGTTTTGAAAGAGATCATTTTTGTGACTTATGTTTCGCATTACTTATTGATAATTTTACATTCTCCGAATTGCAAAATTGTATTGCTTCACGTCGAGTAAACCTCATTTTATATTATTTGAATACTGGTGTGTTTTCGAGGGTAGGTGTATGTAAACAGATACAAGTATGCTCTGTTTTGGTTCTGTGCTTTTTTGGTCTTTTGTTGGCATCTGAATCTCTCCAAAGGCCTAAAAAAACTTACGAGACTGAGGTTGGCCGAATTATTCAGTTTTCTGGAAGCTTCAGTAAATTTCCGGAATATAACATAAGTTTTGTGTGAAGTATTACTGTGTTCCCTACTATGGATCCTGATTTCACCCGGTTTTAATCACGGCATTGGAATAGTTATCCATCATCACTTACTGATGACTTCTAATTAATGAGTTTGTATTTTCATCAATTTTTATGTCGATAAGTCTGCATAATAACAAGAAAGACAAACAGTAAAAATTTAACCATGTGTGAACATCGACCGCATGAGGGCGTTCAAACTTTTTCAGTTGCCTATATGATGATTCTTTTTTTCACTTTTTCCGTGGGCCCCACCCCGCCCACGGACGTGAGGCATGACCTTAAGGATGCGTTTGCCCGTCCAACTACCCCTATCCGTCTTCCTGTAATCGCCAATAGCATTGCTTCACTAGGCCATGCTTGTCTTCTTATGGCAAACCCAAAGGTTTTCCACTTGGGGCTCCGTCTCCGAAACCGGCTGAGTCAAATGCATTCCAGGCACAAAGAGTAATTAGTGCACATCACTGTTTACCTCTGGTACTGTGAGATTTTGCTTCCGTTCCAACGAAAATGTGGCGCAATTCGAACTTGGGTGAAACTTTTCCAAGAAGTTCGAACTCCTCGTCTATCGGTTCTAATAACCTTTGAGAGACGGGTAGAAATAAAGCGGGTTTTAAAAGATTTTGAAAATTATAGTAACGGTAACGTTACGCTGCCACCAGTACATTTAAAGATATGCACATCCGTGAATCAAAACATAGGACCAATTATTAAAGCTTACATCGGAGGGTTGGTGTGGGAACGTTTTCAATCAAAGAAGTGGTTTGGGATAACGAATTTACGCATCTATTAAACATACGTTGAGTACAGTGAATTCAATAAACAATTATAAGGTTATTACATTACAATTTGGAGACTAACCAGTAGGGCGCACGAATACAATACTCCACGAATTCAGGCAAACCGGCGAATCTCCGCGTGCATCACGAACAAATATAGATCAGAAGAAAATGGGCAAAACGGCGCAATACATAAGACCGGGGTGGATTAGCGCATGAATGATATAATTCCGCAAACAATTCTTACAGACTTACTACTTCGAAGTCGGAGAGGGAGGAACAAATATCGGTCGATCGGGCCTCGTAAAGTCGATGTTTTAATATCGGCACTTTTACATTCACACGATTAACAAAAATTGACAAATTTGTTCAATAGTATCTTGTGTACCTAGATCCGAAACCGAGGCTTTGCCGCTCGCGCACGGATATAGGTAGCAACCATGCAAGAGAGGCAAAGACGCTTTCGAATCGAGGTGCACACAGTGCTTTTCCTACGACCACTGTTGAAAATAAATCTATACTTTCCGCACATAAGCGGAAAAACTGAGACTTTGGCTCAAGACCAGCAAATGCCAACTTTCAACAATCAAATGACACCTTGAAAAGTCAATTTTCAACATGTTCGTAGGAAAATATTATTATTAAAAAGCCCCTTTCACAGGCTGTCGTAAATTGTGTTTGATCAACCCGTGGTTAGGCCCTCAATGCACTAACCTCTTCGGCCAGTCTTCCGGACTTCGCAACCACTGGCTTTTCGGTACCGACCGATTTTTGTTCCCCCGCCTTGATCTTCGATCATCGGGCGTGAGACAGCGTACCGTGAGATTTGCCCAATGTGCACTTTCGGCAGTTGTCTGCGTATTTCTTAAGCGCGCCCAGACGCTAACTTGTCAATCGTTGAAGACTATATTGACTAAGGCGGGGTTTATCAATGCTCAGTTATCGTTTAACTGGAGGTTAAATTTCTAGGTTACCTTTGTTATAACAATCAAAATCAACAAATTTAACTGTTGGCTAAAAGATAACTGAGCATTGATAAACCGGCTCCAAGTGGCGCGGGTTATCTTAGTTCGATACAAAGTAGACGTTATAATATCGAATTGCCTGGTGGGAACTCGCCTCTGGCTTATATGAATTGAAGAATGTCGATAGTATATCGCCCACGTACATTTTTACAATTACAGTCCAATTTTTAAGAGAAGGAACTTACGTCACGAATTTAATAGCGAGCTTCGCGCTATGTTATTGTCGAGGCAGTACATGTTGAAAAGAAACATTACGGACATTCAAGTCTTCTCAAAACTTCCATAAGAATGCATGAAAATTATAAAGATGGCTACATAAAATACCTCTAAGGGCCAACTGCACCGCTTTCACTTAAAAGTTAAAGCGGAGCTACGATTGCTAACAACAATTGTTGCTAAGGTTTAAGTTTCACTTAAATTTTAAGTGAAAGCGGTGCAGTTGGCTGTCAAACTGAATTGTCAACTGTAAGATTGTGTCAAGAACTGATATTGAGTGTTCTCCGGATAATTTTATTACTGAACGACTTCGGGTCACTCTAACCTTCCCCCGGTGTGTTTCTGAACGGTCTCCTGTGTGTTCTAATTACTCTTCACTTCAGAAAATGTAAAAGTTCTTGCTGAACTAGCCATGACGTCATTTACAGAGGAAACATTTGCGTCACCGTTGGCGTTCATACCACGAAAATTGATGCCGTCGGTTCCTTCTTTCAAAAATTGGTTTGTATAATCATCGTATAAAAATATTAAAAATAATTTAAAAAAAAGGTCGTATTGTCACAAAAACAATCTGTAATACTGCGTCCATCGATGACTTTTGGCTTCCGTGAACCCGAACTCTCGCTCGTTCAAACCGCCATTTCTCTTCAGCTGACACATGTGTCAGCAACTAATCATGCATGATCAGTTGTTCGTGGTGTTTGACAATCACATCGAAATTGTGATTTTCATTCATCTACCACTACATGCCATCGTTTTACAATAGTTTTGGATTCCAAAACAACCATAGACAACCTAAAACAACTAATACCTGACTACTTAAATTTTTTTCATTATTTGAAACAGTAAACTTGTGACATTTTTCAATGGCAGCGACTTTGTAATGGCTATTATTCCTTCAGGGGGAAAACAAATATTTTATAATTTTTTGAATCGGAGCAAAGTGTTCGTGCATCTTCTTTTCATTCAACGAAAAATCAAACAATAATATTGGAAACAAGCAAGTGTGGCGAATAAGAGACGGCCAGTTTCGGTGAAGCGCAGCGTTTTTTCTCAAATAACTGCAAGTGAATTTTACTGAGAAATGAGCGTTTATCAAATCTTCAAAAACAAATACTAATGATTAGTATTTACTGAGTTGACTAAAAACAAATTTTGCTCGAGAAAATCTCCATGAATCAATTTCATTTGCTTAAAAAAAATATCTTTTCTTAATTTAATTGTAGTGTGAGAATTTCCATTAGAAATGTTTTTGATTGAATCAAAACTACATGTTATAGTCCAAATACAAATACTTATCAACTCTGTGGAAAATTTACTGCATGATATTCCAAGAAGCGTTCAGTAGATTGAATTTTGGTAAAATCGTCTCATGATTTTTTTGGCATTATAATAAGATCGGAAATCTTCCCAGACATAAAGTTTGTAAATTCCTCTGATTCTGTATGAATATATCGGTCGCTTGCGTTCTAAAACGATTTTCTCATTGTCTGTCTCAGGTCAATGTTAAAATTCATCTGACATTTTCTGAAGGCAGTGATTACTATCACCATGATTGTCTTGTATCATCATTTACAACCAAAGCGAAAACCGAGGAGGTTTTTTTGTTCCGATTTATTTACAAAAGAATTTGCATGCAAAGGCATTAGGTTAATGTTTGGACTTGCCTAGGTTAAACATTAGGTTTCTCATCCAGTCCAAAATAAAAATGTATTTTAGAAACTTTTTTTTCATTTATTTTCAAGAAAATGAATTGGTGGATCCCCATAATGACTCGCTCCTTTACACAAAATTCATCCAGTAGAAATAAACACACATAATATTTATCAGTTTAGCAGTTTGCAGTAAGTTTTTACAAAACTGTTTCGTAAACCATAATTGGTGGATCTACCTAGATCATTTTGTTTACATCATTCTTCGTTTTTCCCACAGTTTTTTTTTTTCACTTTTTTGGTTCGTCTGCTTTTTTCAATATTATCAGTGACAAACTTTCGACGAGGACTTATGTACTTTCGGTCCACCAGATTTCCGACATGGGAATGGTGCCGATTCTTTTTTATATGTATCCTTTTGTCAACAGCTTTGCTCATTCGAGAAGAGTCGACGGATATCATACTTGAGCTACGGCCTTTATTTTGTATTATATATTTTTAATAGGAATACGACTTATTGCGAACAAATTGATTCCATCGATCCACCCAATTCCTGAAGGTATCATCAGTTGGATATAATAATTACTGCTAAATAGCTAAACCAATTATCATTCCATATCATCAGAGCAGCGAATTAAATCATTTCAGAGCGAGTTACAATAGAGAACACCTTTTTTTTTATTCATTCCCCAGTTCAAAAATATTCCGGCGTTTAGAGACTTTTGGTTCGATAAGAAACTTATATGTAAATTGATATGTAGGTATTACACCAAAATGACTTTGCTACATTGAGTTTTCAATAAACATTTCTTAATTAATTGTCGCTCGCCCCCTCAGTTATATTCGGTCAAAAATCTGTACCTACGTTCCAGTACATAATGAGTTCAGGTGTGGATTTTATTTTATTTTTTCTTGTCAGTTTATTTTCCGATTTGTGGGAAAATAAACTGAAGCTTACTCTGATAATGCCTTCTAACCAATAGTGAGTTATCAGAAACTTTTTTTTGTTTGCCTTTATGACAATTCACTATTTGAATTTTGGTTAGAAAATGTCAGCTGAATAATAGAAAAACGGAACAAGTTGATATACATACGAAGATGTCGTTTTGTTTTCACATTTGAAGCGTACATAACTTATGTCGATCATTTATTTTTCTCAGAAGATTCCCAATTTATTATTTATTACCTACCTATTACGGTTGAATAAATTGAATATGCACATGAAAATAATTGATCTTCCAGTACGCTTCCGAATAATGATGAATATCCATTAGTTTGTTTTTTCCGAATGTTCTAATTTTATATTTGTTAGTTGAAATTACAATGATTTCGAACAAACATGTCATTTATCAAAAAATGATTCATCATTCAATATTTTATATTTTATTCTTCACTCATATTTGAAGAGATTTGAGTGGTTGATCATCTTGAAAAATGTTGTATACTTACCTCATTCGCTAATTTCTCAAGCGTACACACCATTCATTTAACATTTAACTGTCATTCATAACATTCAAAGACGATTGTTCAGTTCCGGTTTAAACCAAGATCAACGTTACTATAAATTAGTTGGTTAAGATAACCTAGGACTGAACAATGGCCCTTGGGCTCGATTTCATCACCTCTGGTTAACTTTATCTAGCAAATAGGTAACTTTCTAGGTTATCACAATTAGCAAATTCAACTTCTAGTTAAAAGTTAAGCAGAAGGGTCCCTATTTCAGTCGTGGTTTAAACCAATATTAAGCTATCCCAGTAACAATGAAAATCAATTAATTAAAATGAATATAAGGATGTGTTAAACAGCGTCTGAAATACTTTGACACGGTTTTTCCATCCAATTGTATCAGCCTAAATAACGTTTAATGCCAATTAAAGGAAATAAATACAATAAACGACAATGGAAATCGACAAAACTTAACTCACGATCCAGTAGAGCTACTTACACACGACGGGACTTGAGTATCTTTATTCGGCAATTAAATTTGTTCATTTTTAATCTTGTAATTATTGTAACCAAGGTAATATTTAATCGGTTCATTTCAATCAGAGATGAAAATACCGTTTCTTCCTCATGAATCATTCATTTTACTACAATTAGTCAACATTTTCAACAACATTTACCCACATTTACATCAAGTTCACAGGCATTACGATCATGTACATCACATTTACCAGATTATCAACCCCTCGCGTTTCACTAAATCCCTCCAACTCCAACTCAGGGCGACCGACTTTAAAAAGAAAAAAGATCGGCGAATTTGGCATCTAAAATAAAATAATGAAGAAAGCCCATTTATCTTCATCGTTGTAGAGGGTATTGTGCGATTAACCTTCATTAAAGAGATCGCCAAAATTATCTTATTAACTTTATCTATGAAATTAAAAATGTATATTGATAAGAATCAAAAGCATTTCCATATGTTCTGGTGCTGAATTGGATTAGAAGCGATAAAGTCATCAACAAAAATGATTCATTGGGAGTTTTCAGTTCACACATCAGTTTGAACTATGCATGGACATTTTCTTGGGAATGTTGAATGAATAAAGATTTTTTTTTATTTTACCACCTTAGGCCGAAGCCGACCTCTTTTTGTCCTTGTCGGTGGTTACGCCAGTACGCCCAGAAGCGACCATGAAGAATGTGGTCAATCTGTATAATTAAACAATGATTGAATTAAGGATTATTACGAATGTAAATCGCCGATGAAATCTGGTCGGCCCCTGTAAAATAAGAGACTTCCTCTTGCGACTACGTCTGACTTTCTCTCGATTTCCTCCGACCTCCTTCAAGTCCAGATTTTCTCTAACCTCCCCTAAAAATGTACACCTGACTTTCGCAGGGGTTGCCCTCTCAAAAATACATCATGGTGCTACATGTCGATGACAGGAAATGAAGATAGAATTTTTTTCATCACCACCAGCTCGAATAGCAAATATTTTTCAAAGTGATTAATTTAGACCAATCGAGTTTGATGAAGCAGATCATCACATTCTGTTGGCTCTGAATATAAATTTTACTTTGAAAAGTTGATTTTTGTTTGAGATTGAATCAACAAGCAAAAATCACATTTCAAAGCTGAATTTAGGTCTTAAATTCAGTCCCATCAACCACGCGGTATTTATATTCAGAGCCAGCAGAAGATTGATCCAAGTATCGCATTAAAAAATATTTGCTAATACCTAGTTTGAGCTGGCCCCATGAAGTGAATTCTATCTGCTTCCCTGTCTTTTATGTAGCACCATGTAAAACGGCAAATAAATACCTCAAACCCTAAAAATACGCAATAAAATGATGACAATGATAATAAGTTGCTTTCATCAGTAAGGCACCCGACTCGGCGTTGAATCTCAAGAGGATACCTAACTATTCAAGGGAGTTTATTGTGACCAACATATTATACACTCTGTGGAACTTCCAAGCTCTCAAATCCACAGTTCTCCATTCATTGAAATGCCACCACCACTTCAAGTCTCCGAATCGAGTGAGTTCGTCGAAGTGATTGGGTGCGCGGCTTGCAATTAAATACAAGAATTTCCCAGTTCTTCCGAATTGAGTTGGGTTCTAATCGTCCAATTCTGGCGGAATCACAGTCGGGTTCGCAGTGCTACGTTTCCTTGAGGGTTGCACGGGACAACTGAGTGACAGTGTAAGAAGTACCCAACGCCACCTGCCACCGTTTGCCGAATCGAGCAGCGCCCTTGTGCGCGAAACGGGGCGGATCATGCTCACCCGAAGCGACAATCATCCGAGAAGGCGATGGCGGAATGACAATCGCCCGATCACCCGAAACAACTGTCAGCCGATGCGGCACTAACCCGAGCGACATTCGTCCGGAACGGTCGTCCTCCAAAACGACGATTCCCCGAAAGGCATTCGCCAGAAACGACAATCACCTGAACAACAGACTGTCTACTCAGATTTCCTCGGGGGTTCGAAAATATCAAACGCCCGGTATGAGGGTTCACCGTATTAATGATCGCCAATTTTGTAAATGTGTATTATAATGCTCCAATTGTTTGAAATTTAAACGGGAAATTGAGAAATGGACAAGTAAGATTATTATTATTATTACAAGAAACAATAAAAAATGAGCAGTATCAATGGATTGTTTTGGAAAGTTTATGGGTAATAAGACGAAATTTGTAGGACATGATTCCCATCAAGAATAAGACGTCTTTCTGATCATTTATTTAAAAAATCTGATTTACTACGGTTCCCACGCGATTTGTCACAAATTCCCAATGATTTATAGAAGCTCTTTTGAATGACTGAAGATTTCCGCTGGTTTACTAAAGATTTCCAATGTTTTCACTAAAGATTTCCGCTGATTTACTAAAGATTTTCGCCGATTTACTAAAGATTTCCAATGCTTTCACTAAAGATTTCCAGCGATTTTCAAAAACCTCCGCGTATGATTTTCCCGATGGATTGTAAAAGATTTCTTGGAATTTGCTGAACAATTTAATGATTTCAACTAAATAATTACTGTCGTCAATTGACCCGATTTACTAAAGATTTCCGCCGATTTACTAAAGATTTCCAATGTTTTCACTAAAGATTTTCGCCGATTTACTAAAGATTTCCAATGCTTTCACTAAAGATTTCCAGCGATTTTCAAAAACCTCCGCGTATGATTTTCCCGATGGATTGTAAAAGATTTCTTGGAATTTGCTAAACAATTTAATGATTTCAACTAAATAATTACTGTCGTCAATTGACCCGATTTACTAAAGACTTTCGCTGATTTACTAAAGATTTCCAATGCTTTCACTAAAGATCTCCGCTGATTTACTAAAGATTTTCAAAAACCTCCGCGTATGATTTTCCCGATTGATTGTAAAAGATTTCTAGAAATTTACTAAACAGGTTCATGATTTCTACTGAATAATTACTGTCGTCAATCGACCCGATTTACTAAAGATTTTCGCTGATTTACTAAAGATGTCCAATGCTATCACTAAAGATCTCCGCTGATTGACTAAAGATCTCCGCCGATTTACTAAAGATTTCCAATGCTTTCACTAAAGATTTTCAGCGATTTTCAAAAACCTCCGCGTATGATTTTCCCGATTGATTGTAAAAGATTTCTAGGAATTTGCTAAACAATTTAATGATTTCTACTGAATAATTATTGTCGTCAATTGACTCTATTTACTAAAGGTTTTCGCTGATTTACTAAAGATTTCCAATGCTTTCACTAAAGATCTCCGCTGATTTACTAAAGATTTTCGCCGATTTACTAAAGATTTTCAATGTTTTCACTAAAGATTTTCGCCGATTTACTAAAGATTTCCAATTCTTCCACTAAAGATTTCCAGCGATTTTCAAAAACCTCCGCGTATGATTTTCCCGATTGATTGTAAAAGATTTCTAGGAATTTGCTAAACAATTTAATGATTTCTATTGAATAATTACTGTCGTCAATTGACCCGATTTACTAAAGATTTTCGCTGATTTACTAAAGATTTCCAATGCTATCACTAAAGATCTCCGCTGATTGACTAAAGATTTCCAATGCTTTCACTAAAGATTTCCAGCGATTTTCAAAAACCTCCGCGTATGATTTTCCCGATTGATTGTAAAAGATTTCTAGGAATTTGCTAAACAATTTAATGATTTCTACTAAATAATTACTGTCGTCAATTGACCCGGTTTACTAAAAATTATCGCTGATTTACTAAAGATTTCCAATGATATCACTAAAGATTTTCGCTGATTTACTAAAGATTTCCAATGCTATCACTAAAGATCTCCGCTGATTTACTAAAGATTTCCGCTGATTAACTAGAGATTTTCAATGCTTCTACTAAAGATCTCCGCTGTTTTACTAAAGATTTCCGCCGATTTACTAAAGATTTCCAATGTTTTCACTGAAGATTTCCGCCGATTTACTAAAGATTTCCAATGCTTTCAGTAAAGATTTCCAGCGATTTTCAAAAACCTCCGCGTATGATTTTCCCGATTGATTGTAAAAGATTTCTAGGAATTTGCTAAACAATTCAATGATTTCTTCTGAATCATTACTGTCGTCAATTGACCCGATTTACTAAAGATTTTCGCTGATTTACTAAAGATTTCCAATGCTATCACTAAAGATCTTCGCTGATTTACTAAAGATTTCCAATGTTTTCACTAAAGATTTCCACCGATTTACTAAAGATTTCCAATGCTTTCACTAAAAATTTCCAGCGATTTTCAAAAACACTCCGCGTATGATTTTTCCGATTGATTGTAAAAGATTTCTAGGAATTTGCTAAACAATTTAATGATTTCTACTGAATAATTACGGTCGTCAATTGACCCGATTTACTAAAGATTTTCGTTGATTCACTTAAGATTTCCAATGCCTTCACTAAAGATTTCCGCTGATTTGCTAAAGATTTCCAATGCTTTCACTAAAGATTTCCACTGATTTACTAAAGATTTCCAATGTTTTCACTAAAGATTTCCAGCGATTTTCAAAAACCTCCGCGTATGATTTTCTCGATTGATTGTAAAAGATTTCTAGGAATTAACTGAACAATTCAATGATTTCTACTAAAGAATTACTGTTGTCAATTATCCCGATTTATAGGTACTAAAGAAAGTCAATGATGAAAAGATTTTCGCTGATTCACTTCACTAAAGATTTCCAGTGAAAGATTTACTGTGATTAATCGCCCCGATCAAAGAGTTTTACCATTTCGTTGTAACAATTTATTTTGATTTCAATTGCGCGGATTGCCACAGACTTTCCAAACCAACTTATATCCTCCAATCATTCTTTTTGTGTAATGACGTATGTTGTCCAGTTAGATTCTCGGTTTTCCGTTTTTTTCCAAACAAATGAGGCATATACAGAGTGATCGAGGAAAATCGCGGTAGCAACGATGAATCTCTTATTCCTGTTGTGACCCAAGAACATATCTAATAAAGAATCGACTTGAGAGTTGAAGAAGTAATTTTGAAATGATGGAACGAAAAAGAATGGCATTTTGGGGTCGAACTAGTTTAGCGTTAAATTTGAGATCCGTGATTGGCCCAGCAATATGAAACATCCAGTCAAAAACCTCGAATTTCGAGCCGAGTTAGTGAGTAGTCGTGTGAATGTGAAATAGTAAATATCTTCTTGGGGCTGTAACAGGAATAAGCGATACAGCGAAGATGCGGCGTTTTTCCTGGGTTACCCTGGTACACAGTTACATAATGGCCAACCAGTAATGCAACGAGCCTAACACCGGGCGTTCGATAAGCTCAAACCCTAGAGGAATCTGAATTGACTGTCCGGTGTTAGGGTGATTGGCGTTCCGGGCCATTGCCTATCGGGAAATCGTCGTTTCGGAGAATTGTCGTTCCGTACGAATGCCGCTTGGGTAAATGCCACTTCGGTTAACAGTCGCTCCGGACGATGAGGCGATTGCCATTCCGGGACGCCCCTCGGATGATTGCCGTTTCGGACGAGTGTGGTCGGTCCCGTTTCGCGCACAAGGGCGCTGCCTGATTCGGAAAACGGTGGCAGGTGGCGTTGGGCACTTACACTATCACTCAGTTGTCCCGCGCAACCCTCAAGTAAACGTAGCACTGCGAACCCGACTGTGATTCCGCCAGAGTTGGACGATTATAACGCAACTTAATTCGGGAGAACTGGGAAATTCACAAGCCGCGCACTAAACCAAATCACTTCGACGACCTCATTTAATTCACCACTCGATTCGGAGACTCGTTGTAGTGGTGGTGGCATATTCCTTTTATGAATAGAGAACTGTGGAATTGAGAGTTTGAAAGTTTCACAGAGTGTTTGTCGTTTCACAATGAGGTCCTTTGAATAGCTAGGCGTCCTTTTGACATTCAACACTGAGTCGGGTGTTTTAATGAGTGAAAGCAATTGATATTATGATTGTCATCATTACACTTTATTGCGATTTTTAGGGTTTGAGGTAATTCGGGGACGCGATGTGCCGCGTGTCGCGCGGACTGTATTACTGAATGTTAAGTATTCATTCCTTTTTGCATCACGACCTACCCAATCATATGCACGTAATAACTTTCGTAATAACTACACGATCGTCTTCCAAAATAAGTCAATCACAATAATAATAATACTAATACTGTTAATATTAATTATTAACATTAATAATAATAATAATAATAACTAAATGAGATAACGAGAAAGGTGGATTTCGGTTTACCGCCGAACGGTGCTTTTCACCTTTTTCTAGTACGCCTTTCGCGGCCTTTCCCAACATTACTTTCTATAGGGATCGCTAAGCGAAATTCTTCTTCTCTTCTCATCCGTACCGCAATCTTGTGTGCATTGGCCCTGTGTACAGCGACACTCTTTTTGTACTTTTTGTACCCCTGTATGTAAACTTCAATAATTGTAGGTAATGGAAAACCGCCCAAATTCTACCATTCCGCCTGCCGCGCAACTGTCTTTTTGGTGTCCTTACCTTTTTGTGTCCGCCGCCCGGGGTGGGTTATCTGCCCTAAGACCAGGGACCCATCTGTGGGTTCTGGGGAGTGACCCCCTGCCATGGATTTAATAATAATATATATCCGTGCCCCCCCGCGCGCCAGAGGTGTTACCGGTAGCCACTAAAGCCGCCTGCCTCGCCCTCTGTCGCCTCCTTTGTTTGGCTCCGGAAATACGTTTCCGGGACCCCTTAGCCTTATGAGTTGAGTCATGCGGTCCACCCTCATCTTTTCTCGTTTCGAGATTTCCGGTATCCATACTAGCAAACTCTAACTTCGTCTCGCGACAGCACGGAGTACAACAAGTGGACGTCAAGGGGCGCGAGGGATGTACATAGGTAGACGGTTGGGGAAGAAGAGGATGCCGAACATCTCGGTTCCGATTGACGTCATTTCAGGAAGACAACGTGAGGGAAGCAATGTCCCTACAACATCTTCAAAATAATCAGCCCCATACTCTTGGGGAGCTTGCTTGGCTATGCCTCAAGAGTTCATTCGTTCATTGATTTTGAGTATGCCAAGGAGGGTAGAAACAATCCGTAGAGCATAAGTATGTCTTTTTTTCATACGTTTTCTAGATTATTCCTAATTATGAGATACACCCTTCTTAACAAGCGACCATGATAGCTTCATCCAAAATTTTTTGAATCTTGATGCCATTCTCAATTGGTATTATTATATCAAAAGGAGGGTACAGTTTACGCGATAATCGATAGGGTCACGAATAAACCCGTTCGTGTAGGAGGGTGTAGCTCAGAGGAGTAAAACGCACGAGTCTATGTTTATGGAGTTTATTTTATTCCCGAAACCGGACCGGATCTGCAGCCCCGGTCTGGCTCCAGGAGCCAGCTCCGGCTCCCAAGCCGAACTCCCGTTCCCGGGCCCATTTCGGCCCGAAGCAACCTCGGTTCCCCCAACACATTTGGGGGGCCGTCTTACACTTAAAAACCCTTAGTCGGCATGTGTTCAGACAATGACCCATGCCGATTGCTGAACTAATCGCTAATTGCTGACACCATCGGTCCACTTCCTTGTCGAAACCGGTGGGGTCACCGAACTGTCGACCATGCTAGTGTCGACGTAATTTGGGCAATCACCAAATTACGCCACAATAGCTCTAAAATGGTTATTCTGGCTACAAGCGAGGCTACAACACGATCAAAAAATTCGAATACAACCCACTGGGCCTTGCCACTGGTGACTGGAGGAAAACATACGAGCTGATGGCTTCTGCAGTGACACGAATGCCGTGTTTATGTTTCAGGGTTGTTGGTTCCACGGTTTTCTTGGCTGTTATCCCATTCAAACAGAGATTTTCCTCCGTGACGAAAGGAGAATTCTTAATGCAGGGCACAATCTCGTAGCAATGTCTGCATTTCAGACGGATTAGAAAAACAACGTTTTCCTGAAGACATTCATGGATGAGAAAAATCTTAAAAAAGGTTGCATTCTATCATAGGGATGCATTTTTAAGAGGCACCACCAATCCTCCGAAATTGCATCATAAATGCCGCGTAAAGGAGAAAATGCATTATTAGGACTTTGGCTCTTCATCCATTTGTGGATGTTTCGTGATGAAGAATACCGAAAAATTCCTCTGCATCAAGTCGAAGGTTTAGTAAAATGTTTCGTCTCACCGCCGGAAACACTCAACCCGTATTTCCGTACAAGTTTAACAAAACATTGACTTTTCCTTCATGTCGCCTTTGTCTAAGAACCAATCGTCTGTACGATTGCACACACACACACACACACACACACACACACACACACACACACACACACACAAGATGAACGTAAATTTTCTGGGACGTGGGTATCTGACATGTTAAAGAAGGCCGTAGAAAAGGGTTATAAAATTCTGGAAATATTCAAAATATGGCAATACATATCTCAAAGATATAACAAAACAACGAAGGCAGGACTGTTTGCATCTTACGTTGATGGTTTTCTGAAAATTGAGCAAGACGACAAGATAAACTACATTAATCATTACTAAAGAATGCCGGTCAAACTGATGCTCAATTCGTTTTGGGGAAAATTCGTGCAAAAAGAAAACATGACTCAGACAGCGATAATTTAGGACACGCGAGAACTTTATAAACTATTGAACGATTCACATGTTGAGGTTAAGTACATTACGGGAATAAATGATGACACCTTTCTGGTTTCCTGGCTGAATGTCGAAGAACATTCTTCACCTCTGGAAACCGTCAATGTGAGAATCGCTGCGTACACGATAGCAGCCACCAGACTAAGGTTGTACGATTATCTGGATAGATTAGGAAGAACAGTGCTCTACTTAGACACAGACATAGTAAATATTGCGACGTTCGTCCTTGCGGAGTCGCTAGCGCCGTTCAACTTTTCGTTGCCTCTCGAGCGCCACTGTATTTTTAAAGTGAAAATACAGAAAACTGTGCCTATCGGCTAAAACTCTAAAGTCGGAGAAAGAAACAGGGAATTTAAGAATGAAAATAAAGAATTTATTAAATCTAACGGTTAACAAGTTTCTAACTAATAATAACTAGCTGAGAACTTCCTAAATCTACGAATGAACAAATAACGATAATCAAAGCTAAGAAAATAATGTTGAGGAGATATCTTCTTGCGAGTCTTCGACGTTTCCTTTCGCAGGAAAGATCCCTCAAGGTTAGGTAATAATATGTCTATGCTGTGTAATCTGATGTGTCAAGATGCCCCAAGATACCTAGTTGAGACGGAGTGATGGCGTAGTTGAATCAAGGTCTCCCGTTAATTCCGTATGAGTGGTGTTTGGACCACGAAAACTCGGTGGACCGGCGTCAGAATACAGAGACATAAAAAAAAAGGAAGGCTATGATAATCGTTCCGTTTCATCTAAAAACTCCTGAAAGTATAGAGAGAGAATGAGAGTCATAGCCTCCCTTTATGAAGGATTTTTTTGATGTCTCCGTAGTAAACGCTGTCCCAAGATACCTTGTTGGGGTTGTATACTGGTGTAGTTGAATCAAGGTACCACGTTGATTCCGTGTAGGTGCTGTTCGGACCACGAAATCTCGGTGGACCGGCGTTGGTGTATTAAGCGTTGTCCCAAGATACCTAGTTGGGGTTATGTACACTTACTCACAAGAAAAACGGGACACCTCTGGGGGCGCTCGCTACCCGAGCTACACGAATAGTACACCCCGGGACGAGGCTAGATCTCCGCCGGTGCGATATAAGTGTGCCTAGACAAGTATAAATTGACTGACACCCTTCAAGATAAACTTTATAATTATTATTAATAGAATGTAGCCTCGTCCAGGGATGTACGATTTGTGTAGTTCAACTTCCGGCCGCCCGATAGGTGTCCCGTTTTTCTTGTGAGTAAGTGTACATACTAACATGATAGAATCAAGGTTGCCCGATAATTCTGTGTGGGCGATGTTCGAACCACGAAAACTCGGTGGATCGGCGTCAGTGTAGTAAACGCTCCCCAAGATACCTCGTTGGGGGCTGTGTATTGGCGTGTTCGACTCAAGGTACCCCGTTAATTCCGTGTAGATGGTGTGGGGAGTACACGATACCTCGGGGAACCCTGGTGGTGATGTAGGTGGGTGGCCTCCCAAGATACCTCATTGAGGGCCGTGTATTGGGTGTGGTCGAATCAAGGTACTCCGTTAATTCCGTGTGGGCGTTGTTCGGACCACGAAAACTCGGTAGACCGGCGTCAGTGTAGTGGGTTCGGCCCCGGGCACAAGATACCTCGTTGGACCGGCGTCGGTGTCGTGGTGTGGCTGGAGAGCTAAGTAAAGACGTTAGTACCACCGTAGGTTGGGTGTAGGGCTGCAAAGGCGAAGACCGTTTACAGCAAGTGGCAGGTGGGGTGGTTCTATCGGTAACCCGGACAGAACTGAAGAAATGGCGGCGAGGAACTCCTCCTTTTATAGTTTTTTAGGCGCTATGGTATCCGAATTTGTTGGGACGCTTCGTGGACGCCATCTTGTCAACGCCTGCTAGCTTCACTTGAAGTTTTGATATTTGACACTTAGTTGTCAGATTTGATACGTTGAGGTTATGTTTCTTCCCGCTGAGTCGAGTCTATGGCTTTGCGATGACGGATCGTTGGAATAATGGTCCGTAAGGGATAATATGACAATCAGCTGATCGCTTGGCGTTTGTCATTAAAGTATACAAAGTAGCTAAAAAGTTTTTATTTCTTTGTCATGCAGAAGGAAACTGGTATCGGGTGAGAAATAATAATTGTCTATGTCCGTAACGACATGTATAAAAAATGCCATATATAACCCTGTAACAGAAGAAGAGAGAATATGGAGAAAACCCGTTACAAAATTTCTGATGACAGACGCCAAGCGATCAGCTGATTGTCAGATTATCCCTTACGGACCATTATTCCTACGATCCGTCATCGCATAGCCATAGACTCTTCCCGATGCCGTCGTAGTTTGGTCTTTTGTAGTCTTTTTGGCGGATTTTGGATACACAACTGTTTTTTTCTAAGTTGGTTGCTCAACTGGGCGTGCTTTATTACTAATGAACTTGTTTTTAGGCAATGTTTGAGACAAGACTCATTTCTGTCGAACACCAAACCATTTCGTTACAATATGTATATAGTTGCCGTCTGGATTTTGTGAATATTGACTTTTGGGAGGACAACCTCTTTTATGGCTCAGTAATAAGTTGACAATGGTGAATGGAGCTAGCCTACGGCTCTCGCTACGGCTACAATATGCGGCAGGTATACGCAGGTAGCCGTAGGCTAGGCCCATTCCCCATTGTCAACTTATTACTGAGCCATAAAAGAGGTTGTCCTCCCAAAAGTCAATATTCACAAAATCCAGACGGCAACTATACATACTATATTTTGTGAAAATGGTAATCATCTATGTATTAGAACCTATTAATAGGCGTTTGACTCGATGTATAAGAGCACTTAATAGGAGTGGTAATCCAACGTGTGTCAATGTTTCGATTTACCGACATTAGTGTCTATTCTGTAAGCGATATGTTAAATTTTAACGGCCGTTAAAATATGCACTTTTAACCAGAAATTGCTATTCTGTATTGCTGAAATTAACGCCACCGTTAAATTGTATCATTTTAACGGTAACGTTAAAATTATCGGGAATGCTCGGCTTTCGTAGGTAATATGTACGACAGTAGGCAAGATCCACCAAGATCCACATCATTTTGACACTTTTTTAACTTCCGTCAAGAATTCATCGTTTACATAATAACAATAATAATAACCGAGACGGCAATACTTAGTTGAATTTAGAATTCATATACATATACATTATCAAGTATTTACGATGTCGGCTGCGAAGAGATCGAGTCGAATGTCGAAGAAACAAAAAGAACTTATGATAAATCGCTTGGAAAATGATAAGTTTCTCTTGCAATTGGATAAATTAAAACCATCCGAATTACCTAAATTCAATTATGGTTGGACGAAATTAGCAGAAGAGCTTAACAAAGAGCAGGGCGCAAAAAAAACCGTAGTACAATGGAAAGAGGTAATGTTTTTTGTACATGAACAATGAATAATTTCTCCATAATTATTATATTGAATATAAGGCCTTGAATGAGCTGAAAGTCAATACCAAGCGCAAAGCGAGACTTCTTAACGAAGAAGCTACGGGAACCGGAGGTGGACCAAAAAAACTAAAAGATCTCACAGATCTTGAAGAACGTTTAATGGCCTTATTATCAAAGATCATTATAACAGGTGCCCCTCAAATACCAGAAGCTGGTTTAGGGGAAGAGGAGCCTGTAAACTCTCCAAGAGAAGCTGTAGAGGTAGCAAAATCTCACGGATCGGTGAGATTTCCCTAGTTATGAATTCGTAAACATGTAGTGTAGGATGTGTTTGACTGCATTCACATTATATCAACATGCGTACGTATAATCCGAGAGTATCCAGGAGTGCTAGGTATTACGTTGTCGGTCAAGTTGGAAATAAATAATTCGGAAATCCAAATTTTATGAGATAATGGTCTTACAAAATTCCACTAAATTCCAGTAAACTCCAGTAAAAAATTCCAGTAGGTATGCATGATTATTTTGCTTATAGCGAACATCGTTTATAACGATACATTTATGATATCATTAGGTCGTTCGTTATATCTGAGGTTGACTGTAATTTATGATATTTTGCATAACGCTGCTATTTGTTTAGAGTTCAATGGAATATTTCATGTGTGATGATTTCAATATATTTGATGAGATAATCATTGATGATGTACCGAATGAAACGGAGACTTCCCAAAAAAGAGTTGCAATTTTTCAAAGACCTCTTGAAGCAGTACGTAAATCGATGCGTTTGTGTTTTTATTTAAATACTTACACCTAGGGAACATCATCTGAGAATCCGGAAAATATTACTGTGAAGCAAAAGAAAGTTCCTCCAAGAAAAGGCAAGAACCTACAATCATTGGAACGCCTTGCTCAAAATCACGAAAATTGCCTCAAAACTTTAGTCGTCTCTAATAATAACTTGGCACAAGCGTCCATTGTATTGCCCAATGCAATGAAACGAAAAAAGATAGAGAGCGCAGTTTTTAAGGATGTATTGTATGTAAGGTATCAGTCAAAAGTATAGAAATATGGAAAATACTTATAAATCCGAATTGTTCAGTAATGAAGTCACGAAAATATCAAGTCGTATATTGTCAGTTAATAACGCAGATGAATTTATAATTTTTCATGTATTTCGAGGGAATTTTATTGAAAAATCTAAAGTTTTTGTGAGTTTTTTTTGGAGTGTACATCAGTTGTGCAACTGTGAAAAACCAAATAATTATATTTTATATGAAGTGTTACTCAAAATTAAAGTAATCCCGACGTTGCTAATGATGAAAAGTAAGTGAAAAACGATCATATTATACGAATCCGTGTAAAAGAACCTGAGTAAATTTACAAAATAAGTGACTCCTCAACTGCTATGAATCGTGGCTACAGCGCGCATTTTGGTTTTGGCTGGTTGGTGATAATTTCTGTCATCTGCTAGTTTGAACTATAAATTATTTTGAAAAACGATGTTATTTTTCGAAAGTATAGAGTCTTTGAGTAGAACCCTTTTGTAGAATCTACTAGGAACTCGATAATAATTTTGGTACATGATATTTGAACTGAAAAAGTAGCGATATTTGATATTTCGAAACTTCCGCCACCTGTCAGTGACAGCGTTGCCGTATATTTTCCACCATTTATAAAATCATCACGTTTTTGGGTGAATTATTTTGAATAACTCTGAAAAAAATCGACTAATTTTTATGATTTTACGTTGGAAGTTCGTTCAATATCCCATCATCATGTGTGTAAAATTTCGTGATAATCGTACATTTAATACATGAATTAATTCTAGTAATACATCTCAGATTTGAGTTTTCTCATAAGAACCCCTGTAAAATGTTGAAAAATAAATACGCGAAACTACTCGACCAAAGTTCCTCAATTTTTGCACAGACTTTTGGTGATACATAAACAGATGTTTCTCTAAATTTCATTGATATTGGCAATTTTTCAATGTTGGTACAATACATCCTTAAATTAAAATTTTAATAACAGTGAATTGTGTTAAATTTATAGAAAGTGTTACTTTAATTTAAATTTCAAAGTTGTTTCAAATAAAGTGAGTTCGGAGAATTCTGTTTCTGATTTGTGATCCTTCATTGAACCAGTCATAAGCGTTGCCGTTCATAGCATTATTTGCTTGGTTGAGTGGTCTTATGCGTTGTAGAGGCGCATCATCTTGGGGCAACGGCACATTACATCTTCTACATATATTATGCAAAATCGCACAGGAATATATAATTTTCGCGGCTCGTATGGGATTATAATGTAATGCCCTGTGACCATGTAAACAGCGAAACCGATTTTTCAGCATACCGTTCACGTGTTCGATGATTATTCTAATATGAGAGAGGGCCGTGTTGTATCTGGACTCTGGTGTGTCCTCAGCAGGATTATTGAAAGGCACCAAAAGCCACGGTTCTGGGGGGTAATGGGTGATCTGGGTCTTGGAGGAGTTGCTAATATCGAATAGGTAACTTCATAAAACTCTAAGCAATGCCCAAACAGCTCGTGTAAAAGCGGTCAGTCTGTGAGTCACCAAGTCCTACTTCTCGCGTCCTCGTCGCAGGGCATCTGCAGCTAAGAGGAGGGGGCGAACGGCGATCAGCCGGCGCCACAAAGCGGGCAAGTTTTCGATTAAGGGAGACAACCCCGACAGAAAAATCCACCCTTCAGCATAGTAGTCGTGCTGTCTGGGCGTTCTTAAGGCTACCCACGTGTTTGTGCCGTGCGTGGCGTCCCGTAGGGGTGGATGAAGGAATCCTGGTGGTTGAGCCTTACCTTGGGTGGGCAACACGCCACTTTGGCCTGGATTTCACCTTAAGACGGGCGGTCAAGACTAACCCACCTTGATCAATCGGCTGCGCCGTCCCGTAAGAGGGCCGGCTGGGTGAGCCCCTGAGGTGCAAAGGGGTGCACAGCGGGCGCGCACCCTTGGTTTCCAGGGTGCGTGGCTTGCTCGTGTGCAACTCGCACCTGGGGGCTATATCTCGCGAGTAGCCCTGGCGTCCTTTTGACGTCCCCGTGTTGGACTCCGTGGTGGGTGGGGAGCTCGTGAGACGAAAGTTTCGTCTGTTAGTATGGAATCAAATAATCCTGAAACCAAAACCCATGAGGCTGAATCGCAAGACTCAACTCACAAAATAAGTAAGCCCCGGAAACGGATTTCCGGAGCTCAACAAAAGAAGCGACGGAGGATGAAGCAGGCGGCTTTAGTGGCTACCGGTAACACCTCTACCGCAAAGGGGGACACTTCCCAAGACTCAAAGGGTCCCAGCTCCCTGGCTGAGGGTCGGAAGCCTCAGGGCAACGAACCGAAACCGGGCAGCGGGTACCCCACACAAAAGAAGAGGCAGAGGTCCGATGGCTCCTCCGCACACTCTCCGGGTGTCAATCCCAACAAGAGAGTTGCGCGGCAGGCGAGCGGGATGTCTGGCCCTTCGAAACGGCCCTCCGGACCTGTTCTGGAGGGGACCTATAGTGGGATGGTTGGCGCTCACCTGAGAGTGGCAATCATCGACAAGCAGGACTGGGACTCTAATTCCCTCGGCAGGATCAAACCTGCCTGGGTCGAGTTATTGCAGGCCAGGTTGACGGAATGTCTACGCCAGCGGAGAGGCAGGGCGCTGGTGTCTTGCTCAAGAGCAAGTCGCCAATGCTCGCTGCCCAGATGGACCTCCCCGGCGTTGCATACGTTGCATACGTTGTCTTTGTCGCCAAGAGCAGGGAGAGGACCGACCCACTCGAAGGATGGTACGACATCCTCGTGGAGTTGCGCTCGAGGGTTGAGGTACTCGGGAGGAAATCTCTCGATTTGATGCTCCCCCCGAGTGCGAATGTGTTGTCGTTCAGGAAACTGGTCGACATAGTGCTCTCCAGGACGGGAGCGGGAATCAGGCTGTGCGTCCCTCCTTCAGAGGGAGTGCGGCCAGAGAGGACGATGGCCAGCGTGGTCGCCTCCGCTTCGGGGGCGGTCAAGCGGCCGGTGACGGTGCCGCGAGCACCCGTGGATCCTCCCATGAAGAGGAAGAAGGAAGACCGGGGTACCGTGTTCGTCCACAAGACGGGCACGAAGTACCCTGATCTTCTCAGGGAGGTCAAACAGGTTTTGACCGGGAAGGACCTTGGGGTCGAGGTGGGGTCGATTGCTCCCACGCGTGGGGGGGGACCTTGTCCTCTCCGTGCGTGGCCGCGGCGACCTTGCCTCGGTCCGCAGGGCCATTGAGGAAGGCACGGCCGCCACGGTCCGCACTTCCAACAGAGGCGATAGGACGTTGCTTGTGACGCACTTCCGGTCGGGCGGAAGTCTCGGGCGCCAGCTTCGTTTAAAGAGGAAGCACTCTTACCGGGGTAGCAAACTTAAGCCGGAGAAACGGAAACACCAGGGGTCTGTGAACTAACTTTATTTCGCAATAGGCGGCAGTATCGGACGGCACAGACGGAAACGGACGGAAACTTAAACTACCCTAGCCGGCTTAAACTAGACTTAAGAACTAAAGACGTAACGAAACAGAAAATGCGGAACGGAGCTCGCCGGGGGCGAGTCACGACACCAGGCGGGAACGCCGGAACGGTGTCACGGGAGGCTTGTTACGGCCGTTCGGGAAACACCCGAAGGTGGCGGACTGTTCGGTGTGGGATGCGCCGGGCTGTTTCCGACGACGCGGAACGCAGGATGGGGTTAGTCGAGAAGGCTTTTGACCGGGCTGTTACCGACGATCGGTTAGTAAATTAAAGACCGGACTGGACTAACTGGAACTTAGGATTACTGGGCTATTTCCGACAGCGGAGAACAGGTGGGAAATCTGACTCAAGCGTCTAACCTAGACTGGCGCAACCGGAACGGGGGCGACCTTTTATAGCCTCGGAGGCGGGAGAGGGAATCGAACATTCTAGAACAAACAGTGACGACAGAGGTGATAAGATATTGGCGGGAAAACAAGACGGGAGCGGACTTTAAGTGACGGCGCTCGGGGAGCGTCGTTACATGCTGATCAAGGATCTCGACGACCTGGTGACCAAGGAGGAGGTCGAAGCCGCCATCGAGGCGGCCTTCCCCGAGGCCATGGAGGCGGGTGCGATCTCATCGATCCGCCTGAAGAAGACGACCCAGGGTCGTGGCCAGATGGCCATCACTCTGGTTTCGGAGACGCTGGCGACGGCCATGACGGTTACGGGCCGGATCCGGGTGGGTATTGTTACCTGCCGGGTCCGCTCGTACGTGGAGGTGCAGCGGTGCGCCGTTTGCTGTTCGACGGACCACCGTACGGCGAACTGCAAGGGGCCCAGACGATGCTACCGTTGTGGCAAGGAGGGCCACCAGGCGAAGGGGTGCAAAGCGGAAGTGCGTTGCGCCGCTTGCGGAAGGGAGGGACACCGGGCCGACTCCGCCCGATGCCCCGACTACAAGAGGGCCGTATCCAGAGCGGCCGCGCGGTCAACTCAGCCCCGAAAGGACTGACACGTGGCCCTGGTAAGTCCCCGGGCCCCTCTCTCTCGTACTCCTTCGGGATGACGAGGGACGGGGGCCCCGGGAATGGTATGACTGTGTGCGAGCTTGTGTGCATGGACTAATGGAGGGTCCGGTATGCTTGAGGACGGGACCCACAAGCACGGGGGCGGGGCGTGGGCCTCGGTGCACCTTATCTTTTTTAGGGTACCTGATGGTTCCACTGCCATAAAGTGAGGGCGCCACCCTTGTCGGTGGGGCGGATTTGGAAACCTCCAGGGGTCCCTGGCATGAAGGTGTCAGGGGAGGGCCAGTGGCGAGCCCGGAGGACCCTAGCCAAGACAACCGCAAGGACAAGACACGGTACGGGATGGATGGACGGAAAACCAGGAATGACGACTGGCGCGAGAAGGACGCTCCTTCGGCGATACGGAGGCGCCTTGGGCCGGGGCGTTAACTCGGCCTGGAACAAAAATGGCAGACAGAGGAAACAAAAATTTACCCCAGGGGGGTACCGTCGGAGACGGGAAATCCCCCACTCCGGCTTCGGCCGGAGTCAGCCCCGCGGATTCTGGGGGGGGCAACTCAACTGCCGAGGGCCGGCGGGCCTTGAGAGATTGCCCTGCAATCTCGAAGAAAGAGGGGACACACTCCCCTGATGACGTTTTGGAGGATGTTTTTCATCCTGTGCCTGGAAGGAGCTTCGCATCCTTCGATGATGTGGGACAGAGTTTTGCTGGCAGAAGCAGCCTGACCCCGAGGTCTCCACCGATGAAAGTGTCGACGGGTGGTGGTGTGGGCGGAGCGTATGCTTCATCCGGACCATCAATAAGCGATGCTCCCACCATCGACGGCATCTCTGACGAAGACGATGTCGTATGCATGGGAGAACTGAAGGCAGGAGATGCCGAAGTGAAGGACGAAAGGGTCCCCTTCTGTAGGAAGGCCCCTCTCTCGCCGAAGGCTGGCAGACCGCGCTTCAACACGTGGTCAGCGAAGCAGCGATACCCCCCAAGACTCGATCGAGTCCAGGCGGAGAAATTGAAGAGGAAGAGGGACTCCCCTCCTTCCGTGACGAGCTACGGGACGGTCGGTGCATCACTGGCCGCTCCAGTAAGTAAGAGAAGGGCCCCGGATCCAGGGGCCGAAGATGAAAAAGGAAAGGCTGCGATGTCTATCCTCAGGTTGCTTAAGAGCATAAGGGAACTTAGTAGGCAGGTCGATCTAGTACCAAATACTAAGAGGGAGATTAAGCAGGCCCTGCAGGACACACGCAGGGCGGCAAGCAGAGTGGAGGGCTTCGAGGATCTGATCCGAGAGACCTTCCTGGAGAGCCCGCGCAGCCCCAGGGGGGAACCGGCCCAGGCTGTGCCCGAACTGGGCTCGGAGATCCCGCCGACCGCCGACTTGGTGGATGCGGAGACACAAAGTAATGTCAGCGTACATTGTATCGGAACGCAGACGGAGTGGCCTGAGGAGCCCGGGTCCAGGACAATCGAGATACCCCCGATAGTCATAGGTGAGAGGAAGAGCTTTTCTGATTTCAGGGAGCTGGCAAAGAAGGAGTGGAGCGACCGTTCTTTCGAGGTGGTGGACATGCAAAGGGCAAATCCTCTCGCATCTCCAGATGGTACGGCCCCGGTGATAGTCAGGTCCCGGGAACCAAAGAAGGAGGGCACGCTCCTCAAGATGTTCTATCAACGGTATCACGAGTACCGCGATATTACGAGTTCCAATCCGGAAACGGGTAAGGACATGGTAGTACAAATCCGTAGGGAAATTGCACTTGTTACAGGGAGTGAGCACCGCAAGGTGGTCAGTACAGCGTATGTGGTCGCAGGCGACAGCCGAGCCCACATTAGAGGGTCCCTCGAAGTCACATTCGAAGCCCTGACGGAGCTCAGAACCAGAGCAGAGGCGGAGGGCACGGGTAGGATTGCTATTGGCAGCGACCTGGGCATTGACAGTGGATACCTCCGGAAAATGTTAGAGTACATCTTTCGAGGTGGACCAGTGAGTGTACTCCTGTGCACTCCGATGGTACGGGATAAGCGGGTGGAGGTGCGTCAGCAGGAAACTGTGAAACGCCACATCCCTAAAAAGACGGATGCGGTTATCATTAAGGGTGACGGCAAGAGTGGGTACGAGGGCCTGCTTAGGGAGGTGCGCTCGTACATGGCCGAGGCGAACTGCTATGCAAAAGCAGTTCGCAAGACGGGAGCCGAGGATTTGATCCTGTTGAAATTGAAAATGAATCTTCGTATGAAGAAAAGAAAAATCAAGTTGCTCAGCCATTTTTAAGTTTTGTCATTCATATAATATTTTTGACTTTTTCACAATAAACTTTTTCTTCTCTCGTTTATCAAATATAAATTCCATCAATTCTAACAGGTTATGGGCCCAGACCGTAATATTTAGATAATCGAACGAAGAAAAATTTGTTATACGTTGGTTCGTGAATATTTTTGATCGAGTGTAATTTCGGGCCACAATGGACTTCAAAACTCAAATTGAAAAACTGGATGGTTCTTCGAATTGGTCGAAGTGGAAGCGGCAGATCGAACTACTGCTGAAACATCATGAAGTGTTGGACATTGTTAATGGAACTGCAGTGCGACCAGTCTTAGAAGAACCAAATCTAGCAGATCTCGAGTCGAAGAAGTTTGAAAAAGGCGATGCGTTAGCACAGTTAATTTTAGTCGGATCAATGAACGACTTGAACATTGATTTAACGGCAACCTGTAAATCTGCGAAGGAGATCTGGGACAAAGTTATATCAATTTATGAACAAAGTTCGGGGCAGAGAGTTGATCGACTGATGGAGATGTTTTTCAAGAATGAATGGAACCATTCTGATGACATTGCTACGCATATTGCGAAATTACAGAAGAATTTTCACGAATTGAACAACGAATTGGAAAAGCTGGTGAAAGTGAAGTTACCTGACTTGATGCTGATGAGCCGAATAATTTCAACCTTACCTTCCGACTATTTCGAATTTAAAAGCGTTTGGGAGTCCGTTCCTGTAGAAGACAGAACAATTAATAAGCTGACGGAGCGTCTGAGATTGATCGAGATGAGATTGCCTTCAAAAGGTAATGGTGATCATGAAGCTTTAGTTGCGAAATCTTCAATTGGCAAGAGAAATTCGAAAGAGAAGAAGAAGGTTCAAGGAGTGAAATGCTTCAAATGTCAACAGCTGGGACATTATGCGAATAAGTGTCCAGAGAAGAGTCAAAAAAAGACTGAAAATAATTCCTCGGGAGATGCTTTTCCTTGTACCAATAAAGAGGGCCAAGATGATCAATGGTTAGCTGATTCGGGTGCTTCTGCACATATGACACGAAACAAGGAATATTTTGTGACATATAGACGATTTACATTGCCAAAGGAGTTGAAAGTTGGTAATAACGACGTGATCTTCGCTTATGGTTGTGGTGATGTAAATGTGCAGATGAGAATCGGGAATACCGTGGAGAAGAATCACTTGCGAGATGTTTGGTACGTTCCAGAGATTGGAAGAAACTTATTTTCAATTGGAAAAACCATGGAGAAGGATTTTATTTTCAAAGCAGATGGAAATGGATGTTTCTTTTACAAGAACGGGAAGCTGAAATTGCGTGGTACAAAAACAGAAAAGGGACTGTATGTTTTGTCCATGAAGGTATGTGTACCTGACGTTCCAGCGGAAGTTTACGTTGCTTCAGAAAAAGAGACTGTTCAACTATGGCATGAGCGAATGTGTCATCAGAACAAACATCATGTGAAGTCTATCTTGAAGAAACATGGTATTGACGTAACTGCAAAAGAAGAATTCTGCAAAGGATGTATTTTTGGCAAGCAGAAACGTCATTGTTTCACTTCAAGAAAGAATAGAGCAAGCAAAGCTGGTGAATTAATTCACGCCGATGTTTGTGGGCCGATGCAGGAGGAATCGATTGGAAAATCAAGGTATTTTCTATGTCTTAAGGATGATTTCTCAAAATTTCGTCGAGTGTTCTTTCTGAAAACGAAAGATGAGGTTGCGAACTGTCTGAAGATTTTCTTGGAAGAAGTAAAAGTGGCTGGGCACGTGATAAATGAGTTTCTGTCTGATGGTGGCAAGGAATTTGACAATTCAAGAGTGAAGTCAATTCTAGAAGATAATGGGATACATTTTCGGAAGGCCATGCCATACACTCCAGAGCAAAATGGGGCAGCAGAACGAGAGAATAGAACTCTTGTGGAATACGCACGATCGATGATTCACAACAAGAATTTACCAATAAAGCTGTGGGCCGAAGCTATTAATACCGCGGTTTACGTATTGAATAGAACTGGTCCGACTACGTCCAACAATAAAACTCCAAGTAATCTTTGGTTCAATAATGGAAAATTGGAAAATCTTGAACATTTTAAAATATTTGGAACTAAATGTTACGTCCATGTACCAAAGATTAAGAGGAAGAAGTTTGATAAGAAAAGTACAGTTGGCTTTTTTGTTGGATATTGCGGAGAGAAAGATGGCTTTAGGATTTGGTATTCTGAGGAAGACAAAATTGTTTTGAGTCGGGATGTGGTGTTCGAAAAAGAAGACTTATTCGAAGAAAGAGTTCATTTGGATCAGGAATCGAAGCATTTTACGGCGATAGTTAAATGTGGCGATGATCGAAACTCATTGGACTTAAATCCAGAGGAAGACAATCGTCGGGAAGTTAATCCAGAGGAAGATGGACGAAACGATGACGTGTTTTTGGATAAAGATACTGATGCAGATCAAGAGGAAGATGATGGAGAGAGAAGAGGTCATCGGAAGACTAGAAAACCTTCACATCTGATGGATTTTGTTCTTCTTGCTGAAGGTAATTTGGATGTTCCGGAAACTTTTGAATCAGCAATGAAATCGAATGAAGCAGAACACTGGAAGCATGCCATGGATGACGAGATTTCATCATTGTCGGAAAATGAAACATGGGATCTCGCCAATTTACCGCCTGGTAAGAAAGTAGTTTCAAATCGGTGGGTGTTTCGTATCAAGACCAAGCCAGATGGGAGTATTGAACGCTTCAAAGCAAGATTAGTTGCTAGAGGTTTTACTCAGGAGGCTGGTATTGATTACAGTGAAACATTTAGCCCTGTAGCGCGATTTGACACGATTCGGACATTATTGGGAGTAGCAGTATCCGAAAATTTGAAATTGATTCAATTCGATGTCAAAACGGCGTTTTTGAACGGTAAACTTGAAGAAGAGGTTTACATGAAACAACCGGAAGGCTTCAACGATGGCACAGATCGGGTTTGTAAACTTAAGAGAAGTTTATATGGTCTGAAGCAGGCTCCTCGTTGTTGGAATCAACGCTTCGTGGATTTCATGACAAAACATCGCTTCACGATTAGTAGTGCTGATTCCTGCTTATTTATTCGATTGAAAAATAAAGAGAAATTATTAATAGCCGTTTATGTTGATGATGGTCTTGTAGCTGGAAGTAACGATGCAGAGATTTCAACATTTTTGGAAGAAATGAAAAGGGAGTTCCAGATAACGGTAAACTCTTTGGAATATTATTTAGGAATAGAAATCATAAGACTTCGGAATGGTTCGATTTTTATTCATCAAAGTTCCTATGTGAATAAGATGTTGTCTAAATTTGGTCTAACAGACGCAAATAGTGTCACGACACCTTGTGGCAAAATAGAAGTCGACAACAATGAAGGTGAACTATTGTTGGACAAGACAACACCATACAGAGAAGCAGTGGGAAGTTTGATGTTTCTCGCAACAACAACACGACCAGACATTGCTTATTCTGTTAGTATGGTGTCTGAAAATCTAAATTCTCCTACAAAAACCAATTGGATTGCAGTGAAGAGGATTTTTAGATATTTAAAGGGATCGATCAACTTTGGTTTATTGTATTTTAAAGGAGATTCGGAATTGGAGGCTTTTAGCGATGCAGATTTTGCTGGAGATTGCAAAACCAGACGATCAAGAACTGGAGTCGTTTGTAAATTTTCAAATGCAGCTATAAGTTGGAAAACACAGAAACAAAGATGTGTTGTATTATCTACGACAGAAGCGGAGTATGTAGCAGCGAGCGAGGGTGCAAAAGAAGTAATCTGGTTACATAGATTATTGAAAGATGTAACTCAAATTACGAAGATTCCTATTATGTTGGTTGATAATGCAAGTGCTGTAAAATTGGCAAAGAACCCAGAATTCCACAAAAGATCGAAGCATATAGAGGTGAGGTATCATTTTGTCAGAGAAAAGTGGAATGAAGGCGTACTGGATGTCGAACACATTGATGGCTTGGATCAAGTGGCCGATATTATGACGAAACCTCTATTTGGGGATCGTTTTACAAAATTAAGGAAGATGTTGGGACTAATTGATTTACATGATGTCGAAGATTAATTTTAGAGGAAGTGTTGAAATTGAAAATGAATCTTCGTATGAAGAAAAGAAAAATCAAGTTGCTCAGCCATTTTTAAGTTTTGTCATTCATATAATATTTTTGACTTTTTCACAATAAACTTTTTCTTCTCTCGTTTATCAAATATAAATTCCATCAATTCTAACAGATCCTCGTGCTGGATAGGAAGGAGGATGGCAGCCATAGTAAGACGGCCAATCTGATGAAGGAGAAGCTGGGCGGCAGGGTGACCGTCAGGAGTGGTGACCATGGTGGAGGTGATGTCACTCTCACCATCAGAGACCTGGACTGCCTCACCACCGAGGAAGAGGTCCGGGAGGGCGTCGCGAGTGCTCTCGCGGCGTTCGTAGGAGAAGCAGGCGCACTCGATAAATCGGGTGTGCGCGTGACGTCCCTGAGGCCGGCCTACGGGGGCCGCAGGCTCGCGACCGTCAGGGCGCCGGAGAAGATGGCGAGGATACTCCTCGACCTCAATAGAATTAAAATTGGAGTGATCCAATGTAAGGTGAGTGAACGCATGGCAATGAAGTCGGTGTGTTTCAAATGTTGGGAACCTGGCCATATAGCCAGGGACTGTAAGGGGGTGGATAGAACCACCCTCTGCCATAGATGTGGAGCTTCCGGACACACGGCCGCTAGCTGCAGGGACGGGCTCTCATGCCCCGTTTGTAAGGTCGCTGGCCACAAGGCCAGGACCATGGATTGTGAACGCCATCGCACGGCGATGGCGAGGCAGGAGAACAAGAAACCGCCATGATCAGTTTCTTGCAGGTGAATTTGTGCAGGAGCGGGCCGGCCCACGACGCGGCGGCCAGCGCCTCCAAACAGAAAGGCTGGGACGTGATCCTGATGAGCGAGCCCAATCTCGCAAGGGTGAGGGCAAACGATTCGTGGATCGCGGATGCTGCGATGAACGTGGCCATTGCGGTCGTGTCCAGAAGATGTAGGGTCAGAGCCAGGGGGCAAGGCCCCGGTTTTGCATGGATAGATGTGGGAGACTGCATCGTGTACAGTTGCTACATTTCTCCGAATGTAGCTATGAACGTGGTGACGGACTGGCTCGACGATCTGAGCCGGGACATCAGAAGGCACACCAAACCGGTGATTGTGACGGGTGATTTCAACTCCAAGTCACCTGTATGGGGAGGAGACAGGTTAGACCCTAGGGGTGACCTGCTCTCCGACTGGATAGCTGTCTTGGGCCTGGTCGTTCACAACGACGGGGTCAAGCCAACGCTTATAAGGGGAGTACAATCCTCGTATATTGATCTGACTCTCAGCACTGCTAATGTTTCAGGAAGAATCGGGAGGTGGACGGTCGAGGATGATGAAACCCTCAGCGACCACCAGTATGTTTCCTTTACTCTGAGCGATCAGGATGGGGGAAGAGGTGCCGCGCGACCGACGGCCCCGGGCAACCGGGTGCCGGACTTCGCGGGTTGGAGCACGGGTGGACTGAAGGCGGACCGCCTCAGGCAAGTTTTTGTGGGCTGCATGGAGTCCTCGACCGCAAGGGAGAGTGTGACACATGCAGCGTTGAGTAAGGGGCTGCGACAGGCGTGCGAAAGCACCCTGAAGCGGCGCCGGGACGGTGCCTCTTCCACTGGCAGACGAAATGTCTACTGGTGGAATGAGGACATCGCTGAGGCCAGAAAGGCGTGTGTCAAAGCGCGCCGATCTGTGCAGAGGGCGAATGGCTTCGGCCAACCACCGGAGGCCATCCGACGACGAGTAGGCGAGTATCAGGAATTGAGGAAACTCTTCCGAGTACTGGTCCAGAGGGCCAAGGAGGCCAAATGGAAGGAGCTCATCGACGAGGTTGATGGGGACCTGTGGGGACAGGGCTACAAGATAGTCACAAAAAAGTTGGGAGGAGCCTCAAACCTCCCTCAACTGGATGCCGACTTCAGGCAACGTATCGCGGACGTGCTCTTCCCGAGGCACGACGTGGTACAGTGGCGCGAGAACCCAGAACCTGGGGAGACGGAGGCCGATCCCTTCACCGTGGAGGAATTGGCAGCCGCCGTTGGGAGGCTTAAATCTGGTAAGGCTCCCGGGCCGGACAAGATTCCGGTAGAGGCCGTCAAGGCGGCCGCTGCGGGAGATGGGGCTGTACACTTCCTCAAAGTGTACAACACACTGATGAGGGAAGGAAACTTTCCGGAGGGATGGAAGCAAGCTAGACTGGTGCTCCTATCGAAGCCCGGCAAGGAAGGGAGTGAACCGTCGCACTATCGGCCTCTCTGCCTTCTCAATGTGATAGCCAAACTCTACGAGCACCTCATCCTGAGGCGGCTCAAGGACGAGTTGGAGCTTAGTGAGGGACTCAGCGCTCTCCAGTATGGGTTTATGGAGGGCAAATCCTCCATAGATGCAGTAGAACGAGTCGTCTCCCTGGGAAGGGAGGCGAATGATCACAGTACAAGAGGTAAGAAGTGGTGTGCGCTAATTACCTTTGATGTTCAGAATGCATTCAATTCTGCCGGATGGGTCCACGTGATGGACGCGTTAAGGAATTTTGGCGTCTCAGGATACCTCAGAAGAAAGGAAAGGAGCATCGACCTTGGTGAAGGCCAGGTCGTGCAAGTGACAAGTGGAGTTCCCCAGGGATCGGTCCTCGGACCAACTTTGTGGAACGTGATGTATGACTCGGTGCTCCGCCTGGAGGTACCGAGAGGAGCGACGCTGACTGCCTGCGCGGATGACCTGGCGCTAGTAGTGGCGAGAAAAGATGTGGGCGACCTTATGGCCGTCGTGGACGAGGTGACCGGTGACATCAGTCGCTGGATGAGAGGCAAAGGATTGAGACTGGCCCCGGCGAAAACCGAGGCGGTCATGATGGCGGGGCACAGACCTGTGCCGGACGGCATCTCCTTCAGAGTAGAGGGAGTTACCCTGACACCACAGAAGGTGGTGAAGTACCTAGGGGTTGACATCGACCAGAGGCTATCCTTTGCGGCGCATGTCAACAGAGTAACAAAGAAGGCTGAGGTGTTGACGAGAGCACTGTCAAGGCTGATGCCTAATGTAGGAGGGCCCTCGCCCTCGAAGAGGAGAGTGTTCGCGGGAGTCGTGAACTCAGTGATGATGTACGCGTCTACGGTATGGGCCCCGGCCGCGTTCAAGATGTCCAAGTACAAGGGTATGGTGTGGAGGGTACAGCGCAGGGCTGCCCTCCGCATCTGTTCGGCCTATCGGACGGTGTCCCTGGATGCCGTGCTGGTGGTCGCGGAAATCCCGCCGGCAGACCTCTGAGTCGAGGAGATGCGCAGCGTGCGGGATGGGTCGAAGACGAAGGCGGAGGCGAGGGCCGACACCCTCACGAAGTGGCAAGATCGCTGGGATTCCAGCAGGACTGGCAGGTGGACCCACAGGCTTATTCCCAGACTAAGCCAGTGGATCGAGAAAAGGAGTGGGGTAGGTGCAGTAAATTACTACCTAACTCAGATGTTGACAGGTCATGGAGACTTTCGAGCCTTCCTGCACCGGATCAACCGGGCAGAAGACCCCCAGTGTGTCTACTGCGGAGAAGAGGATACGGTGGAGCACACGCTCTTCCGGTGTCACAGGTGGGCCGAGGACTTTCGCACAAGAGAGACTCGGGTTGGAGTAGTAGTCACTCCGGACAACATAATCGAAATTATGTTACAGAGTCCGGAGAACTGGAGAGCGGCCCAGTGCTGCGCGGAGTCCATCCTTAAGACTAAGGAGATGGACGAGAGGACAAGGAGAGCGGCGGACGGTGAGGCGGCGGGCACGACCCTCCCGTCAGGGTGCCTCCGCGCCCTCCTTGAGGTAAGAAGGGTTTCGGCACGCGGCGTTAGGGGGGGGTGGCATGGTAGGACATGGAGGTTTCCATCCCTTTCAACCCTGGACAAGTAGTGTCCCGTCGCGTCCGAGACCCTGTGGTGTATACACCCGGGTGTAGCCTGACCAGCCTGAGCTCCTGCAGTTATGCCTCCGGGCGATTCCGGGAGTTCGGGTAGGCGAAGAACGGAGGGGGTGCGTAATTCCTTAAGGACGTCCCCCACGGTAGCTGGCGGGTGTGGGGCCAGCTACATAGAGAAAAAAAAAAAAAAAAGGTTGACGGAATGTCTGGATAGGGAACTGTCCAGGGATTCGGCCAGCCCACCTATTTTCCGGTCCTGGAACTACTCACAGGAGGTCCTTAAGATCAACTGCGAAAATGACGGTTCTTTAGCTTGGCGGCCCAAAATCCATGGGCAAAAGTCGGGGAGTGGATGACCTTCCACACCGCGGCCAAGGATGTCCCGAAAGGGACCATTCTTGTCTTTGGTGTGAGGGAGGCCGTCGTCAAATCCTTCGACAGCAAACAAGGGAGGCTGAACTACCTGTTCACCTCCCTAAAGGTGAAGTTCCACCAGGCCGCCTCCACTGTTCGCAGTGAGGTCGATGCTCCCTCCCAGGAGGACGAACAGTCGACCGACCGGGCGGCCTCCTCGACGGCCACAGGACCGTCCGTCATTTGAGGAACCAGGCTGTCATTTGACAACCCGGTCCTTCTCAAACTGTTACGGATCACGGATGGCAACCAAAGTAAGTTTCATACAAACAAACCTCCAACACTGCCGGGCGGCGGTCGCAACTTTGTGCCGCCACCTGGACAGCGTTAAAACTACAATAGCCCTTATCCAGGAGCCCTGGTGCGTAAAAGGCCAGGTCTGTGGACTGGGCAAATTAAGTGGTACTGTATATGTAACACAGAATGTTGACAGGCCTAGGACGTGTATATACATACCGAGGCAATTTCAAGCCAACCTAGTACCGCAGTTCTGCACCGGGGACCTAACGGCTGTACGCGTCAGCTGCGATACGGGGGACGGGCAACAAAAAGATGTAATCATCGCATCAATCTACCTGCCGATCAACTCGATAGGACCCCCACCTCCAAGAGAGATGACGGACCTCGTCGAGTACTGTGAGGCCGGAAATAAACACCTCATTATTGGATGTGATTCGAACGCTCACCACACAAGTTGGGGGAGCGCCGACAACAACAATCGAGGTAAGACACTACTAGAATATATTGCTAGCACTAGTTTAGAAATTGTTAATAGAGGGAGCGAACCAACCTTCGTCACCTCTAGGTGCCAAACAGTGATAGACATCACCCTGGCATCCGCAAACATTTCAAGTAAGATCGCGGATTGGCATGTCGCACCCGAGGTGTCCATGTCCGATCACCGATGGATAAGTTTCAACATTAAGTGCTGTGAAATAGTGAGCAGCCCCCACCGGGACCCCAGAAAGACAGACAGGGAGTCGTTTCGTGCGCACCTGGAGAGATCCCTGGGAGCCTCACATATACCACAGGACATCACAACGGCTGAGCAGGTGGAGCAGGGCGTTGCATCTGTGAGATCAAGTATCATCAAATCATATGAAAGTACCTGCCCGCTGCGCACTGCGGCTGTCGGGGGTCGTGCGACACCATGGTGGTGCACAGAACTTGGCAACCTCAGGACGCGAAGCAGGAAACTCTTCAACAGAGCCAGAACCACCCGAAATGTCACGGACTGGGAAGCTTACAACGAGCACTGGAAAGTGTACAAAGGGTTGATTCGCAAAAGACAACGGGAGGCATGGAGATCGTTCTGTGGTGGCATAGAGTCCACTGCCTCAGCCGCCCGACTGAAGAAGATCATCTCGAAAGACCCAAATCAACAACCCAGCAGTTTGAAGCGAGGGGACGGTACCTACACTACCGACCTAGCGGAGACTGCGGGGGTGCTGATGGACACACATTTCCCAGATTGTACGGTAGCACCTGACCTTGTTTGGCCCGAGTACGTCGCCCCGGACCCTACTGCTGTAGACTGGGCTGTGGCCGCTCGCATTGCAAGTGCTTCAAAAGTAGCTTGGGCTATCAAATCGTTCCTTCCTTATAAATCACCCGGGCTGGATGACGTGTATCCTGCTCTACTCCACTGGGGTTTGGAGATCATACTAGACCACCTGGTGCGAATCTTCCGGGCGTGTATCGTCCTCAGATACATTCCCGGGGAATGGAGGGAAGTTAAAGTAATATTTATACCAAAACCGGGGAAATCGGACTACTCCGCGGCAAAATCCTACAGGCCTATCAGTCTAACGTCTTTTCTTCTAAAGACCTTAGAGAGATTGTGCGACAGAGAGATTAGGGATACGGCGCTAGTGGAACGCCCTCTTCATCCCAGTCAACACGCATACATCCCAGGAAGATCGACCGAGTCTGCGCTACACGCAGTGGTGAGCAGAATCGAGAGGTCGATGGAGGTCAAATCATCTACCCTGGGAGTGTTTATAGACATCGAAGGCGCTTTTGACCGACCAACCTTCGAAAGCATAACCAAGGCACTACAGGAACACGCCGTAACCCCCATGTTGTGTGGGCTGATTCGGCATGCCCTGGAGTGGCGAGCAATACAGATAAGTGTAGGGGATTGCACCGTCAGGGGTGTCGTTAGCAAGGGCTGTCCACAGGGTGGAGTCTTATCCCCGCTAATATGGGACATATTAGTTGACGACTTGCTGCGCCGGCTCAATGAGTCGGGGTTCCGCACTATTGGCTATGCAGATGACCTGGCAATCCTGCTTACGGGTAAACATGAGAGCATACTCTGCAACATTATGCAGAGCGCGCTGAACATAGTTGATGAATGGACAACGGAACGCTCCCTCTCGGTAAACGCCGCGAAAACGGAGCTCGTTCTTTTCACGAAAAAACGAAAGCTAGGTGCAATGACCTTACCTAGACTTAAGGGAACCCAACTTAGTCTAACGAAGGAAGTCAAGTACCTGGGAATCGTACTTGACAGCAAACTCAACTGGAAAAGACACTTGGAGTTAAAAGTGAGCAAGGCATGCGCGGCCTTCTGGCAATGCCGCAGGGCTGTTGGGCGGTCTTGGGGCCTATCCCCTAGGATCGTCCTCTGGCTATATGTGGCGGTCATCAGACCCATGCTTTGCTACGGTGCGCTCGTCTGGTGGCCCAGAACCAGACAGAGGAACGAGATGGCTCATATAAGTCACATCCAAAGGCTGATATGCCTGGCAGTGACTGGGGCTATGAGGACGACCCCAACTGCGGCCTTGGAGACGATTCTCTGCCTGCCTCCCCTCGACCTGTACGTCGAGGAGGTGGCTCTGGGGACGGCTTTGAGACTGCGGGCTGAGGGTCTATGGAATGACAGAAACCACGATGGCGGTCACACTCGCATCCTGAATGAGGCGCTCATGAGAGTACCTATTCTGGGGGCGAGGTCTGATCGCATCCCGGTGAAATACAACTTCACAAGGCGTTATGGCATTGAAATAAACTGTTGCGAAGAAAAAGCATCGGACGTGAACATCTTCACGGACGGTTCCAAAAATAGTCGAGGCACGGGCTCGGGTATCTTCTCCGAAGATCCAGACCTGCGAGACAGTTTAGCTCTTGGATGCTACTCCAGCGTGTTCCAAGCGGAACTGACGGGGGTGACTCAAGGGGCCAAAAGAGCCACTGAACTTGGAATCAGGGGCAAGTCTGTACGCATCATGACAGATAGTAGAGCGGTATTGCTAGCTCTGAGAGGGTCCAGGATCAACTCGGGGCTGGTCTGGGAATGCCACCTATCTCTGGAAAGACTGGCGGCAGAAAATGTCGTAGACCTTGCATGGGTGAAAGGACATACAGGAATACAGGGCAATGAAGAGGCAGATGAGCTGGCGCGCGAAGGCTCCGACCGACACCTGATCGGGCCGGAGCCGGCGCTACCGGTAGCCCTTTCTACTCTGAATACTCTGATTAAAGAAGACACCCGGACCAGACACTCTGCGCGCTGGGAATCGACTTAAGGCTACAGACAGGGGAGGGCCGCCATCAAGGCACCATCCCTCAAAAGAGCCAAATTTTGCCTACGACTAACCAGAGACAATCTCCGAAAACTCGTAGGGATATGGACCGGGCACGGCTGACTGAACAAACATCTCTACACGCTGGGCGTCGTAACCGATCCCACTTGTCGAGGGTGCTTAGAAGAGGACGAGACAGCGGAGCATGTGCTATGTCACTGCCCCGCGCTTGCGTCGACCCGAGGATCCATACTAGGGGACTTCTGGCCAAGTATGGCCGACATTAGCAACACCGCACCCGGTGCGGTCCTAGAGTTTATCAACTCTGTTGGTTGGCTGGAGGACTAGCGGCGGGCGGCAGGGAGTTGCGCCGGAGGGGTGGCACAATGGGCCCAAGTAAGAGGCCTAAGTGCTAGAGTGGCGCAAGCCACTCACCCTCCAAATCCTAATCCAGAATCCAGAATCCACGGTTCTGGTGGATACCCACTGTCACCCAGAATGTAATTTTCTGTTCCTGTCTGAATGTAGTTCCGAAGTAGCTTTCTCCTTATCCCCGAAGTCATCCAAATGGCTGAGTCATGCACTGAACCGGGAAAGCGTGCGTTAATATTTATTATCCTCCTGCTTGCATCACAAAATATTTGGGTATTTATTGCATAAAATTTTTTCCTGCAATAATAAACTCCCCCGGGATGCAGTGGGTGGTTGGCGGCTGGTGATATTATCCGTATATGAGTTCCGTCTACAATTCCCAAAACAGAAGGAAATTGTGGACCAATTTGGGAAAATCCTCTTTGAACGAGTGCTCTGGCATCCTCATTATCGGGAAATTTAATCCAGTCGTTCAACATATTGGTGGTCATAACATCTGTTACTTCGGCTATACAACGACTTACAACAGGTTGGCTTCCTGTGGCGGAATAGCCCTGTTCAATGCCCGTTTGATAGCTTCCTTGCCCGAAAAAATTGAGAGCAATTAAAATCCGACAGTAAATCGGAATCTTCGTTCTTCTTCGTGCTCCTTCCATAAAGGGAGAAAGATTGTCGATCAAGTTTTGAGCACAGTTCTTGTTCAATCGGAACATTTTCAAAACCAAAACGTCAGAAAGAGTAAAAGTGTTGCTCGCATCCCTTAACTGGCGTTGAGTAAGCCTGACCTGCATTCTGTGAATGCCCATATTACACTGAGAACATTATACCTCAAATTATATGAGAACTTACTGCTGGCGCCTTTTTTCAACCTCATCTACGATCATGACGTGAATGAAACCGTCGAAAGCCATGTTTGGACCAGAAATTGACGAAAAACGCACTTTAACATGTACTCTAGCTGTACCCTTCAAAAATATTAACTTAACGGCTCTCTTTAACGGTGACGTTATGGTTATTTATGTATTAAGGGTATTACTTAGATGTTTATGCCCTCCGAGGGCGACCGGTTTACACAGCCTGAGGGCCTCCGGCCCGAAGGCTAGTAAGTCGCCCGAGGGCATAGACATCAAGTAATGCCCGTGGTACATACAAAGCTTTATGTTTGACTAGAACTTTTTCATCCACAAATTGATGATTTTCGCAAATTAATAATTTTGCGTAGTAATTCATGACCAAGGTATCTAAGGAAACTGATTTTTCGAATCGTAAATAAACAAAGTTTTCGTCGAACAAATCGATCAAAATGTCAGAATCGTCGATTCTCCCCGTAATTCCCGAAGAAATCCTTTCCAAAGCAGCGAATGCCACCGAAAATCTGTTGCCCAAGAGGTCCAGAGAATTGTACAATAAAGAATATGAACATTTTGACTTATGGTTGAAAAAACATCAAGTGGAAACAATAAATGAAATGATTTTACTGGGATATTTCGATGAATTGGTATGTTGACGCACACATACTTATTTTTCTAACAATGCATCAATTATGTATTATTATTCATTGCCTACGAAGAACGTCCGCAACTTTATTGGCGGATGCAGACGCCAACATGACTGATCTGAAACGGCATGGTGGATGGAAGAGCACAACTGTTGCAGAGGGATATTTGGAGGATAGTATCTACTCAAAAAACAAGATTTCAGCAATGTTGGCTGGAGTGTCCGGACTGCCCCTCGGAGTGTCGGTTTCTTCAGATAATACGAGTAATAGTCAAAATAATGCAATTTCTAAATCTGTCTCCGGAAGCATCACTTTTACGGGAACGTTTCAGAATTGTAATTTTAATGTCAAAAAAGAATAAAAACACCTGTAGTTTTAATGTCAATAAAGAATGAAAACACCTGTTAGTACCAACAATTACTTTAATGCCCTAGGGTATTATATACCCCATAACGTACTTGTTTTCGAGTTCGTTATGGATCCATAATATACTAGTAAAACATAAAAAATATAACGTTCTATTGAGTTACAGAATCACACTGACAATTTTAGCAGCCGCCAAATTTTAACCCCCGTTAAAATTTAACATATCGCTTACAGAATAGACACTATTTTGTGGAAAAAACACTACTTACCGAAATCACAGAAATTCATCAGCTTTGGACACACGATGACAATGTTGACTCGTTTATGATACGCAGGTGAGGATTACCAAACCGTAATGTGGGGTAGTGTTTTGAAGCCCACCGGATTATGTTTGTTCAGTATGGAGAAGATTGTATGTGCATTGCCGGCCACTTGAATTTTTAGTGAAATTCAAAATGGCGTAACTCTTGAACGAAAAGAGTAATTTAAGAAAACTTGTCATTTCTGGAAAGCCTCATTCTTGGGCTATCACCCACCGGGCGCGGTGTTTTATATAGGGTCCCCAAGTATGTTTTACAGGGCGCCACGTAAATTCGTGCAAAAATGTTAAAATTTGGATGATTCCACTGTGACTTTCCCACCCCGGGCACCCTTATCTCGCGATTATTACCTTTAACTGTCGGTGCCGTGCTTACTCTTTTACCTGGCCAATAGTGGTGATCGTCTAATCGATGATGGGCCTCTCTGTTGTGTTGTCGTTATTACCCAAATTCACGTAGTAGTACCACACACAACAATCAATTCATTTTCCAAGTACATCCTAACACGAGGCAATACCGACGGTAATTAGCCCACCAATCGACCTAAGCGCACCCTGTCAAAGAGATTCCGCGCCTCCGTATTTAATAATGAAATTCGCGGATACGACCATCCGATTCCCCGCTACCGGGGGATGTGGTTCGCACTCAGCCGGTGTCCAAAACACATAAAATACAATTGCCAACTGGCTCTTTTCTTGGCCAATGGCTCTTTTGTTAGGATGGGCTGCTTGGCTACATGACGCCCCTCACAGAGCGGAAATCGGGAAAACGCGATTGCCCAAGTCCGAGTACGGTCGGAAGCACTCTTAAGCACCGGCCGGTATACTCTCGAGTACCGGCAATAAAACTGATTGTCGTTGGGGACACCGTACCACTTTATGCGGCACCCCGATCGAGAAGTGGGTCAATACGTGCTACAATGGAGAGGGGATTCCATAAGGGAGCTCCCCAGAATAAAAACAGAGGCCCGCGAACTAAATGCAAAATCAAACATAAACAAACTCTAGAGTACACGCGCCGTGACAACGTTAGCTTGAAGGGAACACACAGTTTGACCGACAAATTCATGAATAAATTATGTATATTTACAACGGACCTGGCATACAAGAAGGCCCAGCAATTGGCGTGGTTGGCCGGTACCGTGCTGGAGTTTTCTTAGGGCGACCCATCACGGCGGTACGAGAGGTGGCGGACCTGGGGGACGTCTCCGACGGAATTAGCTATCCGCAATGGCCCTGTGGGTCTACCCAGCGTGGCCCAGTAGGTCGGACGACGAGGAGCTACCCAATAAGACAAGTCTGCGTTAACCCAAGCAGTATCACAGGCAACAGTACCCAGGAGGTCGAGCCTGCGTCACACCAGTCGGCACCCTATCACGAATTCCCCAAGAGGTTAGACCGGCGGATACTTTTAGTCTGGCAAGAGATGCTCAGTATGGCGGTCCGAACCCGCACCCCAATATAGGTCACGCAGAGATCCCTTTGAGCTTTAAGTACGTCTTGCCAGTTACCCGAAGTCACGCGGTGTCCCAATAGGTTTCATCCGTGATCGATCCCAAAGGTCACGCGGCGTTCCAAGTTGCCCCCCTTCTCCCGCGAGCACGCTGAACTACCAGGAGGTTAAGCTCCTGTGGTCCCCAGAAGGGTTCGCGAGTCCCCGGTAGAGTGGTTGCGTGACGCTTCTCCGTCGGTGGACGTCGTCGTCACTGGTCTCGGCTGAGACTGGCGGTGGAGAGCTTCTTCAGGGCTAGGGCTGGTGGTCGGCTTCTCGGGTGGACTTGCGGCTGGAGCTAGTGGTCTTCTTCTGGTTGGCGGTTATCTTCGAGACGTTTTATTGTCTGCCCTCTCTGCCGGTCGGGCTTGCTTTTATACACACGAAATTCGACAAAAGCATCGTGCATCTCCTTTTTTCAACGGGGAGTGTATGGCCCACCGGTCGGACTTCTAAGAAAGGTCTTTGGCTCGAAGGTCGGGCGGTCGTAGTTTATCCTTTTCGGTTTTTCATGCGGCTCTCGTTTTACTCATGGGAGGATTTTTTTCTGGTGGTGTAACGAACGCATCCTAACGGTAAAAATCCAACCCTCGGTCGGTACCGAGCTTTTGTCCTTTTTATGCGTTGAAGGAATTCGCCGATTTCTAGCTTTCTCGGTTCATGGCTCGGCGAGAGAGATCGAGGTTGGGGCATGAGTATCGGGTGGGCCAAAAAAATTTGGAATTTTTTCAAGATGTAATAACTTTTTTGTTTTTCGACCGATTTTCAATTTCTTGCGCTAGTTCGATACACAAATGAAGAAAGTATGTTACCGTTAATTTGAAAATAGGAATTTTTGTGAAATTCTAGATGACGCTGTATATCAAACTTTGACAAATTTTGAGGATCGCTGGAACTTTTTCCTCACATGCGCCGGAAAATCACGATCCATGTGTGGCAAGCCCCTATCTTTGAGAGTATTTTGAGCGGTAGTACATTCAAATGTGATGGAAACTGTCCAACTTACAATGGTTTTTGTGAGACGTGTTTTGTAAAAATTAGACATTTTCAATAACTTTTGTGTTTTTCATCCGATTTTCGATCACGACCTCTCGTTGGACGCCCAAACGATTGAGCTTATCATTTCAAGTCTTGGTGAGCTTTCTTAGACCTAATTCATAACAGGAGACCTGAAGACATTTGTCCAAAATTTGGAAAACGATACTCGTTTTTATCAGAATTCTGCAATCAAACGTCATACACTGGTGGGAAAAGCTATCCTCACTGATTATTTTGTCATGCCGCTGATTGAAATCCGATTGAAATTGGCGATTTGGAAATCGAAAAATCCACACGCTGTTTTTGACACATTTGGACTTGGGTGGAATTTTGGGACCAAAAATCAATACCATTATTTTTTATTAAAAATCAATTATCTTGGTGCCACCGGGTTTAAAAAGTATACAGCCTTGCCAGATTAGTCTTATGCCATGCATTTATGCCGAATCCATTGCAAAATAAGCAAGATTTCCTGAAAAATTATGTAGCTGTCATCGCGGTGAAAAATTCCACCACGGTCAAAAAATGTCAAAAACGGCTAATTTTTTTTTAGATTTTTAACTAACTAAATGTTAACGAAATTCAATCAGTGCCATGGCAAAATGATAAGCACGGATGGTTTTGTCCATGGGTGCATGGTATTTGATTACACAAAACTGTTGTAAACAATTAGCGTTTTCGAAATTTTGGGCAAATTTCTGCACGTCTACTGTTACCAATTGAGTCTATGAATACTTAGCCTACCAAGCCTTGAAATGATTAGCTCCATCCTTTGGGCGTCCAACGAAAGGTCGTGGCCGAAAATCGGATGAAAAACACAAAAGTTATGAAATGAAACGTGGGCGCACCGTTCTGAAAATTGTCTAATTTTTACAAAACACGTCTCACAAGATCCACTGTAAGTTGGACAATTTTAATCACATTTGAATGTACTACCAATCAAAATACTCTCAAAGATAGGGACTTGCCACACATGGATCGTGATTTTCCGGCGCATGTGAGAAAAAAGTTCCAGCGAACCTCAAGATTTGTCAAAGTTTGATATACAGAATTTCACAAAAATTCCCATTTTCAAATTAACGGTAACATACTTTCTTCATTTGTGTATCGAACAAGCGCAAGAAATTGAAAATCGGTCGAAAAACAAAAAAGTTATTACATCTTGAAAAAATTCCAAAATTTTTTGGCCCACCCGATAGAATGGTCTGGGTGCATTCCTTCGGTGGGGTGGTCGTTGCTGGGCCAATTTCGTACTTATGTCACTTATTAGGTTAATTGATCTTAGGCGTTAATGTGGCGCAATACTTTCAATGGCATCGACTGGTCAATTGTATTATGGCTATTAGGCTATTATTGCGAAAGTCGGGACTTTCGGGTCTCGACAGGTAGAACAGCGATAATCCGATTTGCCTAGATTCTTTTCGGGGCTCATTCAGGTAGCCCTCGGTTCGGTCCGGTAAGCATCGTTTAATGAGCTTACGGTGTTATCATTAGCGGTGTTTATGAGATTGTCGCTTAATAGTGATTGCTTTTTATGTGTGATGACCTGGCCCCGGGCTGCCAGGTTACAGAATCATGATAAAGTCTTGTCGTCGCCATAAAAATTATCAACGTATTCTATTGTTCGGTCAGTTCGCCCATTGCTCGAAACGCGCGCAAATGCTTGAAGATGAAAAAGACAGCTCTACATGAGAGCTTTTGGTTTGTCTCATGCACATTCAGTCTTACTATTTTACTTACTCGGAAAGATGACCACTTGATTCGAAATTTCAAATCGTGATATCTATGAAACTGTGAATGTTATAGCTAAAGTGCATTGGAACAATAACAAGTTCTCGTTCAGAGATATCTCTTCCATGTCTGATGCGAAAAGTAACAGATGACAGAAAATAAACATAGGTCGGGAGACGTTTTACACAATTCACATGTTGGACGGCAGTTAGTTCTAATGAGCACATTTTTTTCTTTCATATTCCTTCGAGATTTGAGTAGAAAATCCGTAGTAATTCTACGTCTTTATATCGGAACAACGCAAGAAGATGTAATAATTATGCTTGCTTAGGTCTGATGAGGGTCAGTACGAGAATTGATATCATGAATTCCCTAAGTCTATGGATCGAATGCGATATCAAACTCATGAGTTTGTCAATATTTGAAGTGTGCGTTGAATTTTATTAATATTTTATTTCTGCTCGAAATTTCATTTCGCTTTAATGCGAAAGATAACAGATGTAAGAAAAATAGCATGGGTCGGAAGATGTTTTAAACAATTCACATGTTGAGCGCCCGTTAGTTATGTTGAGCACTTTCCATAAATTTTTCCTTCTTTCACATTTTTTCGAGATTTGAGTAGAATATCCGTAGTAATTCTACGTCTTGATATCGGAACAAAGCAAGAAGTCATAATTATGCTTGCTTAGGTCTGATGAGGGTCAGTACGAAAATTAATATCATGAATATCATCAATATGTAACACATGAGTTTGTGGAAAGTGAGTTTTTGCTGCAAATTTTTGAGGTGTGGCGTTGGACTTTTTTTATATTTTCATACTCCTTGAAATTTCTTTTCCGCTTCCATGCGAAAAGTAACAGAACACAGAAAATAAACATGGGTCGAAGACGTTTTACACAATTCACATGTGGGCGCCAGTTAGTTCTATTGAGCACTTTGCATAAATTTTTTATCTTGCATATTCCTTCGAGATATGAGTAGAAAATCCTTAGTAATTCTTCGTCTATGAATCGGAACAAAGCAAGAAGAAGCAATAATTATGCTTGCTTAGGTCTGATAAGGGTCAGTACGAAAATTGATATCATGAATTTCCTAAGTCTAACAACCGAATGTCATATCAAACTCATGAGTTTGTAAAGATTGATTTTTTTCTGCACATATTTGAAGTGTGGCGTTGAGTTTTAATGATATTTTCATTCTGCTCGAAATTTCTTTACACTTTCATGCGAAAAGTTATGAGGACAGAAGAATAACATGGGTCGAAAGACGTTTTACACAATTCACTTGTTGACCGCCAGTTAGTCCTATTGAGCACTTTGAATAAATGTTATTCTTTTCCTTATTCCTTCGACATTTGAGTTGAAAATCTGTAGTAATTATACGTCTTTAAATCGGAACAAAGCAGAAGAAGTAATAATTATGCTTGCTTAGGTCTGATGAGGGTCAGTCAGTACGAAAATTATTATCATGAATTTCCTTATTCTAGCAATCGAATGCAATATCAAACTCACGAGTTTGTGGAGATTGTGTTTTTCCTACAAATATTTGAAGTGTGGCGTTAAAGTTTATCAATATTTTCATTTTCATTTTTTGCCCTATGCATTGAAGATACGGCTTTTCGGCGAAAATTTGGAGGATTTTCGAGGAAAGTTCGTGTTTTCAATGCTTACGGACGAGAACATACTCAAGATAGTCAAAGCTATGATTTCTGGCACAGAAACAGCGAATCAGAGTTTAGATGTGATAATTATCCTTCCCTAAGTCTGGGGGTTGATCCTTTCCACCCTTTAAATTGATTTTTCAAATCGGGTTTTATTGCCAACCTTGCCATAAAACCACATTTATTTTTCACACCCCAGGTAATAATTTTTGTCGTATGCAACTATCTGGGGTTTTAACCTTTTGAGGGTTGATAATTTATCAAATGTGAAGTACGAAAACTTGAGACATGTCAGGAACTTTGTGTACATCTCATCTGTGAGAAGCACATTAGGCAACCATTATTACTGCGTATTTGCTCTCGAAATTTGCTCATAGCGCCATCTATTGTCTTTCAAGACGGAGAGTTTAGAAGCCCGTCGTAACGAAGTCTTAGGTCGTACCTCACCCCCCCTGTATTGTTTTCGAAGAAAATCATACCAAAAGAAGAGTTAATCGTTATGTGTATTATTATTATTATTATTATTATTAATGTTAATAATTAATATTAACAGTATTAGTATTATTATTATTGTGATTGACTTATTTTGGAAGACGATCGTGTAGTTATTACGAAAGTTATTACGTGCATATGATTGGGTAGGTCGTGATGCAAAAAGGAATGAATACTTAACATTCAGTAATACAGTCCGCGCGACACGCGGCACATCGCGTCCCCGAATTACCTCAAACCCTAAAAATCGCAATAAAGTGTAATGATGACAATCATAATATCAATTGCTTTCACTCATTAAAACACCCGACTCAGTGTTGAATGTCAAAAGGACGCCTAGCTATTCAAAGGACCTCATTGTGAAACGACAAACACTCTGTGAAACTTTCAAACTCTCAATTCCACAGTTCTCTATTCATAAAAGGAATATGCCACCACCACTACAACGAGTCTCCGAATCGAGTGGTGAATTAAATGAGGTCGTCGAAGTGATTTGGTTTAGTGCGCGGCTTGTGAATTTCCCAGTTCTCCCGAATTAAGTTGCGTTATAATCGTCCAACTCTGGCGGAATCACAGTCGGGTTCGCAGTGCTACGTTTACTTGAGGGTTGCGCGGGACAACTGAGTGATAGTGTAAGTGCCCAACGCCACCTGCCACCGTTTGCCGAATCAGGCAGCGCCCTTGTGCGCGAAACGGGACCGACCACACTCGTCCGAAACGGCAATCATCCGAGGGGCGTCCCGGAATGGCAATCGCCTCATCGTCCGGAGCGACTGTTAACCGAAGTGGCATTTACCCAAGCGGCATTCGTACGGAACGACAATTCTCCGAAACGGCGATTTCCCGATAGGCAATGGCCCGGAACGCCAATCACCCTAACACCGGACAGTCAATTCAGATTCCTCTAGGGTTTGAGCTTATCGAACGCCCGGTGTTAGGCTCGTTGCATTACTGGTTGGCCATTATGTAACTGTGTACCAGGGTAACCCAGGAAAAACGCCGCATCTTCGCTGTATCGCTTATTCCTGTTACAGCCCCAAGAAGATATTTACTATTTCACATTCACACGACTACTCACTAACTCGGCTCGAAATTCCAGGTTTTTGACTGGATGTTTCATATTGCTGGGCCAATCACGGATCTCAAATTTAACGCTAAACTAGTTCGACCCCAAAATGCCATTCTTTTTCGTTCCATCATTTCAAAATTACTTCTTCAACTCTCAAGTCGATTCTTTATTAGATATGTTCTTGGGTCACAACAGGAATAAGAGATTCATCGTTGCTACCGCGATTTTCCTCGATCACTCTGTATATGCCTCATTTGTTTGGAAAAAAAACGGAAAACCGAGAATCTAACTGGACAACATACGTCATTACACAAAAAGAATGATTGGAGGATATAAGTTGGTTTGGAAAGTCTGTGGCAATCCGCGCAATTGAAATCAAAATAAATTTTTACAACGAAATGGTAAAACTCTTTGATCGGGGCAATTAATCACAGTAAATCTTTCGCTGGAAATCTTTAGTGAAGTGAATCAGCGAAAATCTTTTCATCATTGACTTTCTTTAGTACCTATAAATCGGGATAATTGACAACAGTAATTCTTTAGTAGAAATCATTGAATTGTTCAGTTAATTCCTAGAAATCTTTTACAATCAATCGAGAAAATCATACGCGGAGGTTTTTGAAAATCGCTGGAAATCTTTAGTGAAAACATTGGAAATCTTTAGTAAATCAGCGGAAATCTTTAGCGAAAGCATTGGAAATCTTTAGCAAATCAGCGGAAATCTTTAGTGAAGGCATTGGAAATCTTAAGTGAATCAGCGAAAATCTTTAGTAAATCGGGTCAATTGACGACCGTAATTATTCAGTAGAAATCATTAAATTGTTTAGCAAATTCCTAGAAATCTTTTACAATCAATCGGAAAAATCATACGCGGAGTGTTTTTGAAAATCGCTGGAAATTTTTAGTGAAAGCATTGGAAATCTTTAGTAAATCAGCGAAAATCTTTAGTAAATCGGGTCAATTGACGACAGTAATGATTCAGAAGAAATCATTAAATTGTTTAGCAAATTCCTAGAAATCTTTTACAATCAATCGGGAAAATCATACGCGGAGGTTTTTGAAAATCGCTGGAAATCTTTACTGAAAGCATTGGAAATCTTTAGTAAATCGGCGGAAATCTTTAGTGAAAACATTGGAAATCTTTAGTAAATCGGCGGAAATCTTTAGTAAAACAGCGGAGATCTTTAGTGATAGCATTGGAAATCTTTAGTAAATCAGCGAAAATCTTTAGTAAATCGGGTCAATTGACGACAGTAATTATTCAGTAGAAATCATTAAATTGTTTAGCAAATTCCTAGAAATCTTTTACAATCAATCGGGAAAATCATACGCGGAGGTTTTTGAAAATCGCTGGAAATCTTTAGTGAAAGCATTGAAAATCTCTAGTTAATCAGCGGAAATCTTTAATAAATCAGCGGAGATCTTTAGTGATAGCATTGGAAATCTTTAGTAAATCAGCGAAAATCTTTAGTAAATCGGGTCAATTGACGACAGTAATTATTTAGTTGAAATCATTAAATTGTTTAGCAAATTCCAAGAAATCTTTTACAATCCATCGGGAAAATCATACGCGGAGGTTTTTGAAAATCGCTGGAAATCTTTAGTGAAAGCATTGGAAATCTTTAGTTAATCAGCGGAAATCTTTAATAAATCAGCGGAGATCTTTAGTGATAGCATTGGAAATCTTTAGTAAATCAGCGAAAATCTTTAGTAAATCGGGTCAATTGACGACAGTAATTATTCAGTAGAAATCATTAAATTGTTTAGCAAATTCCTAGAAATCTTTTACAATCAATCGGGAAAATCATACGCGGAGGTTTTTGAAAATCGCTGGAAATCTTTACTGAAAGCATTGAAAATCTCTAGTTAATCGGCGGAAATCTTTAGTGAAAACATTGGAAATCTTTAGTAAATCGGCGGAAATCTTTAGTAAAACAGCGGAGATCTTTAGTGATAGCATTGGAAATCTTTAGTAAATCAGCGAAAATCTTTAGTAAATCGGGTCAATTGACGACAGTAATTATTCAGTAGAAATCATTAAATTGTTTATCCACTCCTAGATAATAATCATACTATTATTATTAGAAATTTTTGGTAATAATGGGTGGCGTTATTGATATAGATCACAGTTCGATGAAATAAAGTGACATTTCCAGCGATTAATGGGATCATTATTGCATTGGCTGTGGCCAATCAGAATAGAGCGATTTTCAGGTGCAACTGGCAACAGCGCAACAATCGCGAAATTGACATTCAAAAATAGCGACCATTTGTTTGAATAATTGTTACGAGTGTTGTGGAGTGTCGAAAATTACTTGATCGTTTAATTGAAAATATGCATATGAATGATATAAGTGATAGTGAAAATGGAGACGAGCTCATAGGAACGGCTCCGGAGATACCAGATACCTGAAATATCCAGAAAGAGCTATAAATGAAGGTATGACACTTATAACAGTTCCCTTCGCACTGTTCGCAGCTCACAAATCTGCGCCGATCTGACAACACTACATTCTGTCCGTCACAGCTGTTTTGAATGAAATTTGAAAGTTGAGCGAATTTTCGAGAGCCGTTTTAACTGTTTTGGAGTGGATAAAGCATAGTATTAAGCTCGCGTGTTTTGGCTTTTATTCGCTCGTTTGAATTACGCCACTCGCTGGCGCTCGTGGCGTAAGTTTTTCAAACTCGCGAATAAAAGCTACCAAAACACGCTCACCTAATAATATTCTATTAGCAAATTCCTAGAAATCTTTTACAATCAATCGGGAAAATCATACGCGGAGGTTTTTGAAAATCGCTGGAAATCTTTAGTGAAAGCATTGAAAATCTCTAGTTAATCAGCGGAAATCTTTAATAAATCAGCGGAGATCTTTAGTGATAGCATTGGAAATCTTTAGTAAATCAGCGAAAATCTTTAGTAAATCGGGTCAATTGACGACAGTAATTATTTAGTTGAAATCATTAAATTGTTTAGCAAATTCCAAGAAATCTTTTACAATCCATCGGGAAAATCATACGCGGAGGTTTTTGAAAATCGCTGGAAATCTTTAGTGAAAGCATTGGGAATCTTTAGTTAATCAGCGGAAATCTTTAATAAATCAGCGGAGATCTTTAGTGATAGCATTGGAAATCTTTAGTAAATCAGCGAAAATCTTTAGTAAATCGGGTCAATTGACGACAGTAATTATTCAGTAGAAATCATTAAATTGTTTAGCAAATTCCTAGAAATCTTTTACAATCAATCGGGAAAATCATACGCGGAGGTTTTTGAAAATCGCTGGAAATCTTTAGTGAAAGCATTGAAAATCTCTAGTTAATCAGCGGAAATCTTTAATAAATCAGCGGAGATCTTTAGTGATAGCATTGGAAATCTTTAGTAAATCAGCGAAAATCTTTAGTAAATCGGGTCAATTGACGACAGTAATTATTTAGTTGAAATCATTAAATTGTTTAGCAAATTCCAAGAAATCTTTTACAATCCATCGGGAAAATCATACGCGGAGGTTTTTGAAAATCGCTGGAAATCTTTAGTGAAAGCATTGGAAATCTTTAGTAAATCGGCGAAAATCTTTAGTAAATCAGCGGAAATCTTTAGTGAAAACATTGGAAATCTTTAGTAAATCAGCGGAAATCTTCAGTCATTCGAAAGAGCTTCTATAAATCATTGGGAATTTGTGACAAATCGCGTGGGAACCGTAGTAAATCAGATTTTTCAAATAAATGATCAGAAAGACGTCTTATTTTTGATGGGATTCATGTCCTACAAATTTCGTCTTATTACCCATAAACTTTCCAAAACAATCCATTGATACTGCTCATTTTTTATTGTTTCTTGTAATAATAATAATAATCTTACTTGTCCATTTCTCAATTTCCCGTTTAAATTTCAAACAATTGGAGCATTATAATCACGCGGTGGCGACTTCCCCGAAAAATCAATCCGGACATAGTAGGCCGATGGCTATTAGTTCTGAGTTGGTGTCGCTAGATGGCATACACATAGACGGAAACGTTGCCAAGTAATTTAATTACAAATTTCAAATTTATGACAAGTTATACCATCAAGATACCGTATAATATTTTAGACGCAAAACGTCACTTAAAATTTTTTCTTTGTTATCATTGCTGTTATTCGAATTTTTCAAAGAATTTATATTGTGGTTTTGCCGTAAAATGCTTTAAAAAGTGTGCATCGTGTGCGGTTGACGCCCGGCTGATGGAATTCTGCATTATTTTCCTCAAAATTAGTCAAGGTAAGATTGTCGTTGGACATCAATCTATATTTCGAGGATTTTATTTTAAATAAATTGGTATATCCTATCCTTTAATAAACGAAAGCTATTGTTTTTTAGATGTAAAGACAGTGGCTGCATGCGATGAAGCACTTTGATATAACTGGTTCTGCAATAGCTCGTATTTTTGTTATCACCATTTTGCCGAGCAGCTCTACGCTTTAGCCGAGTGATGTCCGAATAAATGGTACATAATACCTTCATGGTGGTGGAGGAATCTATTGATGAAAAACAACTATTCCATTTTCAGGAAAATTTACACGTTTTGAAAAAATGCGGTAGACAAATTGAAGGCACGCCAATCTCTTCATTTAGTCTGGGCAAGAATTTATGGATAATTAAAGTGCAGCACCACTACTTCAGGAATTAGAAAAAGTTTTCACCAGGTTTTCACTGAACATCAAAACAACACGAAGAAACGGCGGGGCGAATTTTACTTGCAGTCTTGCACTAACCCGATCCAATAGTGAAATCAGAAAGAAGTTCTATTGTCTATTGTCGCCTAAACTGCAACACCTTGTATTTGATTTGTCATATTACTTAGTTGTTTTCCATTGGAGATGGAATGGATGATTTTTAAATGTCTTAATTGGTCATCAATGAGCTTTTATCGATTATCAACATTCAAAGTGATCTTATTTAGATGTTACTTTTCGTTCTAAAAGGACATCAATGTGCAAAATACAAAAAAAAAATATGTGTATGAGGTTTAATTAGCAGTTTGGGCGACGATATTATAATTATGATGTTATTGATTGAATTATTTAATTTTATAAGTTGATATAAATAGAGTAATATGACTTCAAAATAATTATTTGATAAATTTTTTTAATGAAATTATGCGAAAATGTTTCAGTGATAACATTTTTGTATTTTTTTCATTTCCAAAATGTAGTGGGGAACGTGGGGAAAATAAAAAATCAAAGGTTGCGAAGGCTGCGAGCAGGTACGACGTTTCCGGTTCTTTAAACGATTGCTTTGCAAAATTTCAGCATTTCCGGTTCCGAAATGCCATCTAGCGACACCAACTCGGAACTAAGCTTCCCCCACCACGGACAAAAATTCCCCTTTTCTTTCCCCTCTGGGTATACAAAAATCTGACCTACTCTGTGATTATAATACACATTCACAAAATTGGCGATCATTAATACGGTGAACCCTCATACCGGGCGTTTGATATTTTCGAACCCCCGAGGAAATCTGAGTAGACAGTCTGTTGTTCAGGTGATTGTCGTTTCTGGCGAATGCCTTTCGGGGAATCGTCGTTTTGGAGGACGACCGTTCCGGACGAATGTCGCTCGGGTTAGTGCCGCATCGGCTGACAGTTGTTTCGGGTGATCGGGCGATTGTCATTCCGCCATCGCCTTCTCGGATGATTGTCGCTTCGGGTGAGCATGATCCGCCCCGTTTCGCGCACAAGGGCGCTGCTCGATTCGGCAAACGGTGGCAGGTGGCGTTGGGTACTTCTTACACTGTCACTCAGTTGTCCCGTGCAACCCTCAAGGAAACGTAGCACTGCGAACCCGACTGTGATTCCGCCAGAATTGGACGATTAGAACCCAACTCAATTCGGAAGAACTGGGAAATTCTTGTATTTAATTGCAAGCCGCGCACCCAATCACTTCGACGAACTCACTCGATTCGGAGACTTGAAGTGGTGGTGGCATTTCAATGAATGGAGAACTGTGGATTTGAGAGCTTGGAAGTTCCACAGAGTGTATAATATGTTGGTCACAATAAACTCCCTTGAATAGTTAGGTATCCTCTTGAGATTCAACGCCGAGTCGGGTGCCTTACTGATGAAAGCAACTTATTATCATTGTCATCATTTTATTGCGTATTTTTAGGGTTTGAGGTATTTATTTGCCGTTTTACATGGTGCTACATAAAAGACAGGGAAGCAGATAGAATTCACTTCATGGGGCCAGCTCAAACTAGGTATTAGCAAATATTTTTTAATGCGATACTTGGATCAATCTTCTGCTGGCTCTGAATATAAATACCGCGTGGTTGATGGGACTGAATTTAAGACCTAAATTCAGCTTTGAAATGTGATTTTTGCTTGTTGATTCAATCTCAAACAAAAATCAACTTTTCAAAGTAAAATTTATATTCAGAGCCAACAGAATGTGATGATCTGCTTCATCAAACTCGATTGGTCTAAATTAATCACTTTGAAAAATATTTGCTATTCGAGCTGGTGGTGATGAAAAAAATTCTATCTTCATTTCCTGTCATCGACATGTAGCACCATGATGTATTTTTGAGAGGGCAACCCCTGCGAAAGTCAGGTGTACATTTTTAGGGGAGGTTAGAGAAAATCTGGACTTGAAGGAGGTCGGAGGAAATCGAGAGAAAGTCAGACGTAGTCGCAAGAGGAAGTCTCTTATTTTACAGGGGCCGACCAGATTTCATCGGCGATTTACATTCGTAATAATCCTTAATTCAATCATTGTTTAATTATACAGATTGACCACATTCTTCATGGTCGCTTCTGGGCGTACTGGCGTAACCACCGACAAGGACAAAAAGAGGTCGGCTTCGGCCTAAGGTGGTAAAATAAAAAAAAATCTTTATTCATTCAACATTCCCAAGAAAATGTCCATGCATAGTTCAAACTGATGTGTGAACTGAAAACTCCCAATGAATCATTTTTGTTGATGACTTTATCGCTTCTAATCCAATTCAGCACCAGAACATATGGAAATGCTTTTGATTCTTATCAATATACATTTTTAATTTCATAGATAAAGTTAATAAGATAATTTTGGCGATCTCTTTAATGAAGGTTAATCGCACAATACCCTCTACAACGATGAAGATAAATGGGCTTTCTTCATTATTTTATTTTAGATGCCAAATTCGCCGATCTTTTTTCTTTTTAAAGTCGGTCGCCCTGAGTTGGAGTTGGAGGGATTTAGTGAAACGCGAGGGGTTGATAATCTGGTAAATGTGATGTACATGATCGTAATGCCTGTGAACTTGATGTAAATGTGGGTAAATGTTGTTGAAAATGTTGACTAATTGTAGTAAAATGAATGATTCATGAGGAAGAAACGGTATTTTCATCTCTGATTGAAATGAACCGATTAAATATTACCTTGGTTACAATAATTACAAGATTAAAAATGAACAAATTTAATTGCCGAATAAAGATACTCAAGTCCCGTCGTGTGTAAGTAGCTCTACTGGATCGTGAGTTAAGTTTTGTCGATTTCCATTGTCGTTTATTGTATTTATTTCCTTTAATTGGCATTAAACGTTATTTAGGCTGATACAATTGGATGGAAAAACCGTGTCAAAGTATTTCAGACGCTGTTTAACACATCCTTATATTCATTTTAATTAATTGATTTTCATTGTTACTGGGATAGCTTAATATTGGTTTAAACCACGACTGAAATAGGGACCCTTCTGCTTAACTTTTAACTAGAAGTTGAATTTGCTAATTGTGATAACCTAGAAAGTTACCTATTTGCTAGATAAAGTTAACCAGAGGTGATGAAATCGAGCCCAAGGGCCATTGTTCAGTCCTAGGTTATCTTAACCAACTAATTTATAGTAACGTTGATCTTGGTTTAAACCGGAACTGAACAATCGTCTTTGAATGTTATGAATGACAGTTAAATGTTAAATGAATGGTGTGTACGCTTGAGAAATTAGCGAATGAGGTAAGTATACAACATTTTTCAAGATGATCAACCACTCAAATCTCTTCAAATATGAGTGAAGAATAAAATATAAAATATTGAATGATGAATCATTTTTTGATAAATGACATGTTTGTTCGAAATCATTGTAATTTCAACTAACAAATATAAAATTAGAACATTCGGAAAAAACAAACTAATGGATATTCATCATTATTCGGAAGCGTACTGGAAGATCAATTATTTTCATGTGCATATTCAATTTATTCAACCGTAATAGGTAGGTAATAAATAATAAATTGGGAATCTTCTGAGAAAAATAAATGATCGACATAAGTTATGTACGCTTCAAATGTGAAAACAAAACGACATCTTCGTATGTATATCAACTTGTTCCGTTTTTCTATTATTCAGCTGACATTTTCTAACCAAAATTCAAATAGTGAATTGTCATAAAGGCAAACAAAAAAAAGTTTCTGATAACTCACTATTGGTTAGAAGGCATTATCAGAGTAAGCTTCAGTTTATTTTCCCACAAATCGGAAAATAAACTGACAAGAAAAAATAAAATAAAATCCACACCTGAACTCATTATGTACTGGAACGTAGGTACAGATTTTTGACCGAATATAACTGAGGGGGCGAGCGACAATTAATTAAGAAATGTTTATTGAAAACTCAATGTAGCAAAGTCATTTTGGTGTAATACCTACATATCAATTTACATATAAGTTTCTTATCGAACCAAAAGTCTCTAAACGCCGGAATATTTTTGAACTGGGGAATGAATAAAAAAAAAGGTGTTCTCTATTGTAACTCGCTCTGAAATGATTTAATTCGCTGCTCTGATGATATGGAATGATAATTGGTTTAGCTATTTAGCAGTAATTATTATATCCAACTGATGATACCTTCAGGAATTGGGTGGATCGATGGAATCAATTTGTTCGCAATAAGTCGTATTCCTATTAAAAATATATAATACAAAATAAAGGCCGTAGCTCAAGTATGATATCCGTCGACTCTTCTCGAATGAGCAAAGCTGTTGACAAAAGGATACATATAAAAAAGAATCGGCACCATTCCCATGTCGGAAATCTGGTGGACCGAAAGTACATAAGTCCTCGTCGAAAGTTTGTCACTGATAATATTGAAAAAAGCAGACGAACCAAAAAAGTGAAAAAAAAAACTGTGGGAAAAACGAAGAATGATGTAAACAAAATGATCTAGGTAGATCCACCAATTATGGTTTACGAAACAGTTTTGTAAAAACTTACTGCAAACTGCTAAACTGATAAATATTATGTGTGTTTATTTCTACTGGATGAATTTTGTGTAAAGGAGCGAGTCATTATGGGGATCCACCAATTCATTTTCTTGAAAATAAATGAAAAAAAAGTTTCTAAAATACATTTTTATTTTGGACTGGATGAGAAACCTAATGTTTAACCTAGGCAAGTCCAAACATTAACCTAATGACTTTGCATGCAAATTCTTTTGTAAATAAATCGGAACAAAAAAACCTCCTCGGTTTTCGCTTTGGTTGTAAATGATGATACAAGACAATCATGGTAATAGTAATCACTGCCTTCAGAAAATGTCAGATGAATTTTAACATTGACCTGAGACAGACAATGAGAAAATGGTTTTAGAACGCAAGCGACCGATATATTCATACAGAATCAGAGGAATTTACAAACTTTATCCACTCCTAGATAATAATCATACTATTATTATTAGAAATTTTTGGTAATAATGGGTGGCGTTATTGATATAGATCACAGTTCGATGAAATAAAGTGACATTTCCAGCGATTAATGAGATCATTATTGCATTGGCTGTGGCCAATCAGAATAGAGCGATTTTCAGGTACAATTGGCAACAGCGCAACAATCGCGAAATTGACATTCAAAAATGGCGACCATTTGTTTGAATAATTGTTGCGAGTGGTGAAGTGTCGAAAATTACTTGATCGTTTAATTGAAAATATGCATATGAATGATATAAGTGATAGTGAAAATGGAGACGAGCTTATAGGAACGGCTCCGGAGATACCAGATACCTGAAATATCCAGAAAGAGCTATGAATGAAGGTATGACACTTATAACAGTTCCCTTCGCACTGTTCGCAGCTCACAAATCTGCGCCGATCTGACAACACTACATTCTGTCCGTCACAGCTGTTTTGAATGAAATTTGAAAGTTGAGCGAATTTTCGAGAGCCGTTTTAACTGTTTTGGAGTGGATAAAGCATAGTATTAAGCTCGCGTGTTTTGGCTTTTATTCGCTCGTTTGAATTACGCCACTCGCTGGCGCTCGTGGCGTAAGTTTTTCAAACTCGCGAATAAAAGCTACCAAAACACGCTCACCTAATAATATTCTATTATGTCTGGGAAGATTTCCGATCTTACTATAATGCCAAAAAAATCATGAGACGATTTTACCAAAATTTAATCTACTGAACGCTTCTTGGAATATCATGCAGTAAATTTTCCACAGAGTTGATAAGTATTTGTATTTGGACTATAACATGTAGTTTTGATTCAATCAAAAACATTTCTAATGGAAATTCTCACACTACAATTAAATTAAGAAAAGATATTTTTTTTAAGCAAATGAAATTGATTCATGGAGATTTTCTCGAGCAAAATTTGTTTTTAGTCAACTCAGTAAATACTAATCATTAGTATTTGTTTTTGAAGATTTGATAAACGCTCATTTCTCAGTAAAATTCACTTGCAGTTATTTGAGAAAAAACGCTGCGCTTCACCGAAACTGGCCGTCTCTTATTCGCCACACTTGCTTGTTTCCAATATTATTGTTTGATTTTTCGTTGAATGAAAAGAAGATGCACGAACACTTTGCTCCGATTCAAAAAATTATAAAACATTTGTTTTCCCCCTGAAGGAATAATAGCCATTACAAAGTCGCTGCCATTGAAAAATGTCACAAGTTTATTGTTTCAAATAATGAAAAAATTTTAAGTAGACAGGTATTAGTTGTTTTAGGTTGTCTATGGTTGTTTTGGAATCCAAAACTATTGTAAAACGATGGCATGTAGTGGTAGATGAATGAAAATCACAATTTTGATGTGATTGTCAAACACCACGAACAACTGATCATGCATGATTAGTTGCTGTCACATGTGTCAGCTGAAGAGAAATGGCGGTTTGAACGAGCGAGAGTTCGGGTTCACGGAAACCAAAAGTCATCGATGGACGCAGTATTACAGATTGTTTTTGTGACAATACGACCTTTTTTTTTAAATTATTTTTAATATTTTTATACGATGATTATACAAACCAATTTTTGAAAGAAGGAACCGACGGCATCAATTTTAGTGGTATAAACGCCAACGGTGACGCAAATGTTTCCTCTGTAAATGACGTCATGGCTAGTTCAGCAAGAACTTTTACATTTTCTGAAGTGAAGAGTAATTAGAACACACAGGAGACCGTTCAGAAACACACCGGGGGAAGGTTAGAGTGACCCGAAGTCGTTCAGTAATAAAATTATCCGGAGAACACTCAATATCAGTTCTTGACACAATCTTACAGTTGACAATTCAGTTTGACAGCGGATGGAGGTTGTACACTATAAGCAAACTGCACCGCTTTCACTTAAAATTTAAGTGAAACTTAAACCTTAGCAACAATTGTTGTTAACAATCGTAGCTCCGCTTTAACTTTCAAGTGAAAGCGGTGCAGTTGGCCCTTAGAGGTATTTTATGTAGCCATCTTGATAATTTTCATGCATTCTTATGGAAGTTTTGAGAAGACTTGAATGTCCGTAATGTTTCTTTTCAACATGTACTGCCTCGACAATAACATAGCGTGAAGCTCGCTATTAAATTCGTGACGTAAGTTCCTTCTCTTGAAAATTGAACTGTAATTGAATACTTTGTATAAATGTACGTGGGCGATATACTATCGACATTCTTCAACTCATATAAGCCAGAGGCGAGTTCCCACCAGGCAATTCGATATTATAACGTCTACTTTGTATCGAACTAAGATAACCCGCGCCACTTAGAGCCGGTTTACCAATGCTCAGTTATCTTTTAGCCAACAGTTAAATTTGTTGATTTTGATTGTTATAACAAAGGTAACCTAGAAATGTAACCTCCAGTTAAACGATAACTGAGCATTGATAAACCCCCGCCTTAGTCAATAGTCTTCAACGATTGACAAGTTAGCGTCTGGGCGCGCTTAAGAAATACGCAGACAACTGCCGAAAGTGCACATTGGGCACATCTCACGGTACGCTGTCTCACGCCCGATGATCGAAGATCGAGGCGGGGGAACAAAAATCGAACTGCGGTCGGTACCGAAAAGCCAGTGGTTGCGAAATCCGGAAGACTGGCCGAAGAGTTTAGTGCATTGAGGGCCTAACCACGGGTTGATCAAACACAATTTACGACAGCCTGTGAAAGGGGCTTTTTAATAATAATATTTTCCTACGACCATGTTGAAAATTGACTTTTCAAGGTGTCATTTGATTGTTGAAAGTTGGCATTTGCTGGTCTTGTGTCAAAGTCTCAGTTTTGCCGCTTGTGTGGAAAGTATAGATTTTCCGCACGGAATCAAGTGGTAACCATGACTATCTACTATAAATCCAACACGGCCGTCTAACCATATTTTGAGGACCGAAATATGATTCCTGGGATTTTTATTGTTTTTTGGCTATTTTCAACAGTGGTTGTAGGAAAACACTGTGTGCACCTCGATCCGAAAGCGTCTTTGCCTCTCTTGCATGATTGCTACCTATATCCGTGCGCGAGCGGCAAAGCCTCGCTTTCGGATCTAGGTACACAAGATACTATTGAACAAATTTGGCCATTCTCGTTAATCGTGTGAATGTAAAAGTGCCGATATTAAAACATCGACTTTACGAGGCCCAATCGACCGATATTCGTTCCTCCCTCTCCGACTTCGAAGTAGTAAGTCTGTAAGAATTGTTTGCGGAATTATATCATCCATGCGTCTTATGTATTGCGCCGTTTTGCCCATTTTCTTCTGATCTATATTTGTTCGTGATGCACGCGGAAATTCGCCGGTTCGCCTGAATTCGTGGAGTATTGTATTCGTGCGCCCGCGTCTAAAAGTTACCTACTGGTTAGTCTCCAAATTGTAATGTAATAACCTTATAATTGTTTATTGAATTCACTGTACTCAACGTATGTTTAATAGATGCGTAAATTCGTTATCCCAAACAACTTTTTTGATTGAAAACGTTCCCACACCAACCCTCCGATGTAAGCTTTAATAATTGGTCCTATGTTTTGATTCACGGATGTGCATATCTTTAAATGTACTGGTGGCAGCGTAACGTTACCGTTACTATAATTTTCAAAATCTTTTAAAACCCGCTTTATTTCTACCCGTCTCTCAAAGGTTATTAGAACCGATAGACGAGGAGTTCGAACTTCTTGGAAAAGTTTCACCCAAGTTCGAATTGCGCCACATTTTCGTTGGAACGGAAGCAAAAGCTCACAGTATCAGAGGTAAACAGTGATGTGCACTAATTACTCTTTGTGCCTGGAATGCATTTGACTCAGCCGGTTTCGGAGACGGAACCCCAAGTGGGCAATGTTTGGGTTTGCCATAAGAAGACAAGCATGGCCTAGTGAAGCAATGCTATTGGCGATTCCAGAAAGACGGGTAGGAGTAGTCGAAGGAGCAAACGCATTCTCAAGGTCGTGCCTCACGTTCGTGGGTGGGGTGGGGCCCACGGAAAAAGTGAAAAAAAGAATCATCATATAGGCAACTGAAAAAGTTTGAACGCCCTCATGCGGTCGATGTTCACACATGGTTAAATTTTTACTGTTTGTTTTTCTTGTTATTATGCAGACTTATCGACATAAAAATTGTTGAAAACACAAACTCATTAATTAGAAGTCATCAGTAGGTGATGATGGATAACTTATTCCAAAGCCGTGATTAAAACCGGGTGAAATCAGGATCGATAGTAGGAAACCCAATAATACTTCACACAAAACTTATGTTATATTCCGGAAATTTACTGAAGCTTCCAGAAAACTGAATAATTCGGCCAACCTCAGTCTCGTAAGTTTTTTTTAGGCCTTTGGAGAGATTCAGATGCCAACAAAAGACCAAAAAAGCACAGAACCAAAACCGAGCATACTTGTATCTGTTTACATACACCTACCCTCGAAAACACACCAGTATTCGAATAATATAAAATGAGGTTTACTCGACGTAAAGTAATACAATTTTGCAATTCGGAGAATGTAAAATTATCAATAAGTAATGCGAAAAATAAGTCACAAAAATGTTCTCTTTCAAAACCGCGAATAAAACACTTGGAGCATACCGCTATTGAGAAACTAATCTTTTACGTCAAAATTCGCACCTTTTGTGAGCGCCATCTATTGGTCATTTCAGTTGCCTATTGATAAAGTCTTGTCGTCGCCATAAAAATTATCAACGTATTACATTGTTCGGTCGGTTCGCCCATTGCTCGAAACGCGCGCAAATGCTTGAAGATGAAAAAGACAGCTCTACATATGAGTTTTTGGTTTGACTCATGAAAATTCAGTCTTACTACCTATTTTACTTTCGGAAATATGGCCACTTGTTTCGAAATAAATTCGTAATTTCAAATCGTGATATCTATGAAACTGTGAATGTTATAGCTAAAGTGCATTCAAAAAATAACAAGTTCTCGTTCAGAGATATCTCTTCCATGTCTGATGCGAAAAGTAACAGATGACAGAAAATAAATATAGGTCGGAAGACGTTTTACACAATTCACATGTTAGACGGCAGTTAGTTCTAATGAGCACTTTGGATACATTTTTTTCTTTCATATTCCTTCTAGATTTGAGTAGAAAATCCGTAGTAATTCTACGTCTTTATATCGGAACAACGCAAGAAGATGTAATAATTATGCTTGCTTAGGTCTGATGAGTTTGTAGAGATTGAATTCTTCCTGCCAATATTTGAAGTGTGCGTTGAATTTTATTAATATTTTATTTCTGCTCGAAATTTCATTTCGCTTTAATGCGAAAAATTACAGATGAAAGAAAAATAGCATGGGTCGGAAGACGTTTTAAACAATTCACATGTTGAGCGCCCGTTAGTTATGTTGAGCACTTTCCATACATTTTTCCTTCTTTCACATTTTTTCGAGATTTGAGTAGAATATCCGTAGTAATTCTACGTCTTGATATCGGAACAAAGCAAGAAGAAGTCATAATTATGCTTGCTTAGGTCTGATGAGGGTCAGTACGAAAATTAATATCATGAATTCCCTCATTCTAGTAATCGAATGCAATATGTAGCACATTAGTTTGTGGAAAGTGAGTTTTTCCTGCAAATTTTTTAAGTGTGGCGTTGGACTTTTTTTATATTTTCATACTCCTTGAAATTTCTTTTCCGCTTCCATGCGAAAAGTAACAGAACACAGAAAATAAACATGGGTCGGAAGACGTTTTACACAATTCACATGTTGAGCGCCAGTTAGTTCTATTGAGCACTTTGCATAAATTTTTTTATCTTGCATATTCCTTCGAGATATGAGTACAAAATCCGTAGTAATTCTTCGTTTATGAATCGGAACAAAGCAAGAAGAAGCAATAATTATGTTTGCTTAGGTCTGATAAGGGTCAGCACGAAAATTGATATCATTAATTTCCTAAGTCTAGCAATCGAATGTCATATCAAACTCATGAGTTTGTAGAGATTGAATTTTTTCTGCACATATTTGAAGTGTGGCGTTGAGTTTCAATGATATTTTCATTCTGCTCGAAATTTCTTCCCGCTCTAATGCGAAAAGTTACAGATGAAAGAAAAATAACATGGGTCGGAATGCGTTTTACACATTTCACATGTTGAGCCCCAGCTATTTCTATTGAGCACTTTAAACAAATGTTTTTTTTTTTCATATTCCTTCGAGATTTGAGGGAAAATCCGTAGTAATTCTTCGACTTTAAATCGGAACAAAGAAAGGAGAAGTAACTATTACTGCGTTTATGACTTCCCTTAAACCGGTTTAACAGAATGCGAATTAAAATTTCCCGTATCGTAAACACTTTTCAATATAAATAATGATAATTATAATAATACAATAAATATATATTAATTATTAATTAATATATTGTAATATAATAATAATAATAATAATAATAAATAATTCGCAATTCGAACTTCGGGAGTTGGTTAATGCGAAATTCGAATATCGCATCAAGGGATCATAAACGTAGTAAATTATGCTTGCTTAGGTCTGATGAGGGTCAGTACGGAAATTTATATCATGAATTTACTAATTCTAGCAATCGAATGTCATATCAAACTCATGAGTTTGTAGAGATTGAATTTTTTCTGCACATATTTCAAGTGTGGCGTTGAGTTTTATAAATATTTTTATTCTGCTCGTAATTTCTTTTCGCTTTAATGCGAAAAGTTACAGATGAAAGAAAAATAACATGGGTCGGATGACGTTTTACACAATTCACTTGTTAACCGCCAGTTAGTTCTATTGAGCACTTTGAATAAATTTATATTTTTTTCTTATTCCTTCGACATTTGAGTTGAAAATCTGTACGTCTTTAAATCGTAACAAAGCAAGAAGAAGTAATAATTATGCTTGCTTAAGTATGTTGAGGGTCAGTACGAAAATTAATATCATGAATTTCCTTATTCTAGCAATCGAATGCAATATCAAACTCAAGAGTTTGTGAAGATTGAGTTTTTCCTACAAATATTTGAATTGTGACGTTGAACTTTGTTTATATGTATTCTTATTCTCCTCGAAATTTCTTTTCGCTTTCATGCGAAAAGGTATGATGACAGAAGAATAACATGGGTCGGAAGGCGTTTTACACAATTCACATGTTGAGCGCCGGTTAGTTCTATTGAGCACTTTAAACAATTTTTTTTATTTTTTATTCCTTCGATATTTGAGTTGAAAATCTGTAGTAATTATACGTCTTTAAATCGGAACAAAGCAAGAAGTAATAATTATGCTTGCTTAGGTCTGATGTTTGTTCGAAATATTTGTAATTTCAACTAACAAATATAAAATTAGAACATTCGGAAAAAACAAACTAATGGATATTCATCATTATTCGGAAGCGTACTGGAAGATCAATTATTTTCATCTGCATATCCAATTTATTCGCCTGCGACTCAGGATATGATCTTGTCGCGAGGCATTATAATGGTAATTCTCTATCGTGGTGTATACAGGCTGTTTGATAAAAACTCCAGAACGCCACAGTTTCTTTGGTTGTGATCCGATTTTAAAAACCCATTATTAAAAAATTATTTATTTTTCATGCACTACGGATAGAGCTTGTTACCAAATTTTTTCCACCAACTTCTTTTTTTAACATTGGTAAATTTAATTTTTTAAGGCCAGGTTACTCCAAAAAACGTAATTTTTTTCAATACATTTTATTTATAATACATAACATGTTTAGTAATCAATTTTTCTACATATAAAAGCTCATATATAAAATTACTTGAAAAAATATTTTTTTTTTTATTTTTCCAAAATGGCGGTCCTGAAAATGGCTGCTGAAACTCATGTGCTTTGTAGATGGATGACAGCATTTCTTGGAAAAGAATGGGGTCGTCCACAACGGCGGGTATAGCGAAACCAACTATATGGGGTCATCGCTTATGTATCACTGGTCACATAAATGCATTTCGTTGGGAATGTCATCAATCATTAACGAAGATAATGATTTTTTCCTAATTCATCCAACTATTTGTGTCGTCATCAATTATGGTTCGTCAACACTTTGAAGTAAATTTAAATGAGATTTGAATGAAATGCACTTATGTGATGTGTATATGTGTAACAAAGACAGAATTTCTTAGTGCGCCATGAAAGCGATTTTCGAACGCATCCCATCACCGGATATGGGCACCTGCTCGACATTTTGTGACATCCATTCAGTGCAGTTCGTGCATGTTTGTTTATTAGGTCCGTTAATATCTTAAATCGAATTTTTCAATTCGTGTGGACGGATTTTTAATAGATACCTTCAAAATGTCTTGCAAAGTCGGCAAAAAGTGTGTTTCGTGCCCTCGTGTAAAACCGACAGCGAAAACTCTCCGACAAAACTATTTTATACCGTGCTCGTGAAGTGCTCGCGAAGAGAAGCATGGTTTAATGCTATTGGGAAAAAGATGACTGGATCAACAACGTACCGCTGTGAGGACTATTTTAACGTATGATTTCAACAATTTCCACATATATTTTCTGAGTTTACAGCGTTTTTCCGAAAATATGAAAGTGAGGTTAACTTTTGGAAATTCAACGAAATCTTTCATTTCTTGCGTATTTACACTCATTCCACTATTGAAACTAATACATTAACCAAAAGTACACTAATCTATCATGCTCCTAGTCGAAATTTTAACACTTTGTAGGAAGTCCATGAAAATTGTTCCGACTCTTTACTTCTACCGTAAATAGAACAATTCCTACCTATTATGTACCCTCTATACGTACAAACGTAGCTGTACCCAGACGAGAACTATGCTGTAAACTTGAGAATTATGAATATGTAGTGAATTTATGGTAACTAATAAGGTAACTAATCAACTGTAATTGCATGTAGTTGACCGAAGACAACAAAAAATGGATAGCGTACAGAGAATTGCAGCGGAGATTGATACTGAAGAATGATGTCGTTTCCCATTTGAATATCCGATCGTGCTCTCTTCAAGTCCGACCCAGTCAACTAGCCGAATCTAATGGGAAACATACGAGTGAAGAGATATCAGCATTTTCAACATGAAACAAGCCATAAAAAGACGAAAACTGTCCAGATCGAAAATGTGTCGGAAATATGCATATACATAAGTCCTCAATCAGAACGACTTCATTTTCGTTGACATAAGTGAGTCTTCGAGTGAGCCTTTCCAATTAAAATTTGGGATTGGATAAACTTACACTCGGAAAGAAGACATTGTGCAGCAAATCGAGTTCAAAAGGGGTATTCTTCTTCATCAGCCTCTAAATTCGCCATCTGATCATGTTCCATCAACCATCGACTTAGTCTGGATCACTTATTGAAGGAATTATGTTACTGTTATGAAATAGTAGCATAAAATTATTAGTAATCCAAAAAAAATCTGTAATTTCTGCAAAATTTTCTGATAATGTTAACTAATTACAGTAACTGTTGCATTATTGTCGTACTTTAAAAAAGTTTTTTAAATTCTGTTCGGCCAATCTGATTAATTTCAACTTTATTCTACAGTTTTCTGTAATTTCAATTGCACGATTTATTACTCTTTCCTCCCGTTTGCAATTTATTTGTCTTTTCCTTTTTTAGTATAATGTTTCAAAGTGGTTGAAATTAAATTGGTAATGAATCGTTGAACATTTGCTTCTTTTGCCCTATTTCTGTATTTATTTATTTTATTTCATAAATCACCAATAAATTTTAGCGGCAACTATAAGTTGCTTACTACTTATTAAAGCAATGTAATTTTGCAAGAGATTATACACTGTTTGGAATTTAAATCAACCTGTATTAAACCTAATCATTCCTTTTATTTTTCAGAGCTCGTTATTTAGTCAATTATAAAAATAATTTCAAGATAAAAAAATTTGAGTTTTAGACACAAAAAAATTGTTTATGTTGTGGTATTTTAAACAAATTCAGAAAGTTATACTCTGTCCAACTAAACATCGACTTATTATTATATTTTTCTCAATTGGTATCATGTCCCACATGATGGTGTTATTTACTTCAGTCTCCGCCTAGAGACTATTAGACATTAGGATTAGATCTTCGATGAAATTTTGTGCTCGGGAGTAACTCGGTCTATTACATTACAAATTGACGCATTTCTCCTCAGGTGAACATATCCTATGGCTTTGTCACTGTAACTTTTCCGAGATGATCTAAAATCAAATCATTTTTGAATCAACATTGATGTACGATCGATTTATCGCATTAGAGTGCGCCTTTACCGAAGTTCTGGACCACCAAATTCTGAGTTGTTGACGTAAAACACGTAGGTACATGGAGGTTGATTATGTAAATCGGCTTTTTTTTAATCCGCCTCTATTTTCTCACAAAAGTATTAATATCACTTTGAATTGATAGTTTTCTCGAATTTTTTTGAGGTCAAGTTGACGAATCTGAACCAAACTTTGAAAAACTATTCACATCAAGGGCAATTTCCGGATTCAACGTCGCTTTTTCCAATCTGGACACTTTAATACGGATTTCAAAAAATCTGTTTCAATTTCAATCGGCTTCTTCACATTACGCTTTTGAATTTTCACGCGCCACCCTGCCGCGTCGTTCTGATTTTTCGCGAATTTGCCCCCTAAACTTCATAGCTCACGAGCCAGCTACTGATAATGACGTAGTTATGACCGGAACCATGCGTGAATCACGTGACTACTATTTGTGTCGTCATCAAAATTGAAAATAGTGATTTTTAGGGTCTTAAGGGCCTTAATTAAAAAACGACACCCGAGCGTCTACTCAGTGAAGGGGGGACTTTCAGAAAATGCACTAAAAAAAAAGTCGTGGACGACCCCATTATCTGAAAGCAAAAAACAAAACGGTTTCATGTTCTGTATCGAATTGGCTATGGCCTCAAGCAGAATGAAACATTTTCAATGAAAACAAACAAAATGGCGGACTTTTGAATTTTTTAACCCTTTTTTCACTTTTAATCGTTTATAACTTAAGTCCGCCATTTTGTTTGTTTTCATTGAAAATGTTTCATTCTGCTTGAGGCCATAGCCAATTCGATACAGAACATGAAACCGTTTTGTTTTTTGCTTTCAGATAATTCTTTTCCAAGAAATGCTGTCATCCATCTACAAAGCACATGAGTTTCAGCAGCCATTTTCAGGACCGCCATTTTGGAAAATTAAAAAAAAAAAATTTTTTCAAGTAATTTTATATATGAGCTTTTATATGTAGAAAAATTGATTACTAAACATGTTATGTATTATAAATAAAATGTATTGAAAAAAATTACGTTTTTTGGAGTAACCTGGCCTTAAGAATAAAATACGATTACTTCTAATTTAAAATTGAAGTATGTATTTTTCTCTTTACTATGGTATGTAGAAAATGGTCATTTTTTCAATGATTATCCAAGAAAACGCATAAAAAGTTTCGCCCGATTTGATTTAAATTAAAAAAAATGTCAGTTTCAGGAGTGCTTTGGATTCCACAGCAAACGTGAAAATGACGTTTTTTGTTAATTCCGACCAAATCTGGCGAATCATTTTTTACGTTTTTCTGATGATTATTAAGAAAAATCTACTTTTTTATTGACCGATGGTATAGAAAAAAATATCTACTTCAACTTTGAATTGGAAATAATCGCGTTTTATTATTAAAAAAGTTAAATTTACCAATGTTGAAAAAAGAAGTTTAGGGAAAAAATTTGGTGACAAGGCCTATTCGTAGGGCATGAAAAATAAATCATTTTTTGTTAATGGGTTTTTGAAATCGGATGACAACCAAAGAAACTGTGGCGTTCTGGAGTTTTTATCAAACAGCCTGTATACTATTTTTTCCACTACTAGGCAAAGAAAAACGAGTAATTTAGTGTGACTTTCCCACCCCGCGCCCACAACCTCGCGATTATTCCCTTTACCTTGTGGTGCCGTGCTTACTCTTTTACCTGGCCAATAGTGGTGGTCGTCTAATCGATGATGGACCTCTCGGTTGTGTTGTCGTTATTACCCAAATTCACGTAGTACATACCACACACGTTGGGTTCGAGAAATTAAACACTGTGATTCATACCACCTCTTTATTGAACATACGGGAACATAGCAAATGACGGGGAAGCTGTCAGGTCCAGTATTTGGCGCTTGACCCATTGAAAACAAAACCAGCGTCTCGCACCAAGGCGGGAATCGAAAAGAACCAGTATTACACAACATAAACAAATCTCAATCAAAGCAATACTCATAATCATACGAATCAGTTCGCCCAGCAGTAATTCAATATTAGCGAGCAACAAGTACAACAGCTAGCCATAATCTAGGGTCATCTGGGCCCGTGCGACCGTTATGTATGCAACTTATGGTGGGAGGTGGCCGGCCCCGCATACGGTAATGCCCACAACGGGTGGAACATCCCGTGCAAGTCTTAGGTCGGGTCCTCTTACGCTGGTACTCAGAGCCCCAGGCTATGGATGCCGAACGGCGAGTAGTTATCGGTTCATTATTTATTACGGTTTACAATGAAATGGCTTGAGAACAACTGGTTTATTAAGTGACAATCAAACTGCTACCGGCGTCTCCCCCGCCTCATCAACAACACTTCCTTTTCAAAGTACATCCTAACACGAGGCAATACCGAAGGTAATTAGCCCACCAATCGACCGAAGCGCACCCTGTCAAAGAGATTCCGCGCCTCCGTATTTAATAAAGAAATTCGCGGATACGATCATCCGATTCTCCGCTACCGGGGGGTGTGGTTCGCACTCAGCCGGTGGCCAAAACACATAAAATACAATTGCCAACTGGCTCTTTTCTTGGCCAATGGCTCTTTTGTTAGGATGGGCTGATTGGCTACATGACGCCTCTCACAGAGCGGCAATCGGGAAAGCGCGATTGCCCAAGTCCGAGTACGGTCGGAAGCACTCTTAAGCACCGGCCGGTATACCCTCGAGTACCGGCAATAAAACTGATTGTACTTGGAGACACCGTACCGCTTTGTGCGGCACCACGATCGAGAAGTGGGTTATTACGTGATACAATGAAGAGGGGATTCCAGAAGGGAGCTCCCCCCCGAATGAAAACAGAGGCCCGCGAACTAAATGCAAAATCAAACATAAACGACTATCGGACATCTTCGATAAATAACAAACATTACAACATCTAGAGTACGCGCGCCGTGACAACGTTAGCTTGAAAGGAACACACAGTTTGACCGACGAATTAATGACTAAATTCTGTATATTGAAAACGGACCTGGCATACCAGAAGGCCCCGCAATTGACGTGGTTGGTCGGTACCGGGCTGGAGTTTTTTTTGGAACGACCCACCATGGCGGTTCGAGAGGGGTTGGACCTGGCGGGAACGTCTCCGACGGACTTAGCTCTCCGCAATGGCCCTGTGGGTCGGCCCGGCGTAGCCCAGTAGGTCGGACGACGAGGAGCTACCCAATAGGTCAAGTCGGCGTTAACCCAAGGAGTATCACAGGCAACAGTACCCAAGAGGTCGAGCCTGCGTCACACCAGTCGGCACCCTATCACGAATTCCCCAAGAGGTTAAACCGGCGGATACTTCTAGTCTGGCAAGAGATGCTCAGTATGGCGGTCCGAACCCGCACCCCAATTAAGGTCACGCAGGGATCCCTTTGAGCTTTACGTCTTGCCCAGTTACCCGAAGTCACGCGGTGTCCCAGTAGGTTTGATCCGTGATCGATCCCAGAGGTCACGCGGCGTTCCAAGTAGGTAGTAATGTCACCGGTCCCCCGCGAGCACGCAGAACTACCAGGAGGTTAGGCTCCAGTCGTCCCCAGGAGGGTTCGCGAGTCCCCGGTAGAGTGGCTGCGTGACGCTTCTCCGTCGGTGGTCGTCGTCGTCACAGGTCTCGGCTGAGACTGGCGGTGGAGAGCTTCTTCAGGGCTAGGGCTGGTGGTCGGCTTCTCTGGTGGACTTGCGGCTGGAGCTGGTGGTCTTCTTCTGGTTGGCGGTGGTCTTCGAGACGTTTTATTGTCTGCCTTTCCGTGGATTTTCGGGTCTTATTTATACCCGCAAATTCGGCCGCGTCTCTCCGCATCTCTTTTCCACAGGGGTGGTTGGCACGAGGCGTGGAGGGCCCACTCGTCGGAGAGTCATCGTTTCTTCCTTTTTGTTCATTATCTCCTCCCTTGTTTTACATGCATGATTTTAGTTTATTGAGATTATGCAGATGTGAGCTCGGTTCGAAATTAGAGCATTTAGCAGGTACCGGTTCTTTGTTCCTTTCGCTTTCTACGGGTTCGAAGCACTTGACCGTTCTCGGGTCGAGGGCTGGTGCGAGCGAGACCGATGCGGTGTGGATGATACGCATATTCCGATGCGTACTGGTTTTTCGGGATTTTGGTTCTTATGGTGGTTAAGAACAGAGACGAGCGTCGTTTACTGGACGTGCGGTAATTACGCTTAGGGGTTGATTAGCGTGAATTCGATTGTACGTATTAATTCCGTCTGGTACGTGCGGTCACTTTTATTATGAGTACCGTCCGCCGCGCGTCAGGTACTGGCGGGATTCGCATTTGTATTTTACGAGCGGTCCGAGTTCAGGTAGCACTTCCATTGCGTCGGCTATTTACTTTTGTCAGGTAATCATCGATAATGCTATTATGGCTTATCACTACAGGTGTTGATGTGGGTTTCTTTATTCGAACGGTCTTTTTGTGCGTGATGACCTGGCCCCGGGCTGCCAGGTTACAGTCTCCCCCTCGGATTGAGATGAATGGCCAAGGGACAGTCTGAGCAATTCGAAACCTTCTTCATGGTGTTCGGTGTGGATGATGTTTTCGGGCTCGTGCCCTGCGGTTCTCCCCCAGGTGACCGTTGGAGGCGTTCCCCTCCCGGATGGTGTGGCGGACTTACTGACGCTCCCGGAATCATGAAAATATACGAGCAGTATCAACTTACGATTGAGATTTCTCCCCCTCTCCCCCATTTCCTACGCCCCATTGTCACGATACTTCGAAATTTTCAATCTGCGTTGTCACGACAAACCCGGTGCTTTCCGTCACCCGATTCCTTTAGGCCTTAGCAACTCGTAACAAGAGATTCAAAGAAGTTTTATTTTCATATTGATTAATTGTAGGGCGGAATTGTATACATTGCTGAAAGGTATATTAGTACGGACAGCCATGACACGGTGTTGCGAGTTCCTTCTTCTATTCTTGAGGTGGACGTCGACCTAGCTTCTGGTCTCTGACATGTGGACTGGTGGCGGGCTGCTACTTCTGGTCGACGGCATTCCTGGTGGAAATCCGGTGGAGGGTTAGTGGGCGCCGAATGCCGTTCTGGTGATCCTTGGTCTTTCCCTGGTTCCATTTAATCCATCGTGGAATCACGTCAGGGCCCGTTCAGTTGACCTATGGGTGGGATGGCTGGGAATTCCGTCCGGCCAGTTGGCGATTTGTAAAAACTCGGTGGAGATGGGTTGGTACTTGGGTCTGTCAAAATGGTGGTTGTATTTCTTTCCGACGAGGCCTTGCGCTGCTGATTGGTGGACTTGATTTACGGCATACTTCTTGCGTCTCATGTCGATGACAAGGACGGGTGAAGAGCCTTCCAGTTCCCTTCCTTCTGGTGGTCCAGCTATAGTTTCCGGGTCTTCTCCATTTCTCTCACACGGTACCGTTAGGCGGGGTCCGAATGACTAAGGTGGATAATTTCTCGGATTCGGGCTTGAAATTCTGGTACTTCAGGTTCTTCTTCGATTCCTGGGTCCGTGTCTGAGGTGGCACATTGCAGCGTTCTTTCGGCTCCCCCTTTTTGTTGTTTTTGTTTTTTCCCTTCTGCATCTTCACGATCGTCCTTTCCTCGCGCATCTCTCTCGTCGCCACCAATTCACTACACTTTCCAATCAAATCTCAACACGATAATTCCACAACTTTGGCGATTTCACAGATTCCCCTCACGCGAAGCCGCACTCCCTCATCATCACTTCGGATCACTAGGTCACTATCACGCACTAAGCACCTCACCATTTTATCTGGACACAGCACTAGTGGACGAGATCGCGATCTGGGTTTTTTTTTTTCCTTTCCCCGCGCAGTTTTCCTGATTCAGGTACTTCACCAACAGTGGGCGTCTTCACGTCGCATCCGCTTCTTGTGGGCGACTCGCACTATTCTTCCCACGGGCGTCGACCAACAGGGCACTTCTAAGAACTTCCCTCGACGTGCATCTCTTCTACCGAACCCGTACTTGCATACAATATTCAACACCCACCTCACTGCACTGACTTCACCACAATATTTGACACCCACCTCACTGCACTGGATTCACGCCGCGCGGCACTTCCCGATTTTAGTTCGGAAAAACGACACGGCAATCACCTGGGAAAAATCCCGGGTGGGAGGTGCCTGTGCCGGTACTCGACTTGAGCTAAGGGCATCGCAGGAGACTTACAACGGATTATTCTCCCCCGATCGACATGTCAGTGACACCCCCTTCTCATTTCTCGAACTTTCAACGATGTGTGATTTTAAAACTACGTATCCTGGTCACGGCACCACTGTGACTTTCCCACCCCGCGCCCACAACCTCGCGATTATTCCCTTTACCTTGTGGTGCCGTGCTTACTCTTTTACCAGGCCAATAGTGGTGGTCGTCTAATCGATGATGGACCTCTCGGTTGTGTTGTCGTTATTACCCAAATTCACGTAGTACATACCACACACGTTGGGTTCGAGAAATTAAACACTGTGATTCATACCACCTCTTTATTGAACATACGGGAACATAGCAAATGACGGGGAAGCTGTCAGGTCCAGTATTTGGCGCTTGACCCATTGAAAACAAAACCAGCGTCTCGCACCAAGGCGGGAATCGAAAAGAACCAGTATTACACAACATAAACAAATCTCAATCAAAGCAATACTCATAATCATACGAATCAGTTCGCCCAGCAGTAATTCAATATTAGCGAGCAACAAGTACAACAGCTAGCCATAATCTAGGGTCATCTGGGCCCGTGCGACCGTTATGTATGCAACTTATGGTGGGAGGTGGCCGGCCCCGCATACGGTAATGCCCACAACGGGTGGAACATCCCGTGCAAGTCTTAGGTCGGGTCCTCTTCTGCTGGTACTCAGAGCCCCAGGCTATGGATGCCGAACGGCGAGTAGTTATCGGTTCATTATTTATTACGGTTTACAATGCAATGGCTTGAGAACAACTGGTTTATTAAGTGACAATCAAACTGCTACCGGCGTCTCCCCCGCCTCATCAACAACACTTCCTTTTCAAAGTACATCCTAACACGAGGCAATACCGAAGGTAATTAGCCCACCAATCGACCGAAGCGCACCCTGTCAAAGAGATTCCGCGCCTCCGTATTTAATAAAGAAATTCGCGGATACGATCATCCGATTCTCCGCTACCGGGGGGTGTGGTTCGCACTCAGCCGGTGGCCAAAACACATAAAATACAATTGCCAACTGGCTCTTTTCTTGGCCAATGGCTCTTTTGTTAGAATGGGCTGATTGGCTACATGACGCCTCTCACAGAGCGGCAATCGGGAAAGCGCGATTGCCCAAGTCCGAGTACGGTCGGAAGCACTCTTAAGCACCGGCCGGTATACCCTCGAGTACCGGCAATAAAACTGATTGTACTTGGAGACACCGTACCGCTTTGTGCGGCACCACGATCGAGAAGTGGGTTATTACGTGATACAATGAAGAGGGGATTCCAGAAGGGAGCTCCCCCCCGAATGAAAACAGAGGCCCGCGAACTAAATGCAAAATCAAACATAAACGACTATCGGACATCTTCGATAAATAACAAACATTACAACATCTAGAGTACGCGCGCCGTGACAACGTTAGCTTGAAAGGAACACACAGTTTGACCGACGAATTAATGACTAAATTCTGTATATTGAAAACGGACCTGGCATACCAGAAGGCCCCGCAATTGACGTGGTTGGTCGGTACCGGGCTGGAGTTTTTTTTGGAACGACCCACCATGGCGGTTCGAGAGGGGTTGGACCTGGGGAACGTCTCCGACGGACTTAGCTCTCCGCAATGGCCCTGTGGGTCGGCCCGGCGTAGCCCAGTAGGTCGGACGACGAGGAGCTACCCAATAGGTCAAGTCGGCGTTAACCCAAGGAGTATCACAGGCAACAGTACCCAAGAGGTCGAGCCTGCGTCACACCAGTCGGCACCCTATCACGAATTCCCCAAGGGGTTAAACCGGCGGATACTTCTAGTCTGGCAAGAGATGCTCAGTATGGCGGTCCGAACCCGCACCCCAATTAAGGTCACGCAGGGATCCCTTTGAGCTTTACGTCTTGCCAGTTACCCGAAGTCACGCGGTGTCCCAGTAGGTTTGATCCGTGATCGATCCCAGAGGTCACGCGGCGTTCCAAGTAGGTAGTACTGTCACCGGTCCCCCGCGAGCACGCTGAACTACCAGGAGGTTAGGCTCCAGTCGTCCCCAGGAGGGTTCGCGAGTCCCCGGTAGAGTGGCTGCGTAACGCTTCTCCGTCGGTGGTCGTCGTCGTCACAGGTCTCGGCTGAGACTGGCGGTGGAGAGCTTCTTCAGGGCTAGGGCTGGTGGTCGGCTTCTCTGGTGGACTTGCGGCTGGAGCTGGTGGTCTTCTTCTGGTTGGCGGTGGTCTTCGAGACGTTTTATTGTCTGCCTTTCCGTGGATTTTCGGGTCTTATTTATACCCGCAAATTCGGCCGCGTCTCTCCGCATCTCTTTTCCACAGGGGTGGTTGGCACGAGGCGTGGAGGGCCCACTCGTCGGAGAGTCATCGTTTCTTCCTTTTTGTTCATTATCTCCTCCCTTGTTTTACATGCATGATTTTAGTTTATTGAGATTATGCAGATGTGAGCTCGGTTCGAAATTAGAGCATTTAGCAGGTACCGGTTCTTTGTTCCTTTCGCTTTCTACGGGTTCGAAGCACTTGACCGTTCTCGGGTCGAGGGCTGGTGCGAGCGAGACCGATGCGGTGTGGATGATACGCATATTCCGATGCGTACTGGTTTTTCGGGATTTTGGTTCTTATGGTGGTTAAGAACAGAGACGAGCGTCGTTTACTGGACGTGCGGTAATTACGCTTAGGGGTTGATTAGCGTGAATTCGATTGTACGTATTAATTCCGTCTGGTACGTGCGGTCACTTTTATTATGAGTACCGTCCGCCGCGCGTCAGGTACTGGCGGGATTCGCATTTGTATTTTACGAGCGGTCCGAGTTCAGGTAGCACTTCCATTGCGTCGGCTATTTACTTTTGTCAGGTAATCATCGATAATGCTATTATGGCTTATCACTACAGGTGTTGATGTGGGTTTCTTTATTCGAACGGTCTTTTTGTGCGTGATGACCTGGCCCCGGGCTGCCAGGTTACATTAGCGATTTTTAGTTTTGATAATAAAGAAAAATTACCGTAAACCATCCGTAAACATAGTGGCTTTGGTCATTATTTACTACTAGTAAATAATAATCCATTATTCACCCGTTTCAACAGAGGTTGTGAAAATCAACTTCACTACCTGAAAAATAGTCAAAAATGACGTCTTCTCAAGCTAGTAGTGGAAAATAGTACATTATACACCCAGGTAGAGAAGTCTACCATTATTGACCGAGCGGCGAGATCATATCCTGAGCCGCAATGTTTTCTGATTTCGATTTGATGGGAATGTTTTGGTATCACCATAACAACATGAAAACTTGAACACGCACTTGCTTCGCCTTTTTTTTATTTCAATTACGGAAATTTTTAAAAACTTTTTTCTACAAATACTATGAAAAGTCAAACTTTGCGATGAATTTTTAGGGCGCAAAGGAGGTGATTCGCACCCTAGGGCGCAAAGTTAATTTTTGCGCCCTAGGACATGGTGATTCGAGTAAGATTTTTCTGAAAATCTGTGTTCTACTAGAAAATTGATTCATTAACCAACCATTTATTTTCAAAATTGAACGTATAATTGGAAACTTCACAGCCATTAAAATTAAATGCAGGAGATCATTGTCATTATCGTCACTTTCATCACCCACTTTAACAGATTTCAAGCGATTATCCGAAGACACACGGCTTTTTGGCACAATTTTTTAACGGCGCACAAAAATTGACGTGAAATGCAAATACAAATTTTGTTGACAACTTCTCCATGGATTCGAATAAATTATTCACAATGCCGCCTGCTCAAAAAATTATAATTTCTTTGAAAATGAATGCGTGGTAACTTTTTCATAGTATTTGTAGAAAATAGTAGATTACAGACCCAGGCGGGAAGCAGATCATTACTGCCGAGAGGTAGATACAGAACCGAGGCGCACAGCGCCGAGGTTCGGTATACCTCGAAGCAAAAATGGAGCTTCCCGCCGTGGTGTGAATACTATTTTATTCACAATCACAATGAATATTCTGCATTTTCATGTAAAACCTTGTGAATTAGAAGCTTTTCGTGTAGTGATTTTCACTAAGTAGGCATTTTTCCAAAATGACAAATGATTTTATTTATTTGTCAGTGATTTGTCATAAAAATTCAAATTCGTTAGTGAATTCGTTGTGATCGTTTTAATATTCGAAAATGTTCGATGAAAGTCTGAATTGAACACCCCCAGACCTTGAAGAAGTGGCCCCAACAAGTTACGTCCGGGTTGAGGCCTGAGAAGAGTAAATAGAGTGCGGTACAAAATGCCCATTCAACGTTTAAAAATTGGCTTGATCGCAAAAAAAGCTAAAAGGGCCTCTGAAAATGTGCTACATTTAGTGAACTAGCTTAAACGAAGAAAGCTTCAACATTATGGCCTACATATTCATGCTAAAAAGCTGTTTGAATTCGAAATAAAATGTTGATACTTATGATTATCGTTTGTATTTATAGCAGGTATCAACAATTAAAGACGTCAATTAATACAAGTAGCACCTGTTTTACTTCCCGCCCGTGGGCGGGAAATGAGGGCGGGAAATCTCACTTCTCGCCCTATCGGATGACATGTAATTGTCAAATTACTATAGTGATTGTGAATAAAATATTGTGTGCACCTCTGGCGCAAAGTATCATTGGCGCTCTCGTCGAGATGCAGCCCTCGGCTGCGCCTCAATCTGCAACTTCTCTCTTCGAGCGCCAATGATACACTTTGCGCCCTAGATACACAAATAACTATTCAGATGATCCCGGAAAAGTGAAAGCGGATGGAGAAAAAAAAGATTCATTGTTCCCCCTCGTAGATATCGAAACGTCACATCTGATGAAAATTCTACAACTGATAAGAAAATAATTGAACCGGAATCAGAAAAGACACTGAAAAAAACTTTTGCTCAAAAACGAAAAAAATTGGAAAGTGAAAATTACAAAGAAATCATGGCGGAAATTGAAAATGTAGTCTCAAGAGAAATTGAAGTTCCTTCTAAAAAAAGCAAAAATGATAATGAAATAATGGCGGAAATTGAAAATGTAGTAGAGTGCTGCAAAGAAATTGAAGTTCTTTCCGAAAAAAACAAAAACAATAATGATAAAGAAATTATCAAGGGTCTCAGAGAGAGGAACGATTATTTGGAAAAAAAATGAAAAATAACTGAGGAACTAAACTTGAAATTACAAGAAGAAATTTTGAATAATGGTGAATTAGTTCCATTTTTATAAATTTGTAATAAATAATTAGGATATAACTTTTCAGAGAAGATTGAAGTTTCAAGCGCAGAAACCCGGGCGGTTAAGGATAGAAAGGAAATTCACGAGAGATTGCATGGAAATGTGAGTTTGTATCTTAGACGTCCCAAAATTAAGAGTAGGTAACTAGATATAAATAGAATAAATCGAATACAATCCATAGATTTATATGGGACATAATGTTTGGCTCCCTGGACACATTTATGATTCGATCTCTGTGAATTCAAAAAGTTACGAAACATTTGTGAGATCCATAGCGTGTACTATTTTTGCTACCAATATTTTGGCACGATCATCAATCACGGGACAACCCTCGAAAAGGACCAAAAGCGACATATCTCCTGCTTTAGACTCGTCAAAACTACTTGCAATTCACGGTATAAAAAAAATAAATTAAAATCGAGAAATGTACCGTCTGTATGATGCATTTTTTAAAGAATTGGTGAAATACCGAATGGAATCAAAAGGAGAAGACAATAAAACAATAAACATTTTTCTTGGAAAAATCAACCGAATAATCCGCTCTAAAATTTCCGATTCAAAACGAAAACCAAGACAAATGAAAAATGAAAAAAGTAAGTTTTCGCATTCCATGGATTACCTATACTTGAAACGATAACAACTTTTTCAAATTCCTGTCTCGGTTCCTGAAATAAATGCACTCATCAATGAACCATCTACATCAAGGTGTAATAATGCATCATCTGAAAGTTCATCTTCAGACTCCTCAGACAACGAAAATGATGTCCATTTGGATCAAGAGATACGGCTAACGAGAGAAATCTTGTCAGAGTCACCCGGATCTAGAAACTCCTAAGTTATGTTGTTATGTTATTGGTTTGATTCGTTATACACCTACCCAATAATTATTATTATACAGCCTGATTCAAAATTGTTGGACCAACGCTTCAGGGCAGGTTCCTCTCGTCAAAATAGTGATAAAAGTTCCTATAAAGGGGGGCCCGCAAGTGGTCAATAAGGGAGTTATTAGGCCTCAAAGTCTGCTGGTGGCCAATTTATTTTCGCTTATAACTCGCTTAATTTATGGTTTAGAACTTTCAGGTTAGTAAGAATTTATTTAAAATGAGGGATTTTTGTGCTGCCTGTCTGTCTACACCGACAGGTCCATTAGTTTGTTGTTTTATTTTATAGATACCTGACTCATACGGGAAAGTGCTACTTGCCCATAGAGGACCAGTTTTATGAACTGACTGAGCAAAATGCATCAAACTGTGGACGTTGAACGTCATTACAGCTTTCACCAACAGCGCAAAGTGATTGATATAAGTATCTTTCAAAACTCCAGATAGGCATGGCAGTGCGTAATACAACAACCAAGACTTCCATTCAGAAGCTTTCCACTTGGCATACTGGTTAACCGGTCTTGGAAGGCGGTGAATATTTTGAGTAATCATTTTCAGGCGTGCGTTTATCTTGTTCAGTGAAGTAGGGTGGCCTAATATAATATGTTGATTTGCTTCCAGGACTATACTTTGTCCATAAATCCCACATCTGCTTGACTACACCCAATAAAATACCGTGCATGTAGTCTGGTGGTAAAGACCAAACAATGTCAAATTGAGGAAGTAGAAGGAGAGAACTTGGACCTTTGACACCATGGTGAGTTATCTCAAAGTTTTCGCTTGCAACCATTCTCAAGTCCTCCGCATGAGACTCCTTCGTCCTCAATTCCGCAGTTGTTCGTTGCTGCTATTCGGATATTTTACCTGTTTGTTGATTGGTACACCCTTATGATAGCACCAACTACATCCAAAATAACCATTAAATTTCTTTCTACTCTGTAATGTTGGGCGGGCGACAGTATCAACGCAGCATAGAATCGGAACCATTTTATAAAAAATCATTTATTGCGTGGCCGGACTCCTAAACAGTATACCTTTTGAATGTAGATCTCGTGTTTCATTAGCAAAGCATTTGAAGATTGTGTTCATTAGTGAACTGTTCGGCTGTTTATTGCCAACCCAAATACCTCCAAAAATTATGAATTTAAAGCGGTCCTCCGGAGGCAATTCATTTATGATTAATTGGATTGGCCACATTGATCTTTTTGAAGACGAAAATATTGGTGCACCGTCAGTACTGAAATTATAACTTATATCGAAATCTGTCTTTTGTTGAATATCTTTGTATAGTTCGCCATCTGTGATATCCAATATCGCCCCTCTTGGTATTGCTTTTGATTTCTCTATCTTATTAAATAAATTATCATTCTCTAGAACCATTTTCATCTGATATCCAATATCTGTTATAATAAATGAATTGGTCGATGAAACACTTATTTCGTTCTGTTTGTCGCATCTTGGACACTGTTGACATCCTTTTTTAATTTCGGTTTTACTGAAGCCGCCGGTTATTTGAGCATAAGTCATCACAGTAAAAGAAATGTTTGATTGTTTCTTTTGGAGGATCGTATTTTTTGAAAAAAATATTTTTTCGAAGATGTATCATCACATGAATCAGCACAAATTTTCAACAATTCAAGTACGTCTTTACGTGCTGTATAAGAGAAGTTGTGCCTGAGTGAAAGACCGAGAACCATCAGTTCAACATCTTTGTGTGTTAGCCCTGACTTTTCAAACATAACAGAATCTGATTCATTTTCATCATCACCTTTATTCTCACTCACATCGTTATCAGAATCACTGCTGACTAAGTCAGCCCTCGCCTTGGTTCCGGAACTTTCATTTACACAATTAATATTGTCATTGCCATTAATATTTTTGTCGATATCCATATCATCATCATCATCTTCATTATTTGATCCCCATTCCTCCATATGATCATTGTCATTAATATTTTTGTCGATATCCATTTTATCTTCATCACCTTCACTATTTGATCCCCATTCCTCCATATTTATTTTTTATTTATTTATTTATTTTTTGATTTATTTATTTACTTCTTCTACCCGTGTCATAGTACAATAAAAAATAAAATTAAGTATAAAAAATAATATAACATCAATGTAACCCGAACCTGACAGGAAAAAGAAAAAACAAATCTCGGGGACATTGTTCAGCACTTCCACCGGAATGAAAGTCTGTTCTACCACACTATCCCCGGTAAATGATACAAAAATAATGAATCAGAACTTGCAAAATTAGAATTATTCAACGCATAGTAATGTAATGATAAACACTATTACCTAACTATCAAACAATATCAAACAACCGAACCACGTCAGAACCTTACAGGAAAAATAAACCAAATAATAAAAAATAAAAAAAATAAACCCACCAGCTACAAAAAAGCCGCTTTGAACTTTTCTCTTAAATGACAGACACTTCTACACTCCAAAGCCCTAAAAGGCAGACCATTGAGTAGATGAGGCGCAAGATAAGAGAAAGATTTCCTAAATAACTCCGTCCTATGCACAGGGATAGTCAACAAATCCTTCCTCCTAATATTTATACTATGAACATCCGTCCTAAAGCTTTACCTATTAGAAAGATACTCTGGAGAATGTAGCTTAATTATTTTGAAAAAGAAGATAACAGCATGTAACTTACGCGAATTATGCATATTCAACCACCCAAGCTCTTCCAACCAGCAAGATATACGTTGACGACGGCTTATTCCCAATATAAATCTCACGCATGAATTCTGAATGACCTGAATCCGCTTGACATCACTGGCATATAAGCAAGGACCATAAACAACATCACAGTAGTTGAACTGAGAAAGCACAAAGCTACTGCATAGAACGGTTCTCATTCTGCGACAGAGGAACGCCCTAGAATTACGTAACATTTTCAAATTTACATAAGCCGCACGAATACACTTATTGACATGGGTCCTGAAACGTAAGCCACTATCCAAAATCAAACCAAGATTCTTTGCCTCATCCACCACATCAATCTTAACACCATTCACAAAGATCTCGACCTTAGCACCAACTCCTTGCATATCTCTTGCACTGCCAAAAACCATAGCTGACGACTTATTGGGATTAATCTGCAAATTATGCGCAAAAGCATTATCTAGCAACTCATGCAAATCCACATTCAATCTGGCCACAGCTCCCACTAACTCTGATACGGGAAAAGACATGTAAACTTGAGTGTCATCCGCATACAAGTGATATTGACTGAAACGAATGGTTTTATGTAGCTGAGATGTATAAATTGAAAATAAGAGAGGTCCCAGAATAGACCCTTGTGGCACGCCACACACTACAGGTGCCGACTCAGATATTACATTATCAACTCTAGTCCTATGTGACCTACCCGACAAGTAATTGTGAACAAACTTAATTGCGGAACAATGCAAACCAGCATAATGTAAAATTGCCAACAGAACATCAAATTGAATCGTGTCAAAAGCTTTACTGAAGTCCAACAACACCAGAACAGTAACAAGTCCCGAATCTGAAGCCTTGATAATGTTATTAATTATTATTAATAATATTATCCCTGATTTCAACATGTCTATCACCCAACATCTTCTTTTTGCGCCAAAACGTGGTTTTTGGTATTGATACTCCTCCCGATTGCTCTAGATAGGTTTTGTAAGGTCGTTTTCGTCTATTTTCGTTCTCCATGATTTTTCTATTTCAAGCAAAATTAGACTGATTTGAAAATTTTCTTACGTGCGCACCCTATGCGATTTTAAATATTAAATTCCTGTATATCTTCAGACTGGATCTATGCGTGATCACCTGATAATAGGCCTATGCGGGAAGGAGCTGATTTTCCAGATTGGATGTGTGTATAAGCATCTATCTGTATTTAATTTATTTGTATTAATAAGCAATAAATGAGATTTAATGAGCATTTGAGAGTTTCTATGCGGAATATCACATTAGATTTTGTATCAGGTTCAATGCGGAATTTGGAGTTCCAATACTCATATTCAAACTTATACAGAACTGATACATTTTTTTATGACTTTCTATGAGGTATTTTCAACAGGGTTCCAAAAACAATCGAAAACAAAGAAAGCGTCCACCTTATGGGCCACGTATTCAATGTTGAAGTCAACAATTAAAATCAGAGAAGATTTGGATATATCGAAATATCATAAATTATGTGCCTTTCTAAAACGGCAAAACAAGTCATATACGGCCAAAAAGTCTGCAATTTTGACAAAGAGAGAAATTGAACGTTTTTGCATGAGGCGCCCGATGAAATTTACCTCCCAACAAAGGTACATCCCTGTTTTCTTGATTACATCTAGCAATAAATGTAATAATTAATTGCCATAGGCTGTTCTCGTCGTTGGAGTAGCTGGAGCTTGCAGAACCGATGAGCTCTGCAATATGCTTTTGACAGATGTCACAATTAAAGAGGACATAATTATTATAAATATCCCTAACACTAAAAACGGAAGCTCCAGAAAATTTGTTGTGATCGAACCATTATGGACTACTACACTCAAAAATTATTTGTCAAAAAGACCTTCCCCAGACTTGCCAAAAGTCTTCATTGGTTACTGCAAAGGGGAACCAACGAGGCAAAACCTGGGACATAATACAATTAGTAATACGCCCAGAATGATTGCGGAATTCTTGAAATTGGCGAATCTAGATAAATACAGTATGTCCACGGATGGGGTTTAAAAGAGGAAAAAAATTTTTATTTCTGATTTCACAGAAAAAATTATTCTTGATAAAATGGCCTGCTTGCTCTCAAACCTCTAAAACCCATTTCGTTTTCATCTCAACATGAACAGGTATTTTTTTATTGAATTTTATTTGAAAATTTTCATCCAAAATTAATAGAAGTACCAGTAAGCGAAACCATAGCGCAGAAGTTGACAACAGTCAGTCATTACCAGCACAAGCACCCGTCAGAATGTCAGAACTTTGACAAATGAATAAAATACTGATAGCGAAGATAATTCAGGCGATGCTAAATCGATATTAAATCGGTACCAATTACGGGGTGACCCTGCGTCCTACTTATTGTCCAAGATTACTTGAAAATATGAAATAAGATGAGAAAAAATCCAGAATTTTCAAATAAAATTCAATAAAAAAATAACTGTTCATGTTGAAATGAAAACGAAATGGGTTTTAGAGGCTTGAGAGCAAGCAGGCGATTTTATCAAGAATAATTTTTTCTGTGAAATCAGAAATAACAAAATTTTTCCTCTTTTAAACCCCATCCGTGGACATACTGTATACAGGGCATACGTTTCGTCGTAGCTCTGCAACCATTTTGGCGGAAAATGGTGGCGGTTTATTAAGCCTGAAAAGGCATGGGGGTGGAAATCTGGCGCGGTGGCGGAGTCGTACATTGAGGAATCTATCACAGACAAAAATCGCCGAAATGGTGCAGTGTTCATCTAGAAGTAATGACACTGAAATGGGGCAGAGTTCTTCTGGAAATGATGACCACGAAATGGTGCAGAGTTCCTCAACAGAAAAAGCTAATGGTCCAACAAATGTTTCTGAGGAAATTTATAGTACTGAGCTTGGTCAAAGTACATCTTTGAATACTGGCGGTGCAGGGATCAACATTCCGCTCGACATCTTCAGTTTAAATGTGAATGCACAGATTTTTTATGTAATTCAATAATAATAATTAAAATAATGGAACAAGGAATGTAATAATACAGGCTGTCTTATAAAAAACGCCCCAAGCCATAACTTCTTTATTTGACGTCCGATTCAAAAAAATTAAGAAGAAGAAATAAATTGCTTGATGAGTACTACAAACTGACCTTAATTTAAATTTTTTATACCATGGACCTCGATGTCAATCAATGGTCAACTTGAAATTTTCGCTAGGTAATGTATACTTCTCTCGACATAAACGAGCAGGATTATTTTTTCTAGACAGAGTAATGTCTTTTTTTAATTTTGAGTCCTTTTCAGCAGCAAAAAGTATTAAAAGAAGTTTATTTAAATCACAAAAAAATGGGAGAGAGTGCCGTGTACAACAATCACAGAACTGGATGTGACAGCGACAATAAACGCAACACGCTGAAAGTTGATTGTTGCCCACCGACGACTGTACAATTTGGGTCGGAAAAGCCAATTTGATGCCTATAAAGATTTCATTACTCCACCAGTAAATGTTCTTCAAAATTCAAAATATTATACATTATTGAACTCATTTCTTTTACTTACTTATTCATTTATGTTTGGGATTTTTTTGCGAAAACGCGACTTAGAATGAGCATAAATTCGTTTTTCTAATAGGTGCCGTACGAGATAAGTTTTTGTCTTCACATCATTCAGGTTTGGTGTAAATGATAAATTATTTCCTTCATCACAACTTGAGTTTACTTCAGAAAATGTCAGATGAATTTTAACATTGACCTGAGACAGACAATGCGAAAATCGTTTTAGAACGCAAGCGACCCATTATTCATACAAAATCGTAAGATCAAACGAACTTACCTAAGTGAAGTTCGATCTTGATTATATGTAGCACCTTGACCGATGATCAATCAAATGTAGTACCCTCCTTAATGCCCCAAACTCACACAATTCCAAAGTCAAAAGACTTCGGGCAGATGGCGCTAGTAGGACACTTCTGACGCTATGCCATCACGACTTCATTTACTTTAAAGCCACTGTCGCAACTCCGGGAAAACGGTAACTACCAAGGGATAGGGTGGGACATTGATCATCGGTCAAGATGCTACATATAATCAAGATCGAACTTCACTTAGGTAAGTTCGTTTGATCTTACGATTATATTATGCACCTTGACCTCAGATCAATCAAATGTAGATGTTTAAAGCTACGATTGCGACAGTACTAACGTGTTCACTGTTGAGGATTTGGAAAAACACAAGTATGCAATACAATGCAAAGCTGACAATGTTTTGAACCAAGAAAAGATTATTAATTATTGGTTATCAACTAAGACTTGTACGAAAAAACACTATTATTAGCTAACGGTGAAAGTAGTGAAGCTACCTGTAGATTTGGACCACTCTGCGGTATGTTTCGTCTTGGTGGCAACGGCATGACGCGTGAGTGCGCTTTATGTTACCATCAACGCCTGCCCTGCTCAAGGTGGCCTTAATCCAGCGGTTTATGGTTTGCCGCGATGCTTCGACGAAAGGTTTTCTGAACGTCAATGTAACTAATTGGCCTGAATCAAAGTTCGGTGTAATTATCATCCCAAATTAGCAGTCACGCAAATCTCGCATTTTCGATTGAATTGTGAACCGGTTGCGGCCTATTCCATGAGGACGTTCTGCTTAGGCTCAATATACGAAATTCATATTCAATAGTAATCATTTGGATATTTTCGAGACGAATGAGAAGAAGGGTTAGCCGTCTCTAAGTTCACCAACTTTTGGGTTAAATCTGGGGGACGGAACTATTTCGGAACCCTATTTTCCTGAAGAGTGAGAACTGTGGAAGGATTCTATTGGTGCTGTACGAGATTGTAGTGGCTCAAGTTGAAAAAAGGACCTTTGAAAACATTTAACTATTTCCTCCATGCCCTACGGGGTTGACAGAGAAGGTGCAACGGCGGCTCTTGTGGAGCTAAGCGCTCCGTGAAAACACCCATTCAAACTGGTTCCATTCGATTGAATGCGGCAGTAGACAGTGAAACGACCAGAAATGTTAAAGCCGATGCGTTTGGCTGTCGACGGAGGACCATTGAGATCCATTCACGTTGAAAAAACTATTGGACGGCTTATTGTGATGAATGGGATAATGGAACACATGTCTGTGCAGTCCACTATGGCACCACAATAAAACACCCCTGCCTTGTTGATTATAGTTTCCGTAAGTACTCATAAAATGAGTGCCAATAGGAGAAATGCGTAGAATGTCACATCTGACCAGATTTGAGAAAACGTCAACACCAAAATCACTTGTCTGGAGTCTGGAAACCATGACACGAACATCTTACATTTAGTGTTATGTCTGTAAGCAAATATGAAAATCGAGTGCACCAAATGTCTCCCCAATTTCAACCAAAAACAGAATTGTTTAACTCGAAATTAGTTTCCGGAGTGTGTCCCTGGGATTAGGAAACAGCTTCATCTTGTCTGCGGATCTAATTAGACGCAAAACCCAGAATACTTGATGTTAGCACCGTAACGTGTACAATTTGCTACGTTATTCAACTTGGAAAGCGGACACCGCGCACACGATTCTGTATGAAATTTACATTGTATAGCCAATTCGAACGAGAATTTCCCAATCCCTCGAGTTTGAATCAAACATTTCGAGCCGAAGATAGCCATGACTCTCAGATAGCTTATTGGAAAGTTCCTCTTGATCAAAAAACCATAAAACTTTCGCTTGCCCTCAACACCCTCTCCACTGCAAGATGCATCAAGGGAAATTTCGATTGCCAAATTGTATTGCTGATGGGACAATCTGCATCCGAAACATTTTTCTCTCACCACTGAAAATCTGCTAAAAGCGATCTAGGCAAACATACGAACTTCGTAAATTCTGTTTGACCTTACGAAGGCTAAGAGCTTCGTTCTTTTGAACAGCTTGTTTACGTACACCCGCAACTTCCGCAGGACAAACCGACCAAGCTGATTTAGAGGTTGGCACAATCTCAAATTTTGCAAGCATTGTTTCGTTCGAATTTTCGAAAATTCTCAACAACCCCTTGTTGTTTTCTGAAGGGAGCCGAGTTAGCGGAAGAGAGTTCAACCAAAACCTCCAAAACAAGGAATCTGCATTCCCGGATCGAGATAAGACGCCTTGTTGGTATCGATCACGAACCCTAGTTTGTCAAGCGGCCACTTTTCTCTGTCACATCATCACAGCATTACAGATGCTGCTTCCTAACGATAGGCAGTCGTTAAAATGAACAACTCTAGATGATCAACTTCGTTGAACCAAGTAGAGCCGTCCCCGGTCTGAAACCCGAGACCTCAGCTAATTTAGAAAAAACGATGTCTGTGAAATCCTAAAATCCAAGACGTGCATCCGATTGTCAAAAGTGTAATGTGTACCCGTATTCTATTCTAGTCCTCCGTAAATTCCCAGTAACTGAGTAATAGAAGACAACCCCTTCCACTCAGGAAGGAAACCACCGGTTTCATCGTCACACAACAGGAGCCGTACATAGCCCACATGTACTAGTATTTATTCTAAAATACGAACTTCAAGAAATTCCTCGATTTGTAAAAACCTCTGGAAAGCAGGCACATTTGAATGGGTAAAACGAACTGATTATATCCTAGACAACACCCAAAAGCGGTCCCAAACAGAGAATTCTCGATTTCTGTGCGTGTTGTACACGTTTTTGCCACCCAAGCTGTTGTTCTTTTTGTCCGGGAAGCGTTGGCGATAGCGATCGCACTTTTTGGCCCGACTCCGAGATTTTCTTGGATTAGGCTACCTCTGACTTTCCACAAATTGAGATATCGGACCCTTGGAGGCTAAACTCGGTTTTTCCTGCACAGGGAAAACATTTTCAGAGCTTGACACCCCAACTGGATTCTTTTGTCGCGTTGACCCGGGCGTCTTCCCCGGTCATGTTTCTGCCAAGTACTATATCATCGTCGGACTGTGCCCTGCCTCTTTTTCCTCAAACAGAGACACCGGCTGTCTCGAGCCGAAAGGGTCACCTCATTTTGTGGCTGAACGTTCCATCCTTGCGTCTCTCTCCATTGCAGATTCCGATCATCCAATATCGGGATTTAACGTTGGCGGACCCGCGCCAAGTCACAATTTTTATTGTGCGGATATTTACCCTCCGAATTTATTTTCGATATAAGTGTTAAAAGTGCCTTTTAACACTGCGCGTCGTGTCTCAAATTCCTTCTCACAAAAAAAAAAACACTTTTAACATGAATATCGAACACACTTTTTTCCACGGTAAAAACGAGTAAAACGGATGAAATTGCGTTTCAATTCAGTATTCAGTAGTAGGTGCTTCTGAACCATCGTTTACATACAGGCTGTTTGATAAAAACTCCAGAACGCCACAGTTTCTTTGGTTGTAATCCGATTTCAAAAACCCTACGAATAGGACTTGTTACCAAATTTTTTCCCTCAACTTCTTTTTTCAACATTGATGAATTGAACTTTTTTAATAATAAAACGCGATTATTTCCAATTCAAAGTTGAAGTAGACATTTTTTTCTATACCATCGACCAATAAAAAAGTAATTTTTTTTGATAATCATCAGAAAAACTCAAAAAATGATTCGCTAGATTTGGTCGGATTGAACAAAAAACGTCATTTTCACGTTTGCTTTGGAATCCAAAGCACTCCTGAAACTGAATTTTTTTAAAATTTAATTCAAATCGGGCGAAACTTTTTATGCGTTTTCTTGGATAAACATTGAAAAAATTACCACTTTCTACATACCATAGTAAAGAGAAAAATACATACTTCAATTTTAAATTAGAAGTAATCGTACTTTACTCTTAAAAAATTTAATTTACCAATGTTAAAAAAAGAAGTTGATGGAAAAAATTTGGTAACAAGCTCTATTCGTAGTGCATGAAAAATAAATAATTTTTTGTTAATGGGTTTTTGAAATCGGACCACAACCAAAGAAACTGTTGCGTTCTGGAGTTTTTATCAAACAGCCTGTAGTTAAGGTGACGGTAACAATCTCCGACAGTGACCCAATGTCCGACAGGTTTCAGAATTTTCAACTATTTATAAGGTATTGAGGAGTTTCCAATTCGAATACGCCCTCTGATGGATGAAAAATAAACTGCCAAAAAACGCGTACTTTTTTCAAAATTAATTTTTTTCTTATTTCTAATATAGTCTATTCAGGATAAACTGAACATCACGTGACCTAAGTTGCTTAGCAAAATTTAAATGAAAAACATTGATAACCATTGACTAATGACAGGTATTTGTCAGGTACTTTGGGGTCACGTGATGGTCAGTTTGAACGACTTTATGGGCCAGTATTTCCATCTATGGTTAACCTCTAGTTAGCTAACTGGGACCTTAGACTGTGACAATTCCGGTCAAAATGAATGACAAAGGCTCACATTCAAAGTTACAGTTAGATAATCTGGAGGTTAACCATAGGTAGAAATCCTGGGCCTATAAGAACTAGTGAATTGACATTTTATTCATGAGATTTTGCTAGTATTAACCAATCATACATTGGTTAGAACTGTGTTTCCCTGAATTTACCAGTAAAAAAGCGAATTCGAACGGAAAACAGTTAGGTACGCGTACGATTCGGGGTTCACAAAGTTAGTTAATATATACAGGGAGATTCACGAAGACCGTTCATTAGACGGTTCTGGAGAACGAATGGAAATAAAATTCTGAAAAAATTCACATAAGGTTTTCTTAGTCAGAGGAATTTAATGAAAATATTTGCATATATCTGTGACTTCCGGTTATACCGGAAGTCGATGCCAACTTCGTTATTTTAAATGGAATAGTAACGTTTTCAATTTTTTTTCTGATTCCTTATCAAATTTAAAGCCAAGTCTGTAGAGGTAATGCATTATGTTTAGAACCCTGGGATGCGCAAAGGTGGGGCTTATTTGACACATCTAACTGAAAAGTGAAAACATCAGTTTATATGCGTTTAATATTTGTAAATTTTGGAGTTACCTCCTTTGAAATCCACTTACTTATGGTGATTTCGGGAGCTGGTTAATTCCTTGTGTTCCATTGCGGAATTCGGATTATCGAAACTTACCCATTTTTTGGCCTTGTTTCATAATTTTCTCAAAAGAGCTATATGAATTTTCAGTTTCATTTGCTGTTATTTAGAGGTTTAGAGTAATTTGAACATTGATCCATTCCTATTCACCATTTTCAGATTCGTTCCCATTGTATACATACATTATGGACGATTTCCTATCAACATTGATGGTGGAGAACTTCTTACGCCCCATTCCGGCGTAAAACCACTTAGTTTCCAAATTATTCCAAGAAATTCACTAATGCCATTACTCACTACGCAAATATAGATTAAAGGTAGTTTATAAAACGTGTATTAAACAATGCAAAACGAAAATGTAAGAATTTAAAACTGAAATACTAACATAAAACGAAAAATGTCAGAATTTTTTAAACGTGCACAGATTGCCTGATGTTTTCGGATTGACCTTTATCTGCGTGCGCGAACGAATTTGAGATTTCTGCGCAGGTCCTAAACATAATGCGTTACCTCTACATATGACTTATGATCTAAACCTGGCCGTTTCCTAGTTTTTCGAATTTTTGTCAAATTTTTCGCGGTTCTCATGGATACAAAAACAACACACAATAAAGTAAAAATTCATGTCATAATAATTATCGAGATAATTACACAATGACTAACCGCATAAAGAATGGGAAAATCTAGAAAAAGCGGAAAATTTATTCAAAAATACAAATTAATGTTAATAGAACTGTTCAACGAAAATACAGTGAAACCGAGGCCAGATAAATATTCCCCGTACCAAAAAACCCTCGTGTACAAATTTTTGAATTATTATTCCCAAAACCTGACAAATTATTAAAGAAAATGGAAATAAAAATTTTCATTTCAACACCCTCAAACTTTTTTATTATTAACTTTTGGACTGAGGTCATTGTGGTTAAATCGTTCTATTTTGACCTCAGGAGTATGTGGTAGCGCGTTGTACAGTATTTCAAAGACACCCCGTATACATTGATGTACGGTCCTACACGAAATTATTTTCACAAATTAGCAACTTTTTACTGCTAAGTGGAGAACATTGAAAATTTCAGGCTAAAATGTATAAGGTTCCCTAAACTGAAGTCAAGGGTACTAAAATATAATTAATTCGCATGTGCTTCTTGAATACTTTGGTTATGAATGTCTTCCAAAGTTTTCATGTCTCCTGAATAAAAAACTGAAATTACAATAAAGAGAACAATTAGTAGATAAGGATTACGTAAATTGGACCTATTAAAACAAATGTTGAGAATTTGGGGTGAATGTGTCGAACGGTTTAGGCATGAAAGTCCTGTAACTTTTTTGTATAATAAAATCCCAACCTTAACGTGATTTTTATTCAAATTTGCACATTTGCACACTCTGCGATTTCGCAAATTCAACGTACGAATAATTTTTTCTATGTAATTTTCATTCTAATCCGTTTCATACCAGACCAAAATCATAATTTTGACCACCAATGGGATCAGAAAATTATTCCCCGTCGATCGAAACAAACATTCATTACCAAAAATACCGGTAACGATTGGTGAAATTACAATTTTTGTGAAAGGAGAAAATTGATGAGGCTATTCTATAGAGCATTGAAAACTCTTTCTACCATTGTTTCATTTTTTGAAATCGGTCAAAAAATAAAAAAGTTACAGCTATGGAAACTTTTCATATTACACAGTGTATGCATACCAATTTTTCAGCGTAGAATGTAGGGCGCTTGCTACGCCTCATCTGCAACGGGCCTAAGAGCTGGCACTTGCGCGAGCGTCTACGATACAGTCCGAGAAACAACTTCGGTGCGCTTCCCCTCCGCTCAGCTCTTAGGAGCTAGGAGCTCATTTCACACTTATAAGTGACAAGTGGCTTGGGAGTCAGCGCATGGAGCTGTTTTCACACAAGTCATTCCACGGAATAGTTTTCCTCGTTCTGGGTTACGGGGTTACAGCATGTCTCAGATGTTACAGACAGAGACAACATTTATGAGAATAATGACATTAAGTGACATGTATAGGTGATATTTTGTGTAATAAACGCATTTTGATGGATTCAAGTTATTAAATGGACATGAATTCACAAACAAGACATTTTTAAATCCATCATGTGATAATAAACTTCATAATTCACCTTACTCATATTTCTGGTATAACCTCGGTATAAAAAATAGTGAACTAACCTATTTCACACTAACTATTTAGGTGTGGTTTTGTTCTTTGCTGGACTTTCCAATTTAAAATGTACAATAATGAGCGAAGGATAACATTAGAAGAACCATCAGATTAGGAACAAATTAAGACAAGGACAAGTGCAATGTTGGCGGATCAAGAACTGTGAGAAAATCATGTGGACAATAATTTTGTCTGTTTGTGTAGCTCTAACTTTGATAATGACACTGATGTTATGTTTGTGTTGGAGGAAGAAAACCCCAAAGTAAGATTTTAGAATGAAATCTATTCAGGAGTCTCCCATGTCAGATTGCTTGATTATATGTTTGTTTTCCATTCAGAAACGATTTGTTAGGGCTTCATGGCATGGTCACCCAAAAAAATCCAGAGGAGAATGTCAATCATTTACCTTCGACTGCACCTTATGTTGTGGATGGCGTGAATGTTACCGGTAATGCTGCCAAAAATAGCAACGATGCTAATAAAAGGTACTGTTCCTGTCTTTGTTTTACCCCAACACACATTTCATGCATGTGTTATTGCTGTTCCCATTTCATTATACTTTCCGGAACGTATGAAATTAGGCTGGTACACATATTTGACTTTATGTAAACAGATCTGTACCTACAACAAACACGAGACGAAGCCTGCCGGACATCCCCTCTGAACAGGGAACTGCAATAAATTGGGATCCTACTGGGGACAGTTCGTCGGAACATTACGCGACTTTAGGGCAATACCAACTCGGTATGTTAGTGGTTAACATTACTGATTACGGTTAACTATTATTTAATAAAATTATTTCTCAAATTGTAGCAAAACGTCACACTCTTCCGAATGGTGTAGAAGCCAGACCGAGCATATCACAACATAGTTCAATCAGTCAGGCCGATGACGCGTTCTCGCCTTACGAGAAGGTGAAATATGATAAAATTAAATCGAATAAGGAGCATCCGTATGCGCAATTGCAACCGACAACTAGCCGGCAACCAGTTTTGGAAGAGATCCAAATGACTTCTGATGAGACAACAACACTGCTAAGGTTTTTAAATTATAATGGACCGATTTTTAAATAGTAGTAAGTAGTTTACGTTACTAGAGCGGTAGGTAGTAAATTGCTTTACCACTTGAGAAATGTACACTGCTTTATCTACTACCCTAAAACTTTAAATTGAAAAATATAAATTGATAAGGATTTAATCTCATTCTCCAATGTCCAGTCAATGAATCTGCAGAACATTTTTTCTTACCTCTTGCGTGATTTCTGGGGTAATAAGTAATTCTCTTTCACTATCATCACTGCTGCTCAACATTTCATTACCACTTACTAACTTTGCTTCTAGAATCTTTTCAGAAACACTTTCAAACATAGATTCTTTCAAATTACAATTATGGCGACGAAAATTGATGAATTTTATCACGGTTACTATGGTTACAAAACAAATTGGTGCCAACCATATATTTGCTGACAAGAAATTCCCTAACTGTCCGTAAAGTGACGTTTACGGCGATTGTCAGTTGTAAAAAAATTGACTATTTTACATGGCGGTCGTAAATATCTACATCAGGTTTGTTCGGGCATCTCAAATGTGAACCGGTTTGCGACCTGTCACTAACTGTTTTCGGATATGTTACTGCGCAGAATCGGCCGTGGCTAAGTTTGTGATCGGTCAGAAAGTGGTCAGATTTGCCAAAACGCGGTTTGGTCATAATCATAAACTACTAGACCTCGCCGAGACGGTTTGCAAACAGTCAGAAAGTACTCCGAAGGTTTTTGCCCGAACACCGGACTTTCGATCAGAAACTGGTTAGAAACCAGTGACTGCACTCTAAGCTTGTGCTTGTGCACATTCAGTTTTGTAGTGCGAAACGTCAAGTTCGGAAGTGCGATATCTGCTTGAACTTTGCGAATATTTCCGAATACAGCCATAAAAGACATGCCACTTACCAATTACAAGACGCCCATTGGGAGAGTTCGGAAATATTTGCTAAAGTTGAGCGAATATCGGACTTCCAAACTTGACGTTTTGCACTACAAAACTGAATGGCATTTACTTTGTGGATCGGTTCACAACTGTTGCGCGAACAAACCTATCATATTATAACTTTTATCCACTCCTAGATAATAATCATACTATTATTATTAGAAATTTTTGGTAATAATGGGTGGCGTTATTGATATAGATCACAGTTCGATGAAATAAAGTGACATTTCCAGCGATTAATGGGATCATTATTGCATTGGCTGTGGCCAATCAGAATAGAGCGATATTCAGGTACAATTGGCAACAGCGCAACAATCGCGAAATTGACATTCAAAAATGGCGACCATTTGTTTGAATAATTGTTACGAGTGGTGGAGTGTCGAAAATTACTTGATCGTTTAATTGAAAATATGCATATGAATGATATAAGTGATAGTGAAAATGGAGACGAGCTTATAGGAACGGCTCCGGAGATACCAGATACCTGAAATATCCAGAAAGAGCTATGAATGAAGGTATGACACTTATAACAGTTCCCTTCGCACTGTTCGCAGCTCACAAATCTGCGCCGATCTGACAACACTACATTCTGTCCGTCACAGCTGTTTTGAATGAAATTTGAAAGTTGAGCGAATTTTCGAGAGCCGTTTTAACTGTTTTGGAGTGGATAAAGCATAGTATTAAGCTCGCGTGTTTTGGCTTTTATTCGCTCGTTTGAATTACGCCACTCGCTGGCGCTCGTGGCGTAAGTTTTTCAAACTCGCGAATAAAAGCTACCAAAACACGCTCACCTAATAATATTCTATGTTTACATTTCATTGTTTTCATTTATTTCGACAAATGTTGCTATGGAAATTGAGAATTAATCATCTCGGACAGTGCTGTGATTGTACAAATCAAATGGTTTTAAAATTTTTGATTGATGGTATGTATGTATGTACTATCGAGTACAAAAGTATTCCCCAGTCTCTCGCTCTAGCACACGGGTTCCATGGTTGTGCTAGAGCGAGAGACTGGGGAAAACTAATGCACTCTATAGTACCTATTGTACAGGCTGATTCAAAATTACACCGACAATGTTTCAGTGGGAAATTAGCTCTGTCTTGTGGAAAACATAAAAATTAACAAAATATAAGCAATTTTACGAGTCTACGGTCCGGTATTTTCACCTCTGCTTATCCTCCTGTTAGTCCTGTCCTGTTAGCTCTCTGAAACCTTAGACTGTGACAGTTCTGGTTAAAATGAATATAAAGGGTCACATTCAAAGTTCCAGTTAGCTAACCGAAGGTTTAACCAGAAAATGGAATTAATTCATTATTAGAACATAAAACTTGATTAACAATTTTTCCAAAATTTCACAATCACTATTCATTTAATAGTCAAAGCTTTACTTATACCAGGCCAGGTGTCTCAAAATCACAAAGTCGGTAAAATGTTTGTAAGGTGGTTCTCAATCTGAAAGCGGGAAGAATACAAACACTTCTCTTCTGACTATATCATTGTAGAAATAGCAGACAGATAGTTAAAAATAATCCACAGTTCTTTTTCTATTTAAAATCCAATCGTTTTCGAATAGTTCAAAATGAAATGTCATAGAGAAATTGAAAATTAAAAAGTTTATCCTTTTGCTGGATGTTCATTGTGACAACAGTTGTTACTGACAAACCACAGCTTAGATATCTAAACTGTGTGAATCTCAAATAGTGAACTATTATTGGATATATGCTTAAAAATGGTGATAATTGAACCATCATCCAATTGCGCAGAATAATAACACTTGATTTTTGTAACCCGCAGAGTTGAGGAGGCCGGTCCTTCCGGAGAACCTTCAGCTCCTCCGCGATCGAGGAGGTCGTCCGTGCACAGTGGCGGACTTGACATTCCTGCCGCTTCGGCGGTGGCTGGCGGAATCGCCGCCAGTCCCGAGTTACCTTACATGACGCCGCCCATCACGCAACCCAATTTCAGTGGAGACTCTCAAGATTCCTCGAGTATGATTCTCGCAATCGCGTGTTATGCTAACGATATGAAAATATTCGATTTCTCTTTTCAGAGGGTTACACGAGTATCACTGTCCGGGAGCCCCTCGCCAATATCAAGGCACAGACAAAAGACTTCAAGAATCGAGATCTCGACTCGCACTATTCGAGCGTGAGTGATGATTCAGGTAAGATTTGAATTTGTCGGTTTTCGTCCGAGCGGCAAACGCCTGGCTGAAACTGTGTACACTAAACTCAATAATTTAAGGGACACCTCGAGTATGTGCGCCGAAAGTAGGCAACCAAATATACACGAAAGTTTAGTACTGGCGTGAACGGGCTTTGTCACAGTTGCCTAGATATGTGCTGACCACAATACATTATAGTGTCAAAATGAAATATCGATCTCTTTATTTGAATTTGTGTCCGAAAATGTGTTATTTCACAAGTATTTATGAACAAGAGCAAAAATTTTAGTGATTTGAGTGTTGGATCAGTGCCTCGAAGGTTGAGCTATTCAAAAACATACGTATACTGTGCGAGGTTTGAGATTACCCAGAAATTAAATATGTTTTCGTCCTATCTTCCTTTTTTATCATCTCAGCGAGACGGAAGCCGGCTCACCAAAGTTGCACAAGTGAAATCGTATTTTCTTATTTAAAATAATGCAAATCATTTAAATTAAACCGACTACTCTTGTCTTTTGGAAAGCGAGAAAAAATCATTTCAGATCATGAAACTGCTATTAGATTCGACCATAGAGATTCGCCCTTCATGGACAAGAAGGCGATATGAATCGAATTCCTACTTATTTGTTACACAACATCAGACAAATAAAGAGCACTACGTTCTCGAAAAATCTATATTTTCTCATGTGTTAAAAATCTTCCACAACTTGTTCTGCTACGGCCGTGGCTGCGGGGCCTAATAGCCTTTTTTGAAATCCCTAAATGTCCATAAAATCACAATTTGGTGCCACCCATAGCCAATAGTTTGTACCTTTTTCATAAAAAAGTCTGAAATTTCTTTATAATCGTAATTCGTAAAGACACTGTACAGTACAGGATTCCTTGGATCCCTCAACCTTCGGTACACTTATTAGCACTTGAATCACTTGAAAAAATATTGTCTTCTTCATAAAATACTTGGAAAATAACACATTTTAGACCACAAATTCAAATGGATATTTTGACATAAAATTTTGAGTGGTCAGGACATTTCTAGGCGGCTTTGATCGCTTGCTAGTTTACGCAGCACAAAAATTTCGCGTATAATTGGTTGCCTACATTCGGCGCACATACTCGAGGTGTCCCTTAAATTATTGAGTTTAGTGTACACCATGCATAAATCCCTTTTTTGCAAAAAATCTCAAATCCCTACTATGTTAATCCTAATAATCCACCAGAAATCCTCGGAATCTCTTGATAAATTGTACCGAGTGTTCCACGTTGCTATAATGAATCTAGGTTTTTTGATAGATCAAAACTAATAAAACTGACTTCAGATTCTAAATAAATTGTGTTGGAAATGCGTCAAAGAACTGATTTAACACCACATGATAATATTTCGATTTTGAATACCTCTCTTTGAAATACGTGTAAAACGCGTTCCTCTAAAACATTCCTGAGGTCGAACTTGACCAGAAATACCTCAGTCCAAAAGTTGATTGCATTAAAATCATCGGTAATTTGAAGGGAGAAAAAGTTAAGACTGTTATTTTATAGGAAATTCAGCAAATCTGAGTACGCGGATAAATATTTGTATTTCCCATTTGAAAAAATCCTTGTGTAATGAAAATTTTCCTCGAAATTTTCTTATTCGTTCTTATTATCCACTTTTATACAGGGTGTCCCGTAATTCGTTGGCAATATTTTAATGACGTATTCCTTGATGAAAATGATAACGAAAACTTCCTATGGACCTATGTCCGATTTCTTATGACGGAGTTACAGGCCGTTAAAGATGAGGTATCGACAACAGTTTTTCCGAAATAACTTTGAAACCATTATCTTTTCTGAGACGAGTCCTGAGGATATCAATGATGGTATAAGCATGCATGATTACCCTTAAATTGACAAAGCTACCTTGAAGGGAAACTGGTAATTGGAGGTCATCCAGATGTTAAAGTGATGAATTTTTAATTTTCCTCTCCAGGAATGTTTATTTTTCTTAGCGGAATCCAAACCGTCATCATTTCTTAACAAATTAGGTATCTTGTAATTTTTCGATTGGACACTCAGTTTAACAGGAAAATGCTGAAAACTGAGGGAGTGCAAACCAAAAGCAAGGGTCGTAAACCACCAGAAATTTTCTTGTCGCTTAGCATTCGATTTTCAGTACCAGTCATTACATTATTGTTCAGTTGATTGATAGACAAAGTGACTGTTGGCAAGTGTTTACTCGTTCTACTCTACTTTCGGAAGTATCAACTCTTTCGTTTGGAAAACTATACAATTTCAAGTCGTGATATCTCTGGAACAGTAGATGTTACACTGAAAACCGATTGAAACATCTGTAAAGCTTTCAACATGCTTCATCATTTTTATCAAGTAAGCGTTTGCGGACCATAGCTTATAGGAAGTTTTTCCTTTATATTGACGAGGAGAATCGGCCCTTGTACCTCGAGGCCACCATTTTTAGGACAGGTTGTACATAGAAGTAATTTCAGTTAATTCGTTTTATTTTGACCTCAGGAATATGTGGTAGAGCGATGTACACGTATTTCAAAGACACCCGCCTGTATAACTTATGGAAGAGGTGACATCAGACATCGGTAGAATTTCCATAAGAGAAAGAGTCTCATGGCGATTCATGATGCGCCAGGTACTTACCATTCAAAATTTGTAACAATAAAGAATATGAAGATGAAGAAACATTAGCATTAGACCTCAATCTGTGTAGCAAAAAAAAACTCAAAATCACTATTCAGCTTGATAATTCAAACGCTTAGGTACGGAAAATCTTTCAATGCATGCGCATGACAGAAACACAGCATGCGCATGCGCACCTGAGTATATTTTTTTTAGAATAAACCTCTAGAATTCTTCATAAATCCATATAAATCCTTGAAAGTGTACACCATAACTCCCCAGGTGTTTGCCCCTAGTTTTCGTCTCATCGTCTTTTTACCTTGACGAAATTGCGTTCGATTTCCAGATGACGTGTACACAACGATACCTGATCCGAACAACCAAATTTACACCAGCGAAAGCGAGACGTACGCTCGAATACAGGCGCTGCCGCTGACAGTGGAGGTCGAGATCAATTCCACGCCGGTTCGATGTCCTCCTGATGCCCATTCAGATCCAGACGACGAACTGTACGAGGCTGCGCCCCAACCTCCGCTCCCCAGCGTCGACAGCTTAAAACAAGTGTCTGGCGGACAGTCACATTCCAGACAAGGTACGTCTTTGTCAGATGACCGCCTTGCAAGAGTGTCGGGTTTCGAAAGTTTTTTGACACGAATTTTGATGGTTTAATTGTCGGAAGTCAACATTTTTAAAGTGTCAATATTTTCTGTAAAAGCCAATGAGGAATTCTACACGGTGTCCTAGAATCACCGGCTTTTCGGGCAGCGGCAAATTTCTCAGCTTATTCTAAGACGAAAACCTCAATACATCTTTGTTGGAATGTCAAAAATTGAACAACTGAATGCTGAAAAATTGATAGAAATGCAGTTTGAATTCGAAAAAGGGACACATTGTATCAACTTCGAATAGTTAGAGAAGTTTATTCTGCTTTTACAGCCCGAGTTTCAATTTAGCACGATAAAAACTTATCTTGAAGAGGATTTCAATAGCACCTCGTTTGCAGACCATTGATGCCTTGACAAAATTGCGGAGGAGAATTTGACGTTTTGGTAATTTTGTCATTGTAACACAACCTTTCTGTCACGAATTTTGGCATAATGTAAATAGAAATGCGGGCTTTTGAAAATGGGTTAGCCGTTTTTCTGTCTGCTTCAAATAACGCTGAATTTTCATTTATTCGGAAGTAATCAGTTCATTGTTCAATTAAGATAACTCCATTTCTCTATTTTCTTTAATATTTGATACACTTACACAAATTCTCAGTCGTTAATTTGGTTAAAATTTAGTCCGAAACATTTTCTCAAGATTACTCCCTCCTTTGGAGCAGTATTCACTATTTTCTATTTCTAAGTCAACGTGCGTTTCTTCTATTTCTTTCTTGTGTCTTTTCCATTTGAAGATGGTTTAAATTACAGGGAATAGGATTGTTTTCTATGACTGAGATGTTCATTTTTCGGCCAAATTCTACGATGCCTATTGGATAGAAATAAGCGTCATCATTTCTGATTGGTTGTGAAGATAACTTTCAAATGTTTCGGCCAATGTCAAAGGCATAAAAAAACAAGTCTATAAGTACACTTTGGGAAAACCGAAATCCCGATCAATGTCAAAATATAAAATTTCTCGACGTTCAATATTTTATGGCAACATCCCACTGTTTATTTTATTTCGATTGATTTAGTTACAAAACCATGGCAAAACCTAACAAAACCAAATCACCATTTAGTTCCGCACTACAAAACTGAATAGATAATAGGTTTTCGTCGAGGTTTTTTTTCGTCTACAAATGAGCTACGGAATCCACCATTCCCGGGACATCCGATATTTTTGGGAAACCCTGTATACTATGACAATTAGAGACCCTCAAGTAAGAGACACGAGAGGGCCACCTTTTGATTGGTACGCCAATTTTGCTCCAAATGTTTGAAATGACCAATCAAAAGTGTCTATAAAAGTCAATTCGTTCAAAAGAAAGAGATGTGATTAATCCACTTATATCTTTGGTATTTTTGAGCAAACATTGCGTTGACATGAGTCGTGTCCAGTCTCTTACTTGAGGGTCTCTAATGACAATCATTTTATCTCTATCCTTCTATCAGTTATCAGATGAGACAATAACATCCGTAGCCTCCTCTTATGAAATGTCACTGTAAAACTGGAAGTGCAACTTTGTCAAAAAATTCAGTCAGGTCAGTCAGGACATAGGGAAGGTAATCTGTGGTCAGGAGCTGACAGCTCGCTCTCCTGAATTGTCATTTGGTTGTTATCTTAACAATATTGTTTTGATTGTTGATTTGCGAAATTTGAAAAGCAGCTTCGGTTTTCACTTTTCGTTTCACAATAGGCCTAGTATGTCTGGTGCCTAGTTTCTAGGTATTAAGGCCCATTTTCAATACACTTGCAAGCCGGCTTTCAAGTGCGAGTGCGAAGTTAGACATATAGCTTTTCAATGATAGCATTTTCAATCAACTTTGACATCCAGCACACTTGCATGCCCGTGCCATAAGCTTGCAAGCTGCAAACTTTCGTGCATGCATGTGCCACACTCCAATGTCAAATCAGTCGGTCTGTCGAAACCATAGTTTAGGTAGACCTAAATTGTGGCCAAAACACACATAACCTACAAGATTCTTCCCAAGCAAACTTGTGCCAGCTTGGTAACTTTTCATAAACGGTTGGCATCACGGTTAATTGGTAACACTCCAGATCAAAATGACGTGCACACGCTCGCACGCAACACACTATTGAAAATCAAATTTTGGAATGTGCAACACACTGGAACTTAAACGCCAGCGTGCAAGTGCATTGAAAATGGGCCTTTAAAATACGCGTCTGTGTCAGACTATGGTTACGAAACGTCAGAAACGGTCAAGTTTCACTTCCTGTTGTAGTAGAAAGTTCTCTGGTAAAAGCTTATAAAATGATGGCGCTTGAGTAAAATACGCGCGTTGGCGATATATCGATAAAAAGTTTTCCCGATTTTTGCAGCGTCTTCTTCCAGTTCTATCGGTAACGTCGGTTCCCCCAAACCGGAAAAGCGCCAAGCGAACTCCCCGCTCCCCCCACCGCCCCCGTCGACTGCCAATTTCGACGACAAAGTACAAACTCCCCGAAATCTCGACGACTTATACGCAAAAGTACATAAAAACAAAAAGAACAAAGACGACGAACCGGACGGTGGTTCCCCGGACGGTAAAAAATCCAATTGGAAGTCTTCCGTGTCCAGTACGAGTTCTAGCGACGATAACAAGAAGAGTCAACATCACGATAGCAGTATTAGCGTTCTGAAACGCAGGGAACACAATTACGAAACTTTGAGAAAAAAGGACGTGAACAACGACCCCGGTTATGAGAAAATCGAGCACGAGGAGCCTGGATATGCGTCCATCAACGGCCCTGACAGTATTACGAGTTCGGATCCGGGCTACGAGGTCCTGAAGCAGAGGGCGCCCTCGGAAATTGATCCGAACTATGAACAGTTGAGACACAGGGTCTCGGATGCATCTAGTAGTGATTGTGCAGGTTATTCGAAAATCAAAGACGAAGCAAACAAAGTGAAAATCGGTACGTCGGCCGAGAGTTCGTTCTCGCAGAACCACAGTTCGAACGAGCCGAACTACGAGAGCATGCCCAACAGCGAATCGTATTCGGATAATAACTACGCGGCCTTGAAATCCACGGACAGCGAATCCGATCCCAATTATGAGACGTTGCGGAACGGAGAAGAGCCCCCTTATGAAAAGATGGGGGATGGCAGCGATTACGGATACGAGAAAGTCCGAGGGCGGGGATATGAAGACATCGACACTTCGGAGAGTTCAAATGGAGACGGACGTAGCGTGAGAGTCGAGCTTCCGTACGAGCAACTCGTTAGTGACAATGAGGGTGACGTTCCGGGATACGAAAAGATTAGTAAAAAAGATGAAACTAATGGTAACAATATCAACAACAATAATAATAATAACAATAATGGGTTACTTGAAGAGGGAGAAGACGGAATTTTCCAAGTTTGAATCGTCAGTATTGTGGCTAAATTTATTATTATTATTCTGCCATCGCACGGAAAAACAACGTATTGAAATTTTTATATTTTTGAAATCTTGAATCAGATTTTTTTACATTTTGAAAAACGTAAATGTCCTAAATTTGAGGAAAGTCACCTTTTATCAACACCTTGACATATGTACTTGACGATGTTCATATGTGTATGTATGCGTCGTTTTTCCCTGTGACAGCAGTATTCTGGTGCTAATTACATATAAATTATATCAAATGATCAGTGATACGGGATCTTCAATGAGATGATCTTATCGTAATTTTGTGATCAATTATAGCGGATTTCCTGATTGATCAAAATTACAGGTTTCTACTTAATTATAAAGAATCCATTACTACGAACTCCTCCGGTCATATTGAAACGGCATGCAAAGCATATACCATGCCGATTTTATTGGGTCATGTTTTTCCTAAAGATATTCAACTAAAAACCTTTAGTAGGTACTGGCCGCGCGTTATAAGTTGGCGCGAGCTCGAGATGCGCACTCGTCGCTGGGGGGTTGGGCTTGGTTAGAAATGTTCAGTGGCGTAGACATCTGGGTGGAAAAAGGGCGTTTTATACACCGTGTCCCACTTGGGCCTCAACAAACGATGTATCTCGATATCCGTAAGGGATTTTCAAAAGAAGTTCAAATAAACATTGAAGGCCTTGGTTAGACGAGTTTAACACGTTCGGTGCCCCTGTATTTTTGGGCGATTCATATCAGGAGCCAAAATTCTGGACGCACTAGCGCGTCGTTGGCCTCAGACTTACATTAAAATTTTTGAACTCCCAGGCCAGAAGACTCACCAGCGCGTCCATTATGAATAAAGACTTATGGCATGCACTGCCGGTTTCAGAATTTTCATTTTCAATTAATTTTTGGAGTTTTTATATGTATAATGTTTCCGTTACATTATAAACAAAAAATGTATGTGGAAATTATACAGTGTGTCCACTGCTGGGGTTTACCAAAAGAGGATTTTTTTTTTAATTTCTGATTTCTCAGTAAAAATCATTCTTGATGAAAATGACCTGCTTGCTCTCAAACCTATAATAAACATTTCATTTCCATTTTATCATCAGTTGTGTTCTAAAACTCTGTTGGTAAACCCAGCCGTGGGCATACTGTATAATTTCTACATTTTCTGTTTATAATGTGAAGAAAACATAAAATCTCTAAAAATTAATTGATGATGTGCATATTCTGAAATTATACCGGGTGTCTCAGAATCACCGGATGCCCTGCCCACCCAGTGAGCAACACTTTCCTTGAAACATCTTCGAGAGGTGCTATTTTGATCACATTGTGATTTGGGAACACACTGTATGTGCAAGTGCACGCTATATCATTTATGCATAGTGGACGCGCTAGTGAGTCTTCTGGCCCGGAAGTTTGAAAATATTGGCTCAAGTCTGGGCCCCACGACGCGCTAGTGCGTCCAGAATTCTGCCACCATTTAGCACCTGACATGAATTGCCCATTATACAGTGATGTCGAACGTGGTAATGATCAGAAAATTTATAGAAAAATCGTTAGTCAATTACAAAGATGTCAATTAGTTAAAAAAAAACAGCTCACTAAGGCTGTGGAAAAATCAAAATGCAAGTAATAAAAGTCATTCTGTCACAATTAATGGTGTGATTGTTGGTTTTTTAATTTTTTTCTGCCTGTTTCTGACCAAATCTCAAGAAGTACTTTATCTTGTCCGAAATCGCGACTGCTACCCTGGCTGAGTTGCTCTATGTGTGGTCAATGTCGACGAAATGCAAATTCTACAGAAAACAACAATCACACCATTGTGACAGAATGACGTTTATTACTTGCATTTTTCCACAGCCTTAGTGAGCTGTTTTTTCAACTAATTACATTGTCCCAATAAAACCATGATATCTTTTAAAGTAAAAGTGATACCTGGATGATTGACCCAGCGTTGTATTCCTCTAACCATGGACTTTCTTCAACATTTGAGCATTTTTTCCGGAATCCTTGTAGTTGATGAGATAATGAGCGGTTTAAAAACCGACCCATGAGATTTTCCAAAATAAAACCCCTGTATCTTCTAAACTAAGAATAATATCAATATCAGTGACCCAGCATTAAACTCGTTAAACCAAGGCCTTCAATGTTTATCTGAACTTTTGTTTAAATCCCTTACGGTTATCGAGATACATCGTTTGTTGAGGCCCAAGTGGGACACGGTGTATACACAGTTATTCACGTGAGAGGTCCGGTTTAATTTTTCGCTAACTGACTGAGCTCTCTACTCCTCTACCCGGAACGGAGAAAGGCTTCGTTTCGTAGCCAAATCTATCGAAAGCTTTTCTACGTTTAAATCCTCGCACTGTTACGCCACTGGGAAGGAAATTTGCCGCTGTCAGCCAGCACGAACTGTGCCGATGTCAGATTCAGCCTGCGCCGGCTCGCGCCAACTTATAACGCGCGGCCAGTATGTACTTCACATACACTAGCACTCAAACATTCATTTTGATATACCTACATGTAGGTCAGTGGCAGTGGTCAAAATCGAAAAAAATTCACATTTCCAAAGACCGCCTGTTGAATGTCACATAAAATAAAACAACAGTTTAGGTAGATACAGTTGAAACATCCTTATGGGAAAAAGTTTAACCTGTGTTTTGGGTACCCCACCTCTCCTCTTACCAACACATAAAGTGGTGACATCTAGCAATTGCCATGCGGATTTCTGTGGAACTAAAAAAAACATCCAGAAATTACATCCACTTTGGATAAACTTTTTCGCACGCGCATAATTCAACTGTCTCTAGGCAAGCTGTGATAAAACGGACAAAATTCAACGTGCTGAAATAAAATGTCTGATACAACCGCTCACCTCAGAACAAACGGCTATGATTGTTTTACTTGTCGGATTTTTATGATGCGGTTTTCACTGGAAAACATTACACAATTACACCATATTCCATTTCCACCTCGATAGGAAAATTTTCCTTATTTGTCCAGGCCTCTATTTCCCGAATTTCCCAAATCGGACTTGGATTTTGATTCGGTTTTCCGGCCAGAGATGGGAAAAAACCCGGGTGCAATCGTTTTCGCACCATTGTTCTGGGTGCATTCAGGTGCATTCAAAGTTGACCTTGGAAAATATTTCACAACTCAAACAAGATGTTCTTGTCAAGAACTAATAAAGTATTAAATGAAAATCTCTCAGGAAAGATAAAAGGGAAACGTACAAAATTAGAGAACGGTAGTTTATTCAATATTTTACTTTTTATTGTTATTTTTATTTTCTTCTTGTGATGTTTCAATTTAGACGCATTACCGAAGTAAATTTGGCTACAAAACTTACATTTTGCCCTTTATACTTTTCTGTTGAAAGGACCCCGCACGATTTATAGGTAAAAGTGGTTTCGGTGAATTTCGCTAAAATTTGGATATGATGTTGATTATTCCATGCTGATCAAAAAATCTCTTTGGCAAAAACTGAATCTATGTACAGTTTTCGAGTTACAGCTCGCCAAAAGTCGTTTTTTCAATTTTTCTGTTATGCATCGTTCTTACATCTTCATGGATGGATAAGCTGATCTCAAAATATTTGAGAATTATGTATTTCCATGTAGATAATACACAACTGCTGAAAGATTCAATTTTGACAAGCAAAATATCTGAAAAAAAGGTGTTGCGGCAGTGAGACTCGAACCGGGTACCCCTACATGACACCCACTTTTAGGTTCAATCTGAGTGTTCCTAAACGTCAGAAAGAGTGATCGGATCACGATTCACGAAAGAACATTTTAAATAACTTAACAATTTCATAAGAAATGAATTCAATAAACATAAAAATTAAAACAGGGACGAATAAATTATAAAAATAGCATTTCAAGTTTGTCATTTACTCGGTCATTTATGTGCATTTTATTTCATGATTTCAATTATGTATAGCCTCAACAATGAAAAAGATGGTGATGATGGTGAATCGTGATCCGATTACTCTTTCCGACGTTTAGGAACACTCAGATTGAACCTAAACGTGGGTGTCATGTAGGGGTACCCGGTTCGAGTCTCACTACCGCAACACCTTTTTTTCAAATATTTTGCTCATCAAAATTAAATCTTTCAGCAGTTGTGTATTATCTACATGGAAATACATAATTCTCAAATATTTTGAGATCAGCTTATCCATCCATGAAGATGTAAGAACGATGCATAACAGAAAAATTGAAAAAACGACTTTTGGCGAGCTGTAACTCGAAAACTGTACATAGATTCAGTTTTTGCCAAAGAGATTTTTTGATCAGCATGGAATGATCAACATCATATCCAAATTTTAGCGAAATTCACCGAAACCACTTTTACCTATAAATCGTGCGGGGTCCTTAGTAAATTTTCCCAAATTTTGTCTTTCATTCTCGGCATTTTTTGGACTTTTACACGGTTTACACTTTACTTGTTGATACTTGTAAAACTGTGTAAAACGTGGGTAAATTCTGAATTCTGGTTATAATGCGCACGCGTGCCGGGAAATTTTGAAAATTGATTGCACCCGGGGTGCAAACCTATTTTATGAACCCGGGAACAAAGGGTTCAAATCGAGTTTTTGTTCCCGGGTACATACGGCTGTCCCATCTCTTATTTTTCCTTAAGTCAGGATCGTATTTCAAAATATTGGCGTAGCCATTTCAAATTTTACTTTGTTTACTGGTCGCTATGGAAATGATACGCTCGTCTTCTTTCACGTCAACGTATGCGTGTGCCGAAATTCACGTAAAATTTTCATGCTGATTTTCCGTAATTTTCATAATTTTTTAACATTACATAACAAATGTTGCGTACCATCATTGTTTAACCGTACGGATAAACAGTGGTAACACATAAACTGTGTATGTTTGTATAATGTTTAATTCATATATTTACGTAATTTTCCCGGTTTAAATGTTTCCGTGCATCGAAATTTGACTTTTTAGTTTAGTCATGTTTAGTTGTTATTTGACATTCCCCAGCCTTTCCTAAAAACATGACTCAATGAATAACGCAGGATAAATACATTTGAATGTAAAAGTTTCAAAAAAACATCCGCATTTATTTATGCAGTACCTGAATGCAATTGCAGCGACTGCAGCGTATTTGACTTTTCCGTACTTTGCTAATTACCTTCCCCTTCCCCTTTTTACTCGAGATTCTCAGCTCACTTCATTAATCAAAAACTGGGTGTGACGTTTCCAATTGGTAACTAAGTGAAACTGACATTTATACAAAAGGACCCTAGTCTAAATGTTTCTTCTTACAGAATTTAATTTAGGACTATAACTTGTCGCAAACTTGACTGATTTCTTAAAGCTATTAATTATACCACTATAAAATAAAATTTCATCAAGGAAAGTAATCAGGAGAGGCTGTGACGAAGGCAGCAGTCCCCCTTATTACTTTCATTAATGAACGCTCGGTACAGCAGAAACAAATTCGCGTCTTGACTCGATATAACAGTACTTTAGAAGAAAGTGACAGTTTTGATTATATGTATGTTGCAATATTAAGGAGTAATATATTTAATATTTTATTTAAATAATTTAATTTTATATTTATTGTGTGTAACGTTTTTAATAAAATGTTTTTGTAATAGTATATAAACGGTGATTTTTTAATGGCGGAAAAGGTCTAGATGGCTCTAGAGGACAATTGAGGGAGTCTATGAAGAATAATTTAAGACATCTACAGACTGTCCCAACGAAAGAAGGTATGGCTTGAGGCGTTTTTTATAAGACAACCTGTATATTCTCCCCCTTTTTAGTAATTTTTTAAAAACGAATTATACATATGCTGGTACACAGACAAACGTACTAGTGAGTGGTTTCTTATACATTTGGACCGGGTGGTCACCTATTTGCTATTTGAGTATCTTTTCGCGATCAACATCGCCACTTTTTGTGAATTATTGAGACATTCACCCAAAACCAATGGCATCTTTGTGTATTCGGAATTAGAATACATTTGCCAGCAACTCTACACCTACTTATGACTATGTTATTTCTACCTAGAAATCTAATGTCTGTCACAGTCTCGAAGCCACTTATAGCCAGAGACCTAGTGGAGTGGCCATAATCCTTAGAATTGAGAGCAGACCACTGGACTTTGGTCGTCAAGACCAAAGAAAATGGTCCAAGGTGCATTTAGCAGAATATCAGCTCTATTCTGATGACCTAAGTCAAAGATAGCTAGATTTATTTGGTAGCGCCACCTACGTTTAAATGCGATCTAGTAATACATACCCATTCCTTGAAACATCTTTGGGTCCCTGGGTGGCGAAAAATCGACAAAAATTTAAAAAAATCAGATGGTTGTGTTCCTAATAAAATTTCCTTCAAAATGAGGTATCACAAGGGGGTCATCCCATTTAAGATTTCAATGGGGTGGTGGATTGAAGGTAGAGGGTGAATCATAAAAATGTGAGTTATACGTCAAAAGATGTCCCCCTCGATATAAAAATTGACGGGTCTCAGCGATTTTCTATTCTCCTCGTGGTATCCGAGAAATCCGGGGTGGGTCCTTTTCAAAAAGTCACCCTGTATATTGATCACATTGTGATTTGCTCTCTGTTACCTCTTAGGGATTTACCGTAGAATCATTCATTGGAAACTGCATCTACGGGATGCCCATCTTTCTCCTGAGAAACTCTTTCTGAGATGGTCTCAAAGAAATACTACCGCGATGTCGCACAGTTCACAGTATTGTCATAATCATGGTACTACTTATTAAGTACGTCTAAGAGAAGACTCGAAGCAAGTACCAAAGGAACTTGTATTATCCCTCGCGATGTCTAGGCAACATCGATGTCCTACAGTGATTCGCTTCCACCGTGTACAGAATTTGCCTTGGCTTCCGTTTATGCACGTTTGCATATTTTGCTTGTTACCTATTCTTGTTGTTCGCGGGAAACAGAAAGTGGTGTGCTTTGTGTTAAACTGGCCCTGTCTATTTCATTTGAAGAGTATTTGTTCTGCAGAAACTGGTGTACTGAATACACCAAGCACTTGCAAGAGTTTCGTGCAATAGTAGTGTGCAGACAAAGAGATAATCTTCGGGTTGGGGTCCAGGAAGAACTTCATTCTTCGGAAAACCCCCATTTCCGAATTTTGATATCGCCTTCACAAAACGTTAGTCCTCTCCTGGGAGGTATGGTGTGGGTCCTAATGAGTCCTTACGTGTTTTAGTCGAAAATGAATTGTGGAGATCGCTCGTACTGATATGTTTTTCTCTTATTGCTCCAGGAGCGCCAAAACAACTGTTCTTGAATCATAATTTTGATGTTTAGCTACTGAACAATAACTATTCAAAAAAGATAAAATCACAATAATCTGGTGATTGGACACTGTTCTAGAACTAAAGATGAAACTAATATTGTTACAGTGACGCACGCGTTGTGTGCAAGTGATTGGAGATAGGGTATAGTGTTGAATTGGTTGAGCTTGGATGACGCTTATTCAAATCGTACCCAGTATGCTAAACACTCGCAGTAATGGCAGAGAAATGCAAAAATGGGAGGGTGAAACAGAAAACGGGTACATTTAATATTTCTATATTTCACAATTTTAATTATTATATCTATTTAATCACAATTAATTATACAATTACATAATCTTATTATATGTAACGGAAATACCCCGGCACCCATAATCCGACGGCCGCCCCCGTTCGGAATTTTAAAACACATACATTCCGTTCCAAACGGTGAGCGGCCGCATCCCTTGATGTGGTGCGAACATTTATTTCGGAGGTGTTTCCCAGAGTGGGGAAGCGATCTCGTGCACAGTATCGGTCGATATCATCACAAGTAACGTCCCTCCACAAATTTTACATACATATCATGATTTTATTTTTCTGGAAATATTTCATAATAATTACAAACATAGCACATCAATGTAGTAATAAGATAATAATAGCTAAATTACGGTTCGGTCCGTTTCGACAATCTGCCCGCGCTGCTGATTTGTCACGGACATGTGGCCCCAGGCAGCCGTCCATGATAAACTGAGCCCCTGCAGTTCGGGAGATTATCGGTCAGCGTTACCAATCGCTTCCTGGATAGAGAGTGTAACGCCGCCATCTTTTTATTTTATATTTTTTTTTAGTTAAATCCTCGGTAATGAATCCCTCCATATATACGGTACATCCACCCCCCACAAATCCTTCCCCTAATAAACATTATTATTATTATAGAAGAATCATCGAGAATAATAAGAGGTGGAGACCTAAACTAAATGACCGTCCTTTGGGGAAGGGTGACTAAAATTTGCGTTAGCCTAATTTTCAACCCCCTTTTGAAATGAGGGTGTGAATCGGCCAGTTGTGGAGCTGCGCCTAAGCCCGGACACACTTCGCTCCCGTGTAGGTACGACAGTGTTATTCTTGATGAACCTTTTCACGCGTTATCAGAATCGGATGGAATTGAAATATTCCCATCTTTGTACTGTTGCAGCATAATCGTCCGCAGGAAAGTCCGAGGGCGCATTCCAAAGACATTGGCCGACCCGAGACAAATCCGGTATTTTTCGCGCGAACGCGATTGTATTTCGTCCACTTTATCTGTGCGGGTTTGATTCACCTCTTGATACAACTAATTGTTCGAAACTAATACATAAAAAAAATCAGCGCATAACTTGCGCTCTTTTTTAAATTATAGTTTTCCTGCATAACCACGACCTCCCTTCTTATTGGTAAAATACCATACTATAACGTAATAATCATTACAGTTTACTGATTTTTGTGTACAATAACAATTACATAAATGCAGTTTTTTCTTAACCATCTTGAAAGAATGATTGAACAACCCTTATTTTTTCGTTTCCTTATAAAGTTTTGTAAGTACGAGAAAAAATTGAGAGAATTAAATAGTTTGCATAAATTAAATGAATGTCAATAATTATGGTAATCATTATATTAATTAGAATGTGGTGTTGGTCGGGTCCGTGGGTGATTCCCCGTCATTTGATGGTAAGGGTGCCAATTGGGCGCCCGGAGACACCAGCATGGTGGGTTCTGTGTTGCGCCTCTTCATTTTGCCCTTCATCTTCTTCAACATGGTGGCCTGGGGAGGGGCGCCACACACAAACACTCAAATCATTATACAAAAGAAAACGATTTTTCTTATTATTAAAAAAACAAAATCAACAAAGAAAGGTATAATAGGACACAATCAACCAACTCTACTTAAGTACCTATAATAATAACAATAATAATAATAGTTAAGAAGAAATGATAAATAGATTATATTGTTATAAAAATGGAGAAACTTTGAAATTAGTATAAAAATTAAAGCGACTCAAAAATCGAACGAACAAGCGTAATAATAAATATTAAATGAAAAGTATATTTATAAAAGATAAGTATACATGCCAAAATGAACATAAATGGAGACTTTAATTATTATTATTATTATTGATTATTATTAGAGTCAAGATTTTTCTTTTCTGTGAAATAGAGCTACAAAGATCGAGTTGTGTGTTATTTTCTTAATCATATATCTTTTAATAATGGAACTCTATTTGGGGTGTATTTTTAGTCATCGTTGCTCTTGCCCCCCTCCCCATTGGCGGGTAGAATGTTGGGTTCTGTAGGCCGACGCTTGAACTTATTTTTCTTCAGCATGGTCGCCTGGATCAAGTAATTATGCCATAGATTATTAACGAGTGTACAACAGCAAAATTGGTGGAACACTGAACATAATCAGCGGATTGATTTTATGTATTTTAGTTTGCTTATTTATATTTCAGTCGTTAGGTCTGCGCCGCTTTAGAGGGCCGGTACCGTACCCGAAAAACGCTCCACATTTCTTAATGACAATCCCCAAGCAAATTGGTGTGCTGGCAGAAGGAGACGCGGGTGCGTTATTTATTCATAAAACAATGCTAATATTTCGCAAACATGTGTAGGAGGGACCTCGATAAGGATCTCAAGCAGTCAATCATTTCAAAACAATCATCGAATACATTTCATTATTTATGGTTTCTTTGGGTGTAATTTATTCAAGTCACCCTACAAGATGCCCAATTGCGCGTATTTGTTTTTGCAATCAAAGAAAATGCCCCTGTACTATAGGAGTGAAATTAGAGTTTTGAAGTTATGAAGTTCAACTGTAAGGACCGTGTCTATACACCACCGCCGCCATAAATGGCATCATGGGAAAGACAAAAATTATAATAAACGTTTGTTGTACTGTTAACGAAAACATTAGATCACATTAGAGAAACAGAATATAGATATAATTCATGGCAAATCAACAGAAAAAGCGTTTGTACACAGGGTATGTGGAGACAAACTTTTCTTCATATTTTCCAATAAAGAAACTCTTCAATATTTCGACAGCAATTTGCATATGATAAAATATTGGTGGGAACACATACAGTGCGCGTCTAAAGTGCCCCCTCCCCCCTAAAAATTTTTGAACGGGTAGAAATTTTTGAAATCGCTCGGACAGGTCGATTTTTATTTTCAATGAAGCATCTTTTCACGCAATTTTTGTTTCTCCAACATTTCCGGTTTGACCGGAAATGACCGCAACTTTGTTTTTTTCAATGGACACACCTGATTTTTTTTGCATTTTCGGATTCTACGATTTTTTCTGAGTTAGAAAATGTTATCACCGCTCAAAATTTTTCACATTTTTTATCTCGCGTGTGATCGGCCATTTTGAAAACGGCTGAAATTTTCAAAAAACGCTCGGACCCGTCAATTTTCTTTTTTTAATTCTGCATCGATTCCAGCAATTTTCATCCCTGTATCATTTTCGGTTTGACCGCAAATGACGGTAACTTTGTGTTTTGAATGGATGCACCTGATTTTAATTGACGGTCATTTGCGGTCAAACCGAAAATGATACAGAGATGAGAACTGCTGGAATCGATGCAGAATTGAAAAACAAAATCGACGGGTCCGAGCGTTTTTCGAAAATTTCAGCCGTTTTCAAAATGGCCGATCACATGCGAGATAAAAAATGTCAAAAATTTTGAGCGGTGATAACATTTTCTTACCCAGAAAAAATCGTAGAATCCGAATATGCAAAAAAAATTAGGTGTGTCCATTTAAAAAAACAAAGTTGCGGTCATTTCCGGTCAAACCGGAAATGTTAGAGAGACAAAAATTGCGTGAAAAGATGCTTCATTGAAAATAAAAATCGACCTGTCCAAGCGATTTCAAAAATTTCTACCCGTTCAAAAATTTTTAGGGGGGGGGGGGGAACACTTTGGACGCGCACTGTATATAAATGAAGATAAATAATGGAAAATATCTTAATTATGCCAAAGCCTAATAAACAATGCTTAACTATATCATCTAATGGAAGTCATTTGCCCCAATTTCAAAACTTTTACCTAAGGAGACTTATTTTTAATAAGTTTGCCATTGAAAGGATATTTTAGTAGATAACGATAATTTTTTCATCTCAAAATACATAAATGTATTCTCAAAACTAATCTCATTGTGTATGACCTTTTCTTGTCATAATGTGTACCTATTATGATTTTTGAATAATTTCTCGAAAGTGTTTTCCGATACACACCAAATTATAATTTTTGGAAATGAAATAGAAAGAACTAGAGATTACTAATCACTTTGGTCAGAAAAAAAAACATTTTTGGAAATGTGGATTTATTTTAAATCCAATTTTCAACACATAAGAAAAAAATAGTGCAAGTACCTATTACAAATTTTGTATTGATTGACTGGTCGAGAACCTTAAGCTATTCCTGAACTGCACTGCTAGTGTCTTGACCTAGGGTAGTCAGTTTTTGATGTATCAGAGAAGTGCTTTATTCCTACATACTGAGTTTAATTATAAAATTTATTATACAATCTCTTCGTTTATGAAGGAGTCAAGTGCAGAACGAATGAACAATTAAATTTGGAATATGTTGTTGTGTTTGCAACGAAAAATTATGGATAATTTCAATGATTCATCTAGATATTTCGAGTGGTATAAGTATATTATCATGTCGTAGCGATTTTTTTTTGGGGAGGGTGGGATCAAAATGCTTGTAACTATACATGCAAAGGTAACATCTAGGTAAGTACAAAAATAGCTGCAGAGATATAACATCCAATAGTTTCAGAATAAATTGTGATTTCGTGCCTTCGTATTGAAAAGAATCTCATTGATTTTCAATAAGAACTGGCACAAAGTTTCCAACAATTTATTAATATTTATTTAATATATCATGTGTTATTCTCAATTACTAAAGAATAATTAAGTGACAAGTAAAAAGAGACAAAAAGTAATATGATAATAATATTCATAATAATAATAATAATAATAAAAGCCTAGGAGAGTATTGGGGAAAACGACTTACCTTCAGAGCCGACTTGAGCACGACAACGTCACAGGGACTTTGTACCCACGGTTCGCCATCCACTTGTACGGGGATGTCGGAATTGAGATGAATTTTTATGTGACCGCCCTGAAATGAGTCAAATTTGTAATCATTTTCCGTCAAAGAGAAGCGAGAAGAAAGAAAAATTCGACAGTACTTGTGCGATTCTCATGGCCGATCGAAGTCCAGACTGTATTTGGCCCAAATGGACCACCCCCGTCACTCCCACGACCTCCAGCATCCCGTCCCAGTGATTGGGCTTCGAAAATTGGTCGTCCTTTTCCGGGCCCCAAGGATTCGCTCCGGATCCCCAGCTGTTCCATTGTTAAGAAGAAAGAAACAAAGGGAATAAGTATAAATGTTGTTAGTAATTGAGCGGTCCCAGGCAGCACAGACACGTAAAAATCACGTCATTTTCTGGCCGTTGGAATGTCAGTATAACGTCATTTTTAACATCCTTTTGACGTAAATATCACGGCCTAATGTCACAGCCTAAAGACGACGTCCCACAACATCATTTTAAAGTCATTTTAAGACCGTTCACGTACCAAATTTAACATCTTTTTTTTACTTGTTGTGTAATTGTATTGAATATATTTTTGGTTGTTTGTGCCATTGCCTAAGTAGGCAATGTTTGTTGTACCTATGAGAAATCTAGAGTTTCAAACCAAGTTGGTCAGAAGCCAATTCACCATAATCCTTGTGATTGTAGATGAGACAATTGGACTTTTTGGTCATCGAAACCGAGAAAGGATCCAAATTGTATTTTGCAGAATATTAGCTCCATTCTGATGACCTGTCAAAGATAGCGAGATATGATTGGTAGCGCCACCTATTGTCTGTCACGTATAAATGGGTAATAACTAATAATACCTGTAACGTCATATCGACATCATAATGACGTCCTCATGATGTCATATTTATGACGTAATTTACTTGGTGATGTTTCGGCAAATCACTTCGACGACGTAAAATGACCAAAAAATGTCGTGAAATCGACCTGACTGAGCTGCCGGGGTATTATAGGTCCCTGTACCTTAAAATGTTAAGTATGATTATGCCTTCTAATTGAGGTAGTTCGACTAGTTTGCCGTCCACTTCTAAACGCACTTCCTTGTGCAGGTCCTTGCACATTTTTGGCCCCACCATCTTCCGCAAGCCCATCTTGACGTAGACGCTCTTGTTGTGCAGGCGGCTGTTGAACTTGTTCGGGTTTTCCTCGCGCGCGTTGTGGAAATCGAGGCAGAGGTCGGCGTCGATGCCGATGCCGAAGTAGTTGTTCATCACGAAGATCTGGGAGTTGTCCTCGCTCGTCGAACCTGCTACAACTGTAGTAAGTGCCCAGGTAAGACAAACATTGTCGAAAAGTGCCAAAAGTGTTCAGCCACCGCCCGACCATCAAGAATTCAAATTCAAATTTTCTCAACGGTAAGGCCAATATGATTGATGCGAAACAAGGCAACCTACTTTTTGAGAAAGCCTCGAAATTGTATTCAAACTCATTTAATTTCTAAGGTAATGAAATGTTGTTTTGCCGTAAGTAATAAAGTCGTATTTTCAACGTTACAACATCTACCCTATGCGAGATTCGTCATACTCAAAAAAAAAATATGTACAGAAAATATAAGTATAAAGCCATGCAGCTACTCATGTTGTGTTGGACCAAGGTGATTCAATATTGTATCATCTACTCTGATGGCTAATTCCTCTCGTCAAATTAACAATGAAGGGGACGCAATAAGTGCCACATATACATATTAGTGTCTTTACTTCAACAAAAAATAGTTTCAACTTGCAAAGAGAGAAGAATATCCAGCTGATTGCAGGAGAACAAGCCAAACTCTAAAGTTCACAACAAAACAGCAAAATATTGGAAAAAATTAAGTATCACCAATTTGATTTTTTCTCAAGGCACCTAGTCTCTCAAAAGAAAAACAATAATGAAAATATAACAAATGTCGCTTCTGGATATTCCGTTATCCTGTGGTTTTACTGGAAATATTATTGTAACAATTTTCTTTCTAAAAATTCATGATAATCAATTTATTGGAACATTCCATCCTACATGGGCCTGATGAATGGTAGTGCTATACTTTTAAATCAGGCTCCATAGTGAAAATTTGAAAATGTTACATTTTATGGCCTGTAGGTTATTGCAACAGTTGCGTACTTCCTTGTAGGAACTTTTTTTCATATTTTGACGAGAGGATTTAGCCCTCAATAAGCGTTGATGGTATGATATTACATCAGCATGTATCATAGGTAAAAGTAATTATGAAGTTGCAATATATTATAGATTTAATTGTAAAGATTTAAAATAGTGCCTTTTAAATACCTACTCCCTTTATTGATTTTTAGAGGGTGTGCACAAAATTTGTACTCACAGTTAGTAAATGCAAGCTGTCCTATAAAAACACCCCAAGCCATAACATCTTTTTTTGAATGAAATAGATAAAATTAATCGCTCTATGAGTACTATAAACTGACCCTAACTTGGATTTTTTATCATGGTTTTCAATATCAATCCATGGTCAAATGCAATTTTGCTTTAAAACGAATGAATAGGGAATTATTTTCGGAGTTTAATGGTGTACAATATTATGCTTTGTTTTCCGAGAAACATTTTCTGGGAAAATAATGAAATGTTCATCGGCATCAAGTTGACTTTTTTCCATGCAAACAAAACTGTACATTCGTCGGCGGTGGGCAACAATCAAATTTCTGCTGCGAAGTTTACAGAAAATCCTTCTCAACTATGTGTCTATATCGAGAAAAGTATACCTTACATAGTTGACCATGGCCATGGTAAAATACTCAAATTAGATGGTCAGTTTGAATTGGAGTACTCATAAAGCAATAATGCATTCTTCTCCATTATTTTTAATTGGGCGCCGAGCAAAGAAGTTAGTGCTTGGGGTGTTTTTATAAGACAACCTCTGTATTAGTAAGCGTTTAATGTCGAATTTAGGTAAATTGTGAATACAGTATACTCGCAATAATGTGAACACCGGGCGTATAACGTGAACAACTCATTCGTGAACACTAATTGGTGGACATGCGCGTTCAGATCAAAGTTGTTTACCCAAAGTTATGTAATTCCCTGAATCGTTAAAGAATATAAAGATCCCCATTTTGAGAATATGGTTTGGCTGGAGTTTGGGTTTGAAACTATTACATTGAAAATTTGTACATAAAATCAATGTATAAATCTTCATCATAAATTATGTGGTTTCGACTTATTACTCGAGAAAAAGTCGATTATTTTCTGGATACTCTGTATACTGAGATCAATTGTCAGCAGATTCAGAAAATGATTATTGATGGAGATGCATCACGATTTTATTTTGTTCACAGTATCGAGAGTCTACTGTAATTGCGTCCTGCTTTCAAAAAAAGTAGGTGTATTTTAAAGTAAGTAGCCACCCACAAAATAAACTATCATAACTCTATAACTAATACTTGAATACTTGAATAATAAGAAAAAGAAAAGAGGGGATCACGCAATTTTCGTTAGTAAAAAAATCGCTATCGTTAATAATATCAGAATTACAGCAAAACAACATCTATGTACACATATTGATTGACCTGCTTTTCTAATTTGCTCATTGACCACTTTCATTTTGGACAGTTTTTGCCTCTTCTTACCGGTGGAGTTGACCTGTTTGACGCTGTCATCCGGTTTATCCTCCGGGTGGAAAACCACCGTCCACCGGTCTAAACGTATCTCTTCGGCATCGATCACGTCCCTCAGTAAATTCATCGGATCCTCGCCGCCGGTGTAACCCGTCCCCCAACGCAGCACCCGCGCCAAATCGTTGCCTACAATAATCGACCCTGGTGAGAAATCCCGGAAATGCACCCTGCGAATGTTTACCTGTTCCCAGGGGAACTATGGCGCACGCCGGGGACGAGCACTGCGAGTCCTGGCCCACGTTGTCCAAGCACTGGAGGACCCAGCCGATGGTGCCGTCGCCGCCGCACACCAGAATCTTGTAATTCTGGATGTTCCTGAAGACGTACAGGCCGGGCAGTGGCCCCCCGTTGTCCAGGTCGAACACCTGGTACGGATTGAGCAGTTTCCTGAAGCTGGAAATCAGCTCGAGCCCTTGGCACCCTCCCGACTTGACGTTGACGAACACGAGGAGCGGCTGCACACCGTTTGGCGTCATCGAATGTTCGATATTTGGCAACAACATCACTGAAAATCAACCGACGTTTCAAAATGAGACCAACATTTTTCGAGTGTTTGTGTGGCCGTACCAAGCAAAGGCTTCTCCTCGAATTTCGATTCTCTCAACGTGTATAAAGCGCGGACGGCCTTATCCGAGTCCTCGTACGTTATGACCATCGATCCGTATTCATAGTAGATCGGACCAATTTTCGAAAACTTGTATTCTAGATAACCAATGAAATGAATGTAAAATATAAGTGAAAAGATAATCATTCAACATACTACATAGTATTACAAGTAGAACAATAATAATTTTTCTTCACTATTAGCATCACAGATTACCTTCCCTACTAGCTTGGGAAGGCGTCATTTTTTACTTTCGACCCTGTGCCTTGACAAATCCAACTATATTACCGAGCGTTTATTAATGAAAGTAATCAGGAAAAGCTATGAAAAATACACATAGGCACACCCAATACTGATCCATCGTTAGTACAGTATTTGCTGGAATGAACCTGTGAAAATCTTCTAAAGCTGTCTAATTAAATTTATCATGAAACTTTGGGAAGCTATCAGTTTTTGGTCTGTGGATGGGCAGTACGGTTTTATGTAGACTGCTGATTGGGTTTTGAACGACTTTATGACTTTATGACTTCCATTATTATGCCGTTGGATCGATGTTAATCTGTAAAAATTAGCAACAATTTCTGTAACGCGTTTCAATCATTATCATCTCGGAGTCTCTATTTGGGGTTTAGGAGCGGGCACCGCTTGTAACTTCGCGTTGAGGCAGGGGGTATCACGAAAACGTGATAATCTCTTTTTGAAGGACGATGCTTGTCTTATTGCACAAACTTACAACCTTTATTGGGAATATATACATATAAAAATAAATACAGGGGGGAGGAATTTAAAAGCGGTCGGTGTTTAAATGCAACGAACGTATTCCGATGGAGGTGACTACCGCTCCCGCATTATACGGACCGTGTGAATTTTACCCCAGCACAACCAATTTGTAACTGCTCGCAGGAAATCTTGACACAATGTAAATATCTAAAACGATGTCCAAAATCCTGCAGAAACTTTCGAAAGCCGATCGACGCTCTTGGGGCGCTAAATCTGGAATTCCCACGCTTTTCCACATTTTTGAGAATGTGGAAATCCGGGAATGTTAAAAGTGTGTCAGAATGTGAGCGAATTTTGGGAAATTTTTGAAAATGTCTTAGAATGTGTGGCAATTTTCAGGAAAACGGAAGAAAGTTTGGGAATTTCAAAATTGAGAGATGTCTGAGGACTGACGCGGTTGGTTACGGGTACTCCCTCGAATCAAGTAAGTTGGCAAATCAGAATAAATACGGATTTTTGTTATTATATGGTAAAGGAACACGAATAAAAAACAAGACTCTGACCACAGTCTGACACTGAGGGTTAATTATTTTTGTATGACTCTAATCACGAGAAGCGTTTTCTTCATCACATCCTCCCCAGATAACTTTCATCAATGAACGATCGGTATTAGGGGATACCGATAGATAAACCTCATCACAAATTTGAAAGATCCCCACTTTTTTGGGCGGACCGTACCTACTTTGAGTCTACTTTAATAAAAGTGAAATGAGAATATGACAAACTAGCTCTTGGATTACATTATAAACTTCACTTTCAGTAAAGCACGTACAGCACTAAAGTGAAAATGAAAATAGTATGAAAACAGGAGTCAATGCGGTTCATTCTATCTCGTTAATAAAGCGTATTTTAATCACAGGCGTACGATGTTTGTTACCGCACTAAAATAAAGTAATAATAAAGTAATGAGCTCTCATTCCACTACCGTAGATGACTAAACAAAAAATTGAATGTGAATATTGTTCAAATTACCTTTGCCGAGAAATTCCGTGAGTATGTTCTCGTAATTCCTTTCGGATAAATTTGGCGGTAAATTACCAACGAAGAGAGCCAAATTTGGTCCGTGTGGATCCTGTTTCAGCTGCAGATAGAACCTCATGAGTTCCATCTGTCGTATGCTGTCTTTTCCCAGTTGTTTCATAATTTCCCACGGTCTTTCATTCCAGGAAAGGACCCGCTCGGTTACTAGAAAATATAAATGGATATATTGGATTCTTCCTTTTGCCACATTATTCAATATACTATTTGCGTCTTTTATCAAGGCAGATGGAAGTCCAATCTCTCGAAAAAACCTTCTGATTTCATAACTTTCTCAATTTTGAGCAAAAATTTGGTTGATTTAGAGATTTCTGCTATGGATGGCAATCAAGTCCAAAACGTTACTAGTATAATTTTCTTAGTGATTTTCTTAGTGATGGACCACTGGGGGAGTCTAATAATATAGAAAATCCTACTTTTTCATTTTTGGAAATTCCGTAACATTAGTATCATTTTCAGTAAAACGTTGTGTCCTCAATTGTTATTTGTGGTAAAAAGTGGTTTAAACATTATTGTTGAGTTTATTTTTCACATGTGAAAATGCAAATTTTTTCATCAAGATTCTGTGAATATGCATTTGGCACCGATGTTTTGAAAACAACTTGAATTGTCAATTGAGATGCGGTTCTTGTGCGGTCTTATTGAGCTCACTATGAGACGCAAATAGAAAAAAATTGTTCTTGTCAAAATTTTATTCAAATAGATTCAGGAATTTTAATAGTCGTGATTTTACATGAAAACCAAAACAGAATTTTCTCGATATAAAAATATCTCGTTATCCAAAAAGGTACGGAGGAAGCAAAATTTCAAATAAATGATTTTAAAAAAAAACTTCCACCTTCCACTTCCACAATAAAAGAAGAAAAATCAATAACACTCCCTAATCGGAAAAATGTTGTTCCAATGCTGCATATAAGCATGAATTATTTACCTCCTCTGTCTAGAAGCACTTCGCTGCATCTGTAGTCCTCGCAGTTGTAATCCTCCAAGCCGAATCGTTTGAGGGCGTCGCGTATGAGATCGCCGACGTTGGTGGCGGAATCGACAGGCACGGTGCAGAATGCCTGTGAAACCTGCAATTTTCCGGGATAGACGCGCACTTCTCCCCTGTCGTTGTCGTGATCCTTGAACCGCAGAAAGACCGCCGGCCTTTTCCCTTCCTTCCGATGGAGATTCAGCGCGGGCGCCGGGTCCTGCAAGACGGCCTCGTCCGGTGCGTAGAGATCGGTCAAGTGGAATGCGCTCGGATCCTTGGTGATATGAAAGGCTCGAAGAGCTTGGGTCAGGACCTGCTTCAGTTGCGCCTGCCTCGACACCACAATCGTGCGAAATATTCGCCGTCTCAACGAATTGTTGCCATCGTACACCTTGATTACTTCTGCGGAAATTATCAACGAATTATGTTCATCCATTAAACAACTCAGCGTAATCAATCAATCTGTATGTAGAGAACTGATGAGAAATATGCGAAAACGCTAAAAAAGTTGATGAAAATCTGATTTTGACCCCTCAATGAACTGAAAAAGTAGGGTTCCTAAGAGGCAAGCCTCCGCGAGAACCGGATGTTTTCATATTGGGTAGTACGAAATTATGTAGCCACCGTACCGCGCGCTTCCCCGCTCGCTCAGTCCTGAAGTAAGCAGAAGGTTGGACTGATATTGCGAGTTTGCTAACCTTCTTTCTGAACAAAGTGGTTGGTTATTTTACCCGAAAATTCACCAATTCAACAATATTTCTCTGCAGTCTCCAGACGATGATATGGTAAGTACACCAACCTTCATCGCGCTCTTCGTTCTTGTCCTTTTCCTTGTTGGTTTTGTCCTGGCGACTGTCGCGTCCCTGTGTGTGAGATTGTGCGTACTCTTCGGTTTCGCGGTATCGACCTCCGTCACCACTGCTGAATTCCTCCGAAATGCTCCTCGCTTCAAGAAAAACGTCCAAAATCAACAACCATTATGACCGAATCAGTGAGGATGATAGTTTACTGTATTCCAAATGTGTAATCCAAAAATTTCAACAGATATAACTTGCTGCGAATTCTGTCTCATTCAAGCCTTCAAGAGGCCTCGATATAAGTAATTGTTCAAAGTTAACTACATAGTCCATCTATGCAGCTTATAAATGTATCCGCAGGATGATCGCTCATGGGACGCAATATATATTTCCCATTATCGGAGATGATCATCGTTTTCTCTGAATGTAAAAACTATTTACGATTTCACACCATGTCAGAAAGTAGGTTTTCCCCATGAAATAGTAGCCGAAAGTGTTACTTTCCCTTCTTACGCTTTTTGTCAAATAAAAATAACTGCTAATTCCATTGGTTTTAATCTCGATTTCAACACATTTCATTGTAACACTTTTTCAATATTAAGTACGTATATCATAATTTCAATTAAGACTTGAGCATTCCTTTGATGCCGGTGAGTCTGAGATAAATAATACGTATGAGTTTCTCGTCGATTCCTCTATATCTGGCACTCAATTTTACGCTTTTGAAACGACAACATTAAAAAAATCCTAATCGCATACGAATATTTTTGACATCATTTTGGCTCTTTTGAGCTTTGGACTGACTTTAAAAGAGTCATAGAATCCTTAATCACAACCAGAAAACCTGAGCATATTTTTCTGTATGTATTTTGACTATTTTAGAAATTTATCATGATTTCGTTTAAGGAGATGCTCAATTTGTGTCCGTAAAAAAATACTGCGCACATGAATTAAATGAGCGCGCACCCTACAATTGTAAAGTTGCGCGTTCATTTGATTCATGTGATTCAGTGTTTACAATTGGGACAATGAATTGTAAATTCAGGAGCAGGCCCCTGTATCTCTGGAAGCAAATGCATTCTCTAGCTCCCTCGATGACTGCAATTTTCACTTGCGGCAGGGAATTGTGCATTTTCTTTCCTGGATATACAAATGACTTCTAGATATAACTAGTTTTATTTGAACAATGCCACATGTTTGGAACAGTAAACATCAACTCACTCACAAATGGTCCAAGAGCGAGTCAACTATTTATTAAATTAAAAGCAAAAAATACAGGGTTTTAGATTTCTTTGTTAGCACACTTCATAATGCTTCAAATTTCTTCATTTCGGGAGTGTGTACGAAGTACTGTTAGTTGAAAGATGATTAAATTATCACATTAAAACAATGAAACGAAGGAATGATCGAGAACTGGATTGGGTGAGTAAAATAAAACTATAAAAAGAGAAGAAACCAAAAGTGTACCTCGAACGTAAGGGTGCGAGGGCTGGCATTTGCCTTGACATGAGGATGGAAATACAACAGAAAGACGCTTCAGTACACTCGAAATTACAGTCCGTCTATCACTATCGCCATTGATGACTGCAAAATCATTCCCCTGTTATCTTAAAATGAAAAATTAAAATAAAATTATAAAAGCACTCGATCGTTTATTTTTTCTACTACTTTTCGCAACGAAAAAATTAAAATAGGTAAAAGGCAAAATTTTGGATTTTGTAGAAAATAAGGGTACATACGACATCGATTTTAAGTATGAATAAAATAAAAGGAAAGAAAAAAACACTTACGGCACGAATACTCACGAGACAAGGCGTCTTTCCTGCGCACAGTCACCCCAATTATCGCCTCCATGGGTACTTCCGTTCGAGGGATGCTCACAGCGTGCGGCGGCAGATAAATCGGTTCCAACACCCCAAACGTGCACTCCGATGTTATGTTGACGTGGCAAGTTGCGTGACACTGGAAATTCTCGATACATCGAAAGTCGATGGTGGCTAAAGAATGGCCCTTACCGTCATCCCGCACCATTGGCAGCGGTACCCCGACAGGCACTCCGTAGTCCAGCAGCTTTTCTTGCAGAGTGCGCATTTCGAGGTACTCGGCAGATTGCCTTCCCTCCAATGGTGCTGATGGTGAACGTTCGACAATTGCTTTCCCGGAAGATATGTTGCGTTTTCTTTGCAATCGGCCACGGCAAAGTCCTGACATTCCGCGTGCACGTAGTACTCGCAGACTGCGAAAGAACCGAAAATCATCATCCCTGATGCAAATGTGACATCACTGCGTGGTACTCACTTTCACAGTGTATGGAGACGCTGTCATCTAACCTTTTCCTGCAGACGTTACAAAACTTACGCTTATGGTGGAACGGCTCTGACCAACAGTGAGCTACCGGATTCTGAAATCACCACAAGATACAAATGGTACTGAGTGCAGCTCGGGTTACGTGCAAGACTCACCTTCATAAGGCTGGCGGCTATGCTGGAACACGGGGACACCACAGTCTTGAGACAGCGATCATGCACCACGAAGTTGCACACTATGAAAGAAGGGAAAAAAGGCAATTTAATAAACAGTTTCCATTTCGCAGAGCCGCAAGCAATTGACGTCATAGACACACACTCTATGCACATTCTATGACTTATATACCTAGTAAAATCAATAGTAATGATAAAACATTACACCGCTATAGTATTTTTAATAGATACCATATTCAGGATTGCGTGATTCTATGTATAAATCGATTCGCATACTATTATTATGGATCTGGTATTAATAACCACCTGTGTCACCCTAAAATATCGAGAAATACCTGAATGGAATGTAATATATGTGTCTCATTATAGCCCATATGGAGTAGCTTGTGTCATTATCCCGTTAGGAGAACTGGAGATGATGGGTCTATGTGAAAAAGTAGTGGGTGTTACATAATTAATGAATAAAAATAAATGCGGCCCTGAATACAACAACACCAGTCCGTGAAGAAATGTAAACATATACACACCGCAAGTAGACCGGAGATGTGACGTCAATAATCACGTCGTATCCGATATATGCATGAAATATAAATTTCCCTACTTATTCTGTTCTACGATCTCGGTCGGTTCTGATTTTTACTACGTAGAATTCCTATGAGTATTAATCTAGATGGGGGGTGGTTTTCTTGGGGTGGGTATTATTTCCAGGTACCTTGTCTTAATTATTTATGGCGCATATAAATAGAAATGTATAATGTGGTATTTTTTATTAGACATTAAACAGGATATAGGGCGATCAACTCAACACACAAACAAAAAACTGATGTTTACCAGAAAAAAAAAACTGCATGCATGAAAAAGTGTCTTCAAAAAGCGCATAAGAAAATGGAGTACCGAAATTTCTCAAGAGAATGACGATTACGCGAGCGCGGTGTAGGTACCCACGTTATACGGGGTGTCTTAAAAATGGCGCACCCGAGGTATGAGGGCCGATTTCTCTCGTGATTATAAGAGAAAAAGTTCCTATAAACTAAGGCCCGCAAACGGTTAATAGATACAGGGTGTCACATTCAAGATTTCCAGTACATTTTTCGGAGCCATGACAACATTCAGGAAAAAGTTTTAGACTATTGTTTTAGATACGAAAGGAAGCCTATCTTATACAAGCTTTCAGAAAAGCTTTCGTTCATTATTGTATCTTTATTACTTCCAGAGCTATTGAGATTTTAGTGCGTCTAATCGGGAAACAAGAATCCAAAAAAGAAACTAAAAACTTCAAAAATGAAATTAAAACAACATTCTTTGGACAAAAAAGGTAGCTTAGAACAAGAAAAGTCCATTGTTTCAATACATTTTTACTCGAGGGATTGACCACATGGCGATTTTGATGTACAGGTCTGAGCGATTGTGGTGCTTTTATGGCGATTTTGACAATTTTCCGACGATTGTAGCGATTTTCTAGCGTTTTTGGTGTACGCAGGACTTTTCTAGGTGGTTAACCCCTCGTTTTTACTCTCATTACTACTCTACTTTCGGAAATATTAGCTGTTTTGTTTTTGAAAACTGCAATTTCAAGTCGCGATATGTCAGAAAAAGTTAGTACATGAAAAGGTATGAAAACAAGTAAAGCTCGATCAAGTTCATTTTTATCAGAGCTCTATATTTTGATGTAACCTTTAAATTTCAATATTTTGTCCTTCGATCTATCTCTAAAACTAATGAAGATCCAAAAATGGACAAAAGCTCTTCTGAAAATCTATTGGATAGGTTTACTTTTTCATTTGAAATTTTTTCCCGCATTGTCATGCCGGTGAAAAACGTACCGGAAATGTTTAATGTGACACCCTGTATCTATTAAACGTTTGCTGACCATAGTTTATAAGTTTTTTTCTCTTATTTTGACGAAAATAATCGGCCCGTATACCTCGGGTGCGTTATTTATAGGAACGGCTGTAAATTTAATTGGGCAGACGTTAAATAGTCCATGGGCGGTGGGTGGTTTTGGAATAAAATCGAGAGGCGAGTCCGTTTTTCCTTCCGGTATGGTCTCTTTAATAATGTTTACCACACATTTAGCATTTAGTCAGATGAGAGGTGCACGGTATCTGTTATAACGGCGGGTGGCGGTGGCGGTTGCGGAGAGGTATTGATCCGGAGGCTGCACCGAGACGCCTCTACACGCATCGTTATCGCACACTCCACGAAAATTCGGCCGCACATTTCGCCTCTTTTATTTGTTTACTCCCTGTGGCCGCCCCCGAAAAGGACGGCGCCCCTCTCACGCCGGTCAAAATATGCCCAAAAATACGATCGTGGAAACGGGAGCGTTTCTATCGTCAACCCCTGCGCGTTTTCGTGTAAAACACTTGGTAGCTAGACGATGCACAAGTTCTCTGCCAACCAACGCTGTCGGCAATGATACAATTGGCTTTGTTGTGTTACGAATGTGCGGGTTGGTCGTATGAGAGAGATAAGTCACGGATTTCAATGGTCATAGTCAATTCGAATTGAAAACTCGATGTTTCTAGAACATGGGGGAAATATCGACTGAGGGGGTGACACCGAACCACCACCAGCAGCTCAACAACAAAGCTAAATTGTTGCACTATCTCGCAAGATTTCGAAAATACCTACGCATTCTCCGAGAACTAAATAAAGGTGACGCATAAAATCATGAACTGATTAATAACTAGGAAAAATCGTATTTACAATCGCACACGGTCATTTTTTCTACGATGGAGCAAATCTCTTGGTTGGGTTTTGAAGTAGAAAACTCGACTTCTCAATTTTTTAATTCTTGTGTCAGCGTACCAATTTTTTATAAATTCCTATTTACTAGGCCTAAGTAAACGTTTTCCATAAATACAACAATATTGAACTATACATAAAGAGTTTTACCAGTAATTCATCAGCCGCCACAATCATGTTGCCCAAACTCAACATGCAGTTTCACACTAATATCTAAATAAAGCAAATTTCGATATTTTTGTTAGACACCTTCAATGGTTCGCCCAACGCACCGAAGAATTTATATCTACCATCAAAAAATCGAATTGATATTCTCAAATGACACAGAGAAACCTGCCCACGACCGCCCCCTCAAATTCACTCTTTTTTTGGGATCAAAACCACCACAACACATTTCAGGAGTTGAAACAATTATGTTACGTGTGGAATTATGGGGGCAATCATGGAACTTAATATTATTGTTGAGGGCTTTAACGCAAACATTGAAATGCATATAATGTTAGAATATAAGAAATTCATCTTTGATGACACGGTTTTTGCACAAGTTAAACGGAAAGTGAAGGATGGAAGAGAGTTGACGGAAAAAATGTTTCTACGATCGATAGATTTGAATGATGGATTCAAAAATGTAATGCTCAAATTACAGCTGAGGATACGCACTTGTATCAAATTAAAAAACAAGCGAAACCCATAAAACCATTTCTTTGGAAGACAGAAAACTTCCGTCGAAAAAATTATTGAAAACTTGTTTAAACACGCACAAAAGGCAATGCGAATGCCCATGACAATGTACAATGTTTGAAAAATGGCATACGCACATGGGGAAATGATAATTTTGGAATTCACGCACTATGCAGGGAGTGCAATAATAAGCCACAAGACGCTTCTGCGGATCGCATTACTGAAATTTACAAGACTAGTCTTCATCATCACACATTTAGTGCCCTAAATTTACTCATAACAAAGACCGAGATGCTTATCAATAATCAAACGAATAACCGTGCCGAGCTGTTCATGAGTTGGCTTTAATATGGGCAAACGATTTAACTTGCTGATGAGGGACAGTTTTGAATCAAACAGTTGTGTAACAGGAATGAGATACAACAAAGACAAAAAATAATAATCCTTGTAATTTTTGTAATTCTTGTAATTTTCATCAACTTTTGTAATTGGCGTAAAAGATTTTTTAAGGTGGTTAACTCCTCGGTGTACGCGGAAAGATTCCCAAACAGGAAACCACCAGCCACAAATGTAATCCAGAGATTGGAACAAAGATTTCGAGAAACGACGAATGTGATGCCAATCTTAGGCAGTAAGTCAAGACCGTGATCGTCCTCGTCATGTTTTAACTCCAGAGATGTAAGAACAAATTCTTAATGTACTTGATGATGACCCAACAAGACTCTATCGAAGCATTTTGCAGCAACTTGAGATATCGCAGACTTCACACCATTTTATCTATTGGCTGAAAACTTTTGTGAGCGTGAAATTATTTCTGGGGGCAATATAATTTCATACCTATAAGGTGAACTGGAGCAAATGTACAAATTGGGTAAACGTAATAATAGGCCCAAATTTCTTAAAGACGATAGATGTCGAATCTGCCTTTTGGCGACACGTGCAGTAGACTAGAGTAGAGAGCCTCAAGTTATTTGAGCTAAGCTCTACCTGATGCGGTTAAACATAACATGGTTTTTGAAGATTTTTAAGTCGTCGTATTTCGCAAAATTTATCCCACTTCAACTTAAAACCAACTTAATACCAAAGAAAACACACGTTTCCTGAGAGTATTGGGAAAAATCCTGAAGTAGGTATTTCTTGATTATGACACCAAAATGAAAAAAAAGATGAAACCATCAGGAAAACCAGAGGGAAAAAACTTTTATCAGTGGAATGATTACTTGATGGAATTATCATTTCCTCTAGGGTTGATGGATAAGTAAAATTTATAAAATACCGTAATTGAAATTTTACCACAAAACCACAAAACGGGATTTCCGTTTGATTAATTAATGTGAGTACGTGCATACTCGTATAGGACGTAAGACCCTGCAGCGGAAATTTTCTACAGAACCCAATAAAAATGAGTTAATTCGTTACGAGATCAATTCAAGTCGAGTATTCACGAGAGCCATCAATTCGGTCTAATCTTAAACGCGTCGTCCACCTCTTTAAAAGCGGTAAAACGCGCCAAGCCGTAGGGAGCACCTCGTTCATAGCCTAGCGCTACAACCCATCAATCGAGCCTCCGTATCGCGCCAATTACTCAATCACGAGAGCGCAATAAGAACACCGACTCTACGAACCACTAAAATCTCCCCCCACAATATCAGAAAACACCAAAAAAAACGAACCAAACATACACGCTTCAAACAAAACCAAAAATAGAGCATTATATTCCAGAGCCGCGGGAATTCGTGAGACGAGAAGAGAGACCGTGGAAACAGCAGACGTCCATCGGACGACACTCGCGACGCACATGACCGGAGGTGACGTAATGACGTCACGACGCCACACATGCGTCGGCATCCGAGTCGGAACTCGTCGAGACCGTTCGTCGCGGGAGGATCGATGCGCAATGACGGGAGCACCGAGAGGCGTCGGCGTCACGGACCCGCCACGCATAACAGCGGACCATACCATCGGAAGCGCTTTTAACGCTCCACATTCCTGCCACACTCCAGATGCATCCATCCATCCATCCATCCGAACTGCGTCCCTTTATCTATGAAAGCGAAGGAGACAACCAACGCATAAAGATCTCGACCATGAATCAAGCCATGGACAAACCCATGCCAAATGAGTACCTAGTTAGAGTATTCTTTAAAACTGATAGGAAGAAGTGAGAATTTCGCAAAAATCCTAACTTCTTAGAGGTTTTACAAAGCTTTATAGGAGATGGACCATTAAGGTCCGCGTTCTTGATTAAGCTCTTCTAAGCTTTCCATCTTATGAAGGAGTCAAACCAACCCATGGGTTGATTGATGGTACTGTTGGTTTTGATCCAGAAAGGGTAAACTTCACCTTACCCGGTGGAGACTTGAAGAGTTTGACCTACATAGATCGGTCGGATCGGCAAGAGTGGAGAAGAGCAGGTGTGGAAGGAGCGACAGTAAGCAGGCTAGAGTAGGAGAAGCTTGCTTGGAGCATAGGAAGGAAGGAAGGAAGGAGGTGAACGAGGATGATGATGATGATGATGGGAGGCGGTGGGATGGTGGAGTGTGTCTCACCTTCGCAGATGAAGCCCTGCTGGATGAGGCCCCATAGCATGTCGCTGCAGTGGTGGCAGTACGTGGGCTTGTGGAAGGTCTTCTTGCAGAAGCTGTGCCCGTGCGCGGCGGGCGGCTGTTCGGTCGAGCCCGCCACCGACGCCATGTCTCCGAGCCACCGTTCACGCCAGATTTTCACCGTGAACACGCACTAGGCACGGGCATATTACAGGTCTATGTGATCTCGAAGCCGTGCGCGAACATTTTGCGGCCGTCGGTTTTGTCTGCGAGCCAGCGTTACATGCCTATGGCGCATCTCTCGGCGACGTCTCCCGCACACAGCTGACCATCACTGGCGAATTCAGAGTGCGCCGCCGCGAACCAACCCGACGCGCCGTCAAGACTGCCCCTGCCCGTCGCGACGCCGGCCGCCGTCGGGGACGAAGCGCCGCGGCGCCCACCGCGCAGCCCGCCCATCCCGCGCGCGACGCCCCCGCTACATCTGCCGGAATCGGAACGCACCGACGCTCCCCCGCAATAAAGAACACTCTCTCTCGTTTATTCCTTCAAATATCGTATATTTTTTATTCCTAAATGCATGGGTACAATAATAATAATAATCATATCTAAGTAGGTCGTATAATACTATTCAGGAGGATAATAAGGTCAGGTCAATTATTCGATTTGTTACACCTATCGATAAGAGTCATAGAAAAAATATATGTACAAACTTTGGTCTCAAAGTCGCTTAGAAATATTGCTACTTACTTACATCAATGTTTTACGCAATACCATTAAGAATGAGTATAATAAGACAATCTATCACAAGATTATAATCATGGACGGTTTACATCATAAGATTTTTCACGAGAACACGAACACGTTAAGAAATTAAATCTCTACTACTACTATTATTATTACATATTCATCTTCTATCTACAGTATGTCCACGATGGGGTTACGACGAGGAAAAACTTTTTTGTTCTTGATTTGGCAGAAAAAGTTGTTCTTTATAATATCGTCTGCTTGCTCTCAAACCTCGGAAAACCATTTCGTTTTCATTTCAACAGTAACGGTTACTTTTTTATTCAATTTTATGTGAAAATTTTGGACATTTTTTCATCCAAAATTTAAAATACCGGTTAGCGAAACCATGGAGTGAAACTTTGTAAAAGTCATAGTCATCTTTTGTTTGAATATGTTTAATTTTTTTTTATATTAGGGGCTTTCCTTTTACTTCAGAATGTAACCTTACCTGACTTTGCATTCGCACGCTCATTGGCTTAAAATCCCGTATAGTCACTCTGATTGATAAGGCAGTGACACTAAAGTAAGATTAACTCAGATTTCTGCCAAAAGGAAAGCGACTATTATTATTGTATATTGCGATCGAATAAATTCTACATAAGGGGAGGTCATAACCATCGTTTTGTCTCTTTTACAGCTATTAGGGGAATTCGCGAAAACCACCAGAAAGAGATAGGTTGATGAAACAAATGAGCGCAATAGGGAAGTCTTACAAGTTAAATTGCTAGGAGACCTCTATGGTACCCATTTGTTTATCAATACTACAGTATTTCTATGTCCAAAATTTTCAAATAAAATTGAATAAAAAAATCACGGTTACTGTTAAAATGAAAACCAAATGGTTTTCAGAGGTTTGAGAGCTCGCATACAATTATCGTAAAATCGAAAATATTTTTTTTCCTCTTTGTAACCCCATCCGTGGGCATACTGTATAAAAATATCAATAAATTATTAAGAACATACGAAATTAAAAAAAATTAGATAAACAAAAACAACTCGGACAATAATCAAATCAGCCTTTCCTCGGGTGGAGGTTTAAGTACGTGATCCAGTTCGACTCGAGGATTCGAAAATTCCTGAGCGCTAGGACTGTAAGTTCCTCTCGTGGCTCTTTTACTCCTGGCGATGTTCACCAGGACCGCCATTCCGATCGCGAACCCGATCAGAATTATCAAGACTATCGGAATCACGATGTACAAAATGTTGAGGCCGTCGCCCCCACGACTCGCCGCCACCTTTCGAGTTGGAAACAAACAGAAGTTATAGAAAGGGCGAAGAGTGACAGTTTTGACGTACCTTTCGATCGGCGCAATTCTTCCCCGTGTAGTCCGGTTCGCAATTGCATATGTAATCGGGTTTGTCGGTGCACGTGGCCATGCATTCACCGTACACGCAAGGGTCGTCCACTTCGCACGGATCGTCCAATGAACATGAGTGTCCACACTTCCCTTTGACGGAACAAGTGCATTTGTAGGTTCCCGGCAAATTGGTGCAGTTACTTTGGCCGCACGCTGAACTGTCTTGGCATTCGTCTATGTCGTGCTCGCAAAGCAGCCCGGTGTAGCCTAGATAAATTTAAAAGTTTTAAAGAGCATACAACAAGAGAGTAGGCCTGTTTGCATGGTATTCTGTACTAGTGTACTGTAACGCGACCTGAAACCATTGCCATTGGTGGAAAATGAATTTTGTCCAATCACCAACTTTTCAGGGTGCACATGGTGCAGGATAACAAACAGACCTATTTTCTAATGCCACCACCTAAAATAAAGTAACTTTGTTGGAGGTGTTAATCTGTTAAAATGAAAAGATCTTGAATTATTCTGCTTATTTTCCAAATATTTTTAGAACTAAAAAAGCTAGCAGAAAAGTTTCTAATAATTTCAAAATAAATATGTATGTATAGCCAGAATCAAATGTATGAATGAACTTTCCTTTTGGAAAACGTGCAATATTTTCAAATGGCACTCTCACTGTCATTTCTTCAATTTGAAGAATTCCATGACTCAACTGACAGTACATTGTTCGGGATACCTATTCGGAAATTTGTATACACCCTGCCATGCCCAAGGTATGGAGCGATCGAATAAATTGTTCACAAGGGAAAGCTATGCATATCATTCTGTCTCATCTGAAAACTGCTAGAAGGATAGAGACAGAACGAACTCGCCATATAAGCCATTAACCTCCCTTTATGAAGAATTTAATCGATCGCTCCACACAAAATCATATGGAAAAGAAGTGTTACTTTTCATTGCGAATCTGTAAGTTGTCTGACAAATCCAGATGGGCAATGAAAAGTATAGCATTTTCATGTAAAATTGTACATTTCGGTTCGTGATTTTTATTGAGCCTCATTTCCTCTAAATGTTATTTTTTAATTTGTCATCAAAAATTCGCTTTTATTTTTGAAAATGTCTGAACAGTTTTGATTTTACACCTCCAGACCCTAGAGTGTCCGAGTTGGGGTCTGTAAGTGATGTATGAAAAAGCCTTTCTAACGTACCAAAATTAGGCCCTGTATTTCCACCTATGGTTAACCTCCAGATTAGCTAACTGTAACTTTGAATGTGAGCCTTTGTCATTTATTTTTACCAGAATTGTCACAATCTAAGGTTCCAGTTAGCTAACTGGAGGTTAACCATAGGTGGAAATACTGGGCCTTAGAGTAACTGCAAAAATGGCTCAAACTGCCCCTGAAAATGTGATACTAACCGAGCATATTTTAACGAGTTACATATTCTATGCTAAAAAGCTGTTTGAAACGAAAAGAAAATATTTGATATTTCGAAATCCACTGTGTTCCACTTCGTTGGACTCGTTGGTGAGAAATGAGGGCGGGAAATCTTACTTCAAATTACTATATTGATTGTGAAATGTGAATAAAATAGTATATTCCCAAATACAGGGTGTCCCGTAATTCGTTGGCAATATTTTAATGTCGTATTCCTTGATGAAAATGATGACGAAAACTTCCTATGGACCTATGTCTGATTTCTAATGATGACGGAGTTACAGGCCGTTAAAGATGGGGAATCGACAACAGTTTTCCGAAATAACTTTGAAACCATTATCTTTTCTGAGACGAGTCCTGATGATATCAATTACAGTATAAGCATGCACCCTTAAATTGACAAAGCTACCTTGAAGGGAAACTGGTAATTGGAGGTCATCCAGATTTTAAAATGATGAATGTTTTATTTTCCTATCAAGGAATGTTTATTTTTCTTAGCAGAATACAAACCGTCATCATTTCTTAACAAATTAGGTATCTTGTAATTTTTCGATTGGACACTCAGTTCAAGAGGAAAATGCTAAACACCGAGGGGGTGCAAATCAAAAGCAAGGGTCGTAAACCGTCAAAAATGTCTACCTCGCTTAGCATTCGATTTTCAGAACCAGTCATTACACTTGCCAGCAGTCATTTTGTCTATCAAGCAACTGAACAATAATGTAATGACTGGTACTGAAAATCGAATGCTAAGCGTCAAGAAAATTTCTGGCGGTTTACGACCCTTGTTTTTGATTTGCATTCCCTCAGTTTTTAGCATTTTCCTCTTAAACTGAGTGTCCAATCGAAAAATTACAAGATACCTAATTGGTTAAGAAATGATGACGGTTTCTATTCCGCTAAGAAAAATGAACATTCCTAGAAAGGAAAATAAAAAATTCATCACTTTAACATCTGGATGACCTCCAATTACCAGTTTCCCTTCAAGGTAGCTTTGTCAATTTAAGGGTATTTATGCATGCTTATACCATCATTGATATACTCAGGACTCGTCTCAGAAAAGATAATGTTTTCAAAGTTATTTTGGAAAAACTGTTGTCGATACCTCATCTTTAACGACCTGTAACTCCGTCATCATAAGAAATCGGACATAGGTCCATAGGAAGTTTTCGTCATCATTTTCATCAAGGAATACGTCATTAAAATATTGCCAACGAATTACGGGACACCCTGTTTTGAAAAATTGAACAGCCTGGTTAACAGGATTTTCACTTTTCTAGTACATCTGACACGTACGACTGGATGAGTACTTTGCTTCTTTCTACACAAAAAAATCTATTTTGGATACAGTCTGAAAGTCACCTTTGGCCCGTATTAGTTACATAGCCTTCGTGACTTTCAACAATTTCAAATTTCGATTCCTTGAATTTATGATTAGAAATATCCAGATCATGCTAGGTACTTTATTTCCCCCAGACACATATCAATATGGTGGTATCACAGTTGAGTGAATGTTTAGAACGGATTTCTCTTGAGAGAAAAAGGGACTCGCCAATTGAGTCTTCAACGAATGAACGTTCGGTTTATAACCACCCTGTACAAAGTTGCTTTTATCTACGACTACTTACTTACCGGTATTACCACAGTTGCAATTAAATGTATTGACACCATCAGTACAAAGGCCTCCATGTTGACAAACACCAACTCCAGTCGGAGAGATGCAATCATCTATGTTAGTCTCACAGTACTTTCCATTGAAACCGCTGCTGCAGTTACAAAAAGGCACCCCATCTAGGTCCGTAACACATTCACCCTGGTCGCATTTGGTCGGGACCATTTTGCAGAACGGGGTATCGCAAAGCGGACCTTCCATCCCCGGAGGGCACACGCAAGTGAAATTATTCTTCGTTAATTCATCTGATGCACATGAAAAATATAAATAACCATTAAAGTCGGCTACAAAAGATCAAACAGAAAGGAACTTACTGTAACCATTTTGACATGTAGAACCATGGAAACAAGCTCGACTTTCGCAAGTTATGAGTAACGGAGCTTCGCACTGTTTACCTACAAAACCTTCAATGCATTCGCATTTGAACGTGCCAATCAGGTCAACGCAGGTTCCGTTATGACGACAAGGACTACTGTCACACTCGTCAATGTCATGTTCACAACTGTAAAGACGCATAAATTAATGTGTAATTATACAGCGTGATTCAATATTGATACATCAAATCTTGAGGGCCTATTCCTCTCGGAAAAATTAGAAAAAAAATTCGTGTGAAGTATTATTATTTGAAAATGGTGTCACAGTTTCCAGTACATTTTTCAGCGGCATGACAACCGCTTGCGGGGAAATGTTTTAAAAGAAACATACCCTATAGACTTTCAGAAAAGCTTTCGACGGTTTTTGTACCTTGATTCAAAGGACAAATTATTATAATTTTTTAAAGGTTACAACAAAATACCCCCAATAGAAATGATCGACCGTATCGAGAGCTTTTAGTTGTTTTGAATCGTTTTTAGTTTAACGCCTACATTTTCAAAGTTATCGCGACTTGAAATAGCAGAGTTTTCCAAACAAAAGAGGCAATATTTCCGAAAGTAGAGTAGGAAAAGAAAATACAGAGCGTCCATTAACGAAAGTAATCACAGTATGCTATGTCAGTGAGGATTTAATTGTTGCAAAAGTCAGACAATAGGCAACTTCTGACTAACATGGCCTACTCTGATTACTTTCATTAATGAACGCTCTGTATATTGAAACAATAAAACCCCCTTGTTCTAAACTTTCTTTTCTGTTTGTTTTAAATTTCAAATTTTTGTTTTTCCATCAGCTGCACTAAAATCATTGAAATCACAATATCTCGGGAATGAATAAAGATACAAGAATCAACAAAAGCTTTTCTGAGAGCTTGTAATATAGGCTCCTTTCTTATCTGACAGTTTTCCCCGAATGTTGTCATACTGCTGAAAAATATACTGGAAATGTACCTATTAAGCGCTTGCGGATCATCGCACTTTTTATCTTAAATTCAGGCTTATTCTGTATGACCAAGAAACTGTGAACAGCAAAACAGAATACAAATTCATTGAGTTCTTCCAGAATTAATTAGATTGCCTACTTCTAATTCAATAGGTTTGTTCAGGTACCTCAAATGTGACCGGTTGGCAACCGGTTACCAACTGCTTCAAGATATTTTGGTGCGCAGAATCGACCATGGTTAAGTTTGTGATCGGTCACAAAGTGGTCAGAGTTGCAAAATCGCGTTTTGGAAGCCAATTGGGCTATTATCTGCGCATGTCACAAACCACTGGTCCACGCCGAGAAGTTCTGACCACTTTGACGATTTGCAAACAGTCAGAGACTACTCCGAAGGTTCCTGCCCGAACACCGGATTTTCAGTCAAAAACTGGTTAGAAACCATTACGTGCACTGGCTCGAACTGCGCCAAGCTTGTCTGCATGTGTCGTACCTACTTTGTGGACCGGTCTACAAGTGTAGCACGAACAAACCTAATATTAAACATAACGTTATTGCCCTCTGTTTCAAACGAATTATTTGAAATAAACTGCTACAAAATAATGGTCATGGAGAATAAGAAACATTGACGAGAGAAATCGACCTTCATACCTCGGGTCCGCCATTTTTAGAACACCCTGAATAATAATAATCAAAATTCACTCACTTCATTCCATTATATCCCGTTTGGCATTCGCAATCGTAATGCGCGACTCTGTCAACGCAAGTGCCATTATTTTGACAGGGTACTGACAGGCAATCGTCGATATTGATCGAGCAATCGTCCGACGCGTATCCATCGGTGCAGTTACACTGATAGGTGACATTCGGCGCCTTACAGACTCCCCCATTGAAGCAATCGGGAGCGTAGCACAGATAACAGCCCAAATCGGGAGTCGTCGTCTCTGATAACTCAAAGTACTGCCTGGAAAAATTGTTCCTGTTCGTCGCGACTCTGGTGGAGTAAAAGGGCAACAACAGGCCACCGATCCGAATTTCGCTCAAACACCCCTTGTATCTGTCAGTCGGCTTGTTCTGATCTATCTTGGCTAAAGCGTAATCCTGACCGTAAATCTCGAATTCCACCGAATTTCCCATCGGCAAAATGGTGGTCGTGTCGGTGGGCAAATACCCCGTCATGTTAGAGTCTGCACCTTCAATGGCCGCCCTGTAATCGAACGATTGCTCGTCACTTCCGGCCACGTAAATCGTCCCGTCCGTGAAGATCCTGTTGAAGGTGTCCAGATCGAAACCCGCCACTTCCAGATTGGGAACTTCGTCCATGAACATGTCCTTGAATCCGCCCTTGAACTCTTTATCGTGGAACGTGAAGTACAGATTCAACCATTGGCCCTCGAATCGGTCCTTCCTGAATCGGCGACTGTCCAAAACTCCGTCCAGTTTCCACTCGACCACCACCTCGTTATGGTAGATGAAAATCGTGAAATGATCTTCCGCGTTTTTCGCGAACAGCAACGTGCCCCAAGATCTCGTCCTGTACGTCAGTTCCAAAGTGGTGACGGTTAAATTTTTGGACGAGTTCGGGATTTGGGAGTATTTGTACTGCAGCGGTTTGGCCGTTCCGTCGAACGTGGCGTTCGAGAGGCACTCATACCCGTCCTCGAGATTCGTGCACGTGAAATCTGTCGGACAGTGTTCCAGTTGACAGAATTCTACTTCGGTGCAATTGCGGCCTTTCAAACCTATCGTGCATTCGCACCTGAGAAAATAACATTTTTTTCATACTTTACTGGAGTGAAAATGAATTAAAATCGCAGTTACCTGTAATCGTTCCATGTGTTATAACAGGTTCCTCCCTTATGACATGGGTTGATTCGACACATGTCATCGGATAACACTCCTTTTAGGACCGTGTTTTTATCGAATACTACTTCACCGAACGGCATGGGAATGTCAATGTCGTTGGCTTCTAATGGGAAGAATTCCACGATCATCACGGAGGAACCATTATTTATCTGAAATGAAACCATTGAACCATTTAAATAAATATCAAATCAATACAGTTTTGTGAGTTTTGTGAGGAAAACAAAACAAAATGTTCCCTTCTAAGTTAAAATCGCAGTTTCAAAATTCATAAGAATCATAATCGGTGTCCCATGTTTCAGGTGTAACCTGATTGTTTCACGATTGTAACAACTGTGTTTAATCAAACTACGACAAGAAATTTCCTCTCCCCTTATGCAAAATAACCGATAAGGGCGCCACCACAGAGCGCCACTGTAAACAAGTCGTTTCTTTTCAGTACAGACCAATTACATAAATCAACATGAATTTTGTCTTTGATATTAGGGTAAACAATTACAGAGCGTTGAACAATAAAGGAATTGCTGTGGATGCTAAATCGGACGACATAACTGAACGCAGTGGTTATTGTAATTGTCAAACTGACATTTGTTGAATCTCATATTTAAGTCGCATTTAAGCTAGGTTCATACACCACGGCTAGATAAAAAGTTGGGCTTATGCGGCTTATGGATACTTTCGTATAAACATTCGTCCTGATTCGCCCCAATACATTTCTTATCACACGGGAGTCACGTGACCTAAATTCTGCTATTTACCAATGTTTTTAAACTACATTTTGAGACAACCATACACTGAGTAAACGAAAAGACATATAGTCTATTCAAGATAAACTGAACATCACGTAACCCCAAAGTACCTGACAAATACCTGTCATTAGTCAATGGTTATCAATGCTTTTCATTTAAATTTTGCTAAGCAACTTAGGTCACGTGATGTTCAGTTTATCTTGAATAGACTATCTATAATCGAACTTGAAGTTTACTACGGAGACATCAAAAAAATCCTTCATAAAGGGTGGCTATGACTGTCATTCTCTCTCTATCCTTTTAGTAGTTTTCAGATGAGACAGAGCGATTATCATAGCCCCCCTTTATGAAGGATTTTTTTGATGTCTCTGTATAAATAAACGTGAAATGAGAATGCAACAAATCAATTATTGCATTTGTCAGATTCTAAACCTCACTTTTACCAAAGCGACTTCAAATTCTAATATGAAATGTCAACCACATGATTGTCAACGGTTCGGCATCTTAAATAGTTAGAATTATTGAAATAATTTTTACGTTGTGAAGTTTATTACCAGGTCCTACGAGATGTTTGAAGATGCAAGTTATTTTTTTTTTTTTTAAATTACGGCTCAGTTCTTCGTAACCCCCGATGTCTCCGATTCGCAATTAAATTTCTTCAGTTATAGCGTTTGCGTGATTGGTCAACACGAAATTTGATCATTTCATTGGTTTTTATGCCTTATACGGACCGATCGAATAAATTCTACATAAGAGGAGGCTATGCCCATTATTCATGGCCGTTTGCACCGTTTGTTTAAGGAGAGCTTGAAATTAAGGATTAGATCTTTTAATTGTTGCCACAATCATCACCATGGAAAATATGAAAAACTTAGGCCTAATCTCTACTTAGTGCGAACGGCGCAAACGGCCATTAGTTTCTTTTCACAACTATTAGAGGAATAGAGACAGAACGATGGTTATGACCTCCCTTTATGTAGAGTTTATTCGATATATTGGTGTAAGAAGGATGAATTTTTCTATTAATTCGTTAATACCCTTATTCCATACACTTCATTTCATACCTGGTGCTTATTGGTGTATGAACCCAGCATCATCCAGCATTAAACTCTCAAGTATTTCTCATTTACCTGCACGTCCTGAATAACTCCTTTAAAATGAATGTTGCTCAGCGGAGTGGTAACAGCAGCGGCAGTCGGCGGTATGACATCCACTTTGATCGTGTTATCGACCTGCCTGACCGGCCTCAATTGCGGCTGCCCTCCCAGGAACAAAACCTGGGCGTCCAAATTGCCGGTGGCCGAAATGGTCTTCCGGAAATCCTCCGTCCCGTTTATCTTCACTTGGACCAGCGTGACGTTCCTGATCACCTCGATCAAGTGGTTGTTGCCGTTGTTCAGTTTGACGGACCCGACCGTGTAGGCCTCGGGGGTGCCGTTGAACTGCATGCGAACCAGCAGTTCGCCGCCCTCCAGCTGGGCGGCGATGTAGGTCTCGTCCAGGGAATTGCCGGAGCCGAGCGCCGAGCCCAGATAGAAGATCTGGCCGCGCGACTGGCGCGTCTTTATGAACATGCTGATGTCGACGATGGTGCGGACGGCGCGCCTCGCCGAGTCCGTCACGTTCACCGTCACCAGGGAGTCGGTGATGTTCTCGTGTCCGAACGTGGCGGCGGTGTAATCTGAGACGGAAATCGGATCAGTAAAGCAAAGTCAGAATAAAACTAGAGATGGGTTTTCACCCGGAACGTTTCATTTGTTCCGTTCCTTCCCGGAATGATTCGGAAATTTTCCCAGAATTTTGAATTCTTAAATTTTGAAAACTGTTTTTTTGCGATATTTCGATCCGTCGGACCAAGGGCTTCAATTTAATACCAAACACCCTATACAAATATATGTACAGTATGTCCACGGATGGGGTTTAAAAGAGGAAAAAAAAAATTATTTTTGATTTCACAGAAAAAATTATTCTTGATAAAATCGCCTGCTTGCTCTCAAACCTCTAAAACCCATTTCGTTTTTATTTCAACATGAACAGTTATTTTTTTATTGAATTTTATTTGAAAATTTTGGACTTAGAAATATTTTTATCCAGCATTAATAGAAGTACCAGTAAGCGAAACCATGGCGCAGAAGTTGACAACAGCCAGTCATCACCAGCACAAGCACCCGTCAGAATGTCAGAACTTTGACAAATGGAGAAAATACTGATAGCGAAGATAATAAATGCGATGCTAAATCGATATTAAATCGGTACCAATTACGGTGTGACCCTGGCGCCCTACTTATTGTCCAGGATTACATGAAAATATGAAATAAAATAAGAAAAAACTAAAATCCATAGATGAACCCCTCTCCAAATCTCATATTCAAACAGTGCTAACACTCTGACAGTGACTGTTACAAGGTTTCGCACCATGGTTTCGCTTACTGGTACTTCTATTAATTTTGGATGAAAATATTTCTAAGTCCAAAATTTTCAAATAAAATTCAATAAAAAAATAACTGTTCATGTTGAAATGAAAACGAAATGGGTTTTAGAGGTTTGAGAGCAAGCAGGCGATTTTATCATGAATAATTTTTTCTGTAAAATCAGAAATAAAAAATTTTTTCCTCTTTTAAACCCCATCCGTGGACATACTGTAGAATCGGGGGCACTAGAAATGCGAAAAATACATAAAATCGCGGAAAATTCGAAATAGTACAAATTTGAGTCTGTATATCTCAAAATGATAAACTATAAGTACACCAATACAATAATTTAATGATCATTTCTTCGGTTAAAAGAAAACTTCGTGGAAAACCACTTAAATTAAGGGGAAAAAGAGCAGATTGACTTTTTTTTGTTAATTACATTTTTGATTTTGAGTACCTACTATATGACTTTAGGCCCTTTTTCCCTAAAATAGGTCCCGTACTCGGTCTCATATTTGAGTTCATACTCGGTCCTACGGTCAGGCTCGTACTTGATCTCATACATATTTTCATTATTTTCAGTAATTATCCTGTTACCAGTCAAAACTTGAGACCATAACGCACATAAGTACAATAGAAACAGTTGTTTCTATTGATATTTACAAGAAAATACAAGTTCATACACAGTTTTATAGTGATGTTTGTGAATATTCCCGGAAATTTATGAAAATTCCCGGGAATTTGGGAATATTTCCGGAATGTTTCGAATGATTCCGATTAATGATTCTTCGGCCCAATCATTCCTCCCGGGTTTATTCCCAATTTTGGAATATTTCCGAACTGGGAATAAACCCGGCGACCCATCTCTAAATAAAACTAATTGTTATTTGCAGAGATGTTGAGCGGCTATGCACCTGGGCAAAGAACCCTTGAATATGCACCCTTTGCACCCGGTGTTCATAGACCTCTCGGCTGCAATCTTTTTGGGTGCAATCATTTTTAAACGAACGCGCACGCGCATTTCATACCAATTACGTCATATTTTCCTGTTTGTTTCTCACATATTCTTTGCGAAACAGCGACAAAAAAAAAGGTGCCGGAACCAAAAGACAAAATTTGGGAGAACTTTTCAACTTCCGCAATGGTCTAGTTTGCCCTAGCTTGAAATGTGAGAACTGAGAGACCACAGTTTTCTGTTTGTTAGCAAGACATTCTTCTTTTTTTCAAATTTTTCTCGAATCGTTTGTATCTACGATGTCCTGAAATCCATTTAAGTTCTCATTTTTGTTAGTTTTTATTTAGTAATTAAAAATAAATAGTTTTTGACTTGGAAAATGATTGCACCGGGTGCATTAAGCGGTGGGTGCAAACGTAAATTTTGCACCTATTTAGGTGCAAGGTGCAAGATTTTCCCTGCATTCGTTGAAAAGCTGAAAAAAGGATTGCACCCGGGTTTTTTAAGATCACTGGTTATTTGGTAGAAGTCTTTTCTGTGATGTCTCGTGGGATTTCTCGTTGAACGATGTTTTCACGATAATTTATTTAAATTAGCTGTTTTGTATTGTGGTTGTGAGTGTTTCATTATGAAAGAACTAAAATTTCTAACCGAGAAAGCTCCCGGGAAATTAAGGTGACTACGAGGAACTCTGGGTAAACTCAGGTGACTCCGGGGAGTCTCCAAGTGACCGCGGAAAAACAAAGACGGTTACGAAGAAATCCGGGAGATTCCGGGAAAACTCCGAGGAAACTTCGCTGAATCCGGGTGACTCCGGGAAAACTCTGGGTGAGTTCGGGGAAACTCCTTCCGACTCCGAAAAAACTCGGGGCGACTCTGGGTAACTGCGGGGAACTTGAGGCGACTACAAAGAAATCCGAGAGATGCCGGGAAACTCCGTGTAACTCCAAGGAAGCTCAGCGCGACTCCTAGGGGACTACGGGTAATCGTGGAGAAATTAAGGCGACTACGATGAAATCTGGGAGATTTTGGGAAAACTCCGTCGAATCTGCGTAAACTCCGGGCGACTCCGGGAAATTAGGGCGAATACGAAAAACACTGGGAAAACTCCCTCTGACTTCGGAGAAATTCTGGGGAACTTCAGTTAACTCCGGGGAAACTAAGGCGACTACGAGGAACTTCGAGACTCTGGAAAAGCTCCGGAGAAATTCCGGGTGAAAAACAGGAAATTAAGGCGACTACTAAGAGAATTTCTGGGAAAACTCCTGATGACTCCGAGAAAACTTCGCTGACCCCGGGAAAATTAAAGCGACTCCGGGAAAACTTGAGGAAACACCGGGCGACTGCGGGAAAATTCTGCAAACACCAAGGAATCTCCGGGTGACTTCGAGAAAACTCTGAGTGACTCGAGGGAAACTCCGCTTGACTACTATGAACTTCGGGAAAATTTTTGGGAGACTCTAGGGAATGTGAGCCGATTACAAGGGACGCCGAAAGATACCGAGACATTCTGGAAAAACTCCGCAGCTATTTGAAAGTTGCCCGGTCAAAATAAAAGAACTGTGGAGACCCTTTGTATAAAAAAAAGGTTGGAAATTTGTTTCTTTCCCCTATTGAAACCATCAAACCACCCAATTTTTACAATACAAAACAGCTAATTTCGATAAATCGCTGTGAAAACATCTGTCCACGAGAAATGCCACAAGACGTCATAGAAAAGACCAACTTTTGGCATATGACAATAAGGAATATGGCCCGTTTACGCTATAGTGGGCCACGAGTTGGGTCATCTACCAAGATGGCTCCATCGAAACTTACTATATTGACAGGTGTGCCCTAGGTGGGGTCGCTCGCAGGTGCAACTGAAGTCCTTCCACATGTCGGTGCAATGGCCGCCCGCCCCGCAGGGGTTCGGCTGACATTGCGGCGTCCGCGAACACCCGACCTCGACTCCGTTGTACTGCGTCCAGCCCACGTTGGCCTCGGGCAGGATCCACTGGTGGTTGATGCGCACGTCCTCGATGCAACCGACGAAGAACTGCCCTCGCGATATCAACTTTCTCAGGTTCTCGAGCGTCCCGCCGACGTACGTCAGCGGGAAGCTCGTGATGGTGTTGTTGTTGTTCTCGTTGACCGTGATCGGGTAGATGGTCTGCTCGTCGTTGGCGGACAGCACGACGTGCGTCGAGTTGATGGCGACGAAGACCTTCTGCCATTCGCTGTCGTTCAGGTTGGACCCGATGAAGACGCCCTCCCACTTGTTCAGCAGGCTCGATTGCAAATTCAGTCTGCCTTTGGACAGCTGCAGGATGTAGAGGGTGACGCCGTTTCCCATGGCCAACAGGCCGTCGCCTAGGGTCGTTTTGAACCGGAACTGCAGATCGTAACCTTCCTCCCTGAAAGTACAGTTACACTGTGTAACATGAAAAGTTCTGGGAGGTGTAATTTTTTTTATTTTTTGAGCGATTTTAAAAAGTGAAATAGTGCTAGAAAGAGTTGTCAATCCTCTATAGAAGATAGCCTAATTTCACCAATGGTGACCGCTATTTTTATCAATTAATTTTGCCTTTGGTCGAGGGAGAATATTTTGCTGAATATATTATTGGTAAAATTTATGATTTTCGTTAGAATAAAAATGATATAAAAAAAGTATTTTTCGATTTGCGAAATCGCAAAGCGGCCCGGACGAACTATTACGAGGTTCACGAGGAGGCTTCAGTTCTGACACCCAGTACCGTACCACTGTTTCAATTATACGCTTTGACCATTTTACCAACATTTTGCAGATTTCTTTCGAATGCAACTGTTACTCAAGATAGCAGATCGATTTTACACAAACCGAATCCCCAATTGAGAAGCTCCTTCTCACAAGAAACTTCACATTTTTCTTGTTATGATTAATCCCAAAATGAACATATAGTATGTACATACATACTTACGCTACTTATGTGGGAAACGTCAATTTTTGCACCCTTGTGACGTTTCCCAGTCCCGCTTTGCGATTTTCCCGTCGATCGAAATAAAATTTAATTCATAAAAATAGCCGGTAATTGAAGGTGACATTACGATTTTTGTGGAAGAAAAAAATTAATGAGATCATTCTACAGGGTGTCCCAAAGTCACCGGCAGTGGTGGATTTCTTAGCTCATTCTGAGACGATTACACTTTTTTGTCGCAGTATCAAAAATAGAAGAACAAATGAATGCTGAAAAATGGTCAGAAATGCAGTCTGACTGCAAAAAAAGTAGAGATGGGTTTTGGCCCGGAACGTTTCATTTGTTCCGTTCCTTCCCGGAATGATTCGGAAATATTCCCGGAATTTTGAATTCTCAAATTTTGAAAACTGTTTTTTGTGATATTTCGATCCGTCGAATCAAGAGCTTCAATTTAATACCAAACACCCTATACAAATATAGAATCGGGGGCACTAGAAATGAAAAATATATAAAATCGCGGAAAATTCGAAATAGTACAAATTTGAGTCTGTATATCTCAAAATGATAAACTATAAGCACACCAATTCAATAATTTAATGATCATTTCTTCGGTTAAAAGAAAACTTTGTTGAAAACCACTTAAATGAAGGCAAAAAAGAGCAAATTGACTTAATTTTTTTTTGTTAATTACGTTTTTGATTTTGAGTAGCTACTATATGACTTTAAGCCCCTTTTCCCTAAAATAGGTCTCGTACTCGGTCTCATATTTGAGTTCGTACTCGGTCCTACGGTCAAGCTCGTACTTGGTCTCATACATATTTTCATTATTTTCAGTAATTATCCTGTTTCCAGTCAAAACTTGAGACCATAACGCACATAAGTACAATAGGAACAGTTGTTTCCACTGATATTTACAAGAAAATACAAGTTCACACACAGTTTTATAATGAACGTTTGTGAATATTCCCGGCAATTTATGAAAATTCCCGGGAATTTGGGAATATTTCCGGAATGTTTCGAATGATTCCGATTAATGATTCTTCGGCCCAATCATTCCTCCCGGGTTTATTCCCAAATTCGGAATATTTCCGAACTGGGAATAAACCCGGCGACCCATCTCTAAAAAAAAGTAACACACTGTATCAACTTCGAATAAGTTAGAGAAGTTTATTCTGTTTCTACGGACCCAGTTTTAATTTAGAAGGAGATTTTTGCTGGATTTCAATAGCGTCTCATTTGCTAATCATGAGAAAACCTAACCTCAGAAGACTTGTATTAATGTTTTCGTCTCCAAATGAACTACGGAATCTGCCATTACCGGGACATCCGGTGATTTTGGGACACCCTGTTTAATACTTTTTTGGGAAACAGTTGTAGACTGGTCCACAAAGCATGCGCACAAGCTTGGCGCAGCTCTAGTAAGTGCACGCAATGTTTTCGAACCAGTTACTGACTGATAGATGTTCTTGCAGGAACCTTCGGATTCGTTTCTGACTGTTTGCAAAGCGTCAGTGGTCAGAGCTTTTTGGCATGGATTAGGATTAGTAGTTGTGACATGGGCAGATTAGCTTCCAAAAGGAGTTTTTGCTACTCTGACCAGAGTCTGTAGATATGAATAAAGTACCGCATTCTAACTGTCGGCGACCATTTAATATCTTCTAAGCAGTGTTGTCAGATATGCAGAAAATCCTTTAATTAATTACTGAATTTAAATAAAATACTTGATAAAATATGAAAACTTACTGTGCCAGTATTTCTCTTCATATTTCCAAACGGTGATTCAATAATAAATTAATATTTCCGTGAAAAATAAACTGATTTTTTTGTTCGATACCAAAACGAAAGATTTTCCTGCGTTTGACAATTGGCAACAATGTTCATAACTGACAACACATATAAAATGGCGGCGGAGGCGGCAGATCTATGGAATGCGGTATTCTATTTATCTACGGACTCTGACTCTGACCACTTTCTGGCCGATCTCCAACTTATCCAAGGTCGATTCTGGCAAATTCTGCGCACTAAAATATCCGAAACCACTCAGTGACAGGTTGCAAACCGGACCACATTTGAGGTGCCCCAACAAAACTATAGTAGTTCTACCTGGAAGTGTTGACGGTGACGAACGACTTCCCCGACAGCGACATGGTCGTGATCTTCTCGCAGGTCTGCCCCTGGTAGCCGGGCGGGCAGCTGCAGTTGAACAGGTGCGTGCTCTCGTTCTGCAGGTACGGGGTGCAGGTGCCGTTGTTCCTGCACGGGCTGTCGTTGCACCCGGCCAGCTCGACCGAGCAGTTCATGCCGCCGTAGCCCTTGGCGCACGCGCAGAAGTACGAGGCGCGCCTGTCGTGGCACTGGCCGTGCACGCACGGGCTGTACTTCTCGCACTCGTTGATGTCGACCTCGCAAAGGTCGCCCTCGAACCCGGCGTGGCAGTCGCACTTGAAGGTGCCGATCAGGTCGACGCAGTCGCCCTCGCGGCACGGGCTGCTCGCGCACTCGTTTATGTCGATCTCGCAGTTGATGCCCTCGACGCCGAACACGCAGACGCATTCGTAACCGGAAGCGCGGTCGTAGCCGAACTGGTCGTTGAAAATGTCCGGTAGAGTCATGTTTAGCGCGGAGACGAATCCTGGATCGTACAGAGTTCTGTTCGACCGTTCCAAACATAAACCGTCGTGTTGGCAGGGATTGCTCTCGCATTCGTTTATGTCCCCCTCGCAATTTTTCCCTATAAATGGTGAAATTTAATCGGTTACACAGGCTGATTCAAAAGTATAGCACTACCGCTTCAGGGATGTTTCCTTAGGTCAAAATAAGGCAAAAACTTCCTGAAGGGGTAGGTCCGCAAAGGCTTGATAGTACAGAGTGTCACATTCAAGATTTCCACTACATTTTTCAGAGTCATGACAACCATAATCGAGGAAAAGTTTGCGATAATTCGCCAATATCACCAGATAGGTTGATGAAACAAATGAGCGCCGCATCAGCGAAATCTTAGCAACTTGCTAGGAGATCCCTTTACATTCATTTGTTCATCAATACGTCTATTTGGTGATCACAGAAAGCCTATCTCGGGGCTTCTAGAAAAGTTTTTGTACATTTTTGTATCTTCTTCATTGCAAAGATATTGCGATTTGAGTGCAGGAAGTGCAGTTGTCAGGAAGGAATAAAATAAAATAAATTTCCCTCACAAAAGCAGCTTTGATCGAGAGGTTGACTTAGACCCAGTATTATCACCCCTGGTTGAACTTCCGGTTAGCTAAATGGAACTGAGAATGTACCCCTTATTATTAATTTTTAACCAGAATTGTCACAGCCTAAGGTTCCAGTTAGTAGATTCCCCCTTTTTTTCAGTAATTTTTATAATTTCAAGTAATTTTTGTACATAATTTTTGGGTTTAGATCACAATAATTCTATTGTTCTTATACATTTTTACTCTTACTTTGGGAGGAAACGCCATTTCAAGTTTTGATATCTCTGAAACAGCAGATGTTGGAGTGAAAACAAATTAGAAACAAAACACTAGAGGAAAAACCCTCATCATCTAAGCTTGGATCTAAGCAATTTGGTTGTAATCGTTGAATTTCGATTCTTTATTCAAAAATCAACAAAAACTGTTTTGGAAGCCTATGAGATAGGCTTTCTATATTATAGTAAACTTTTTCCCGATTTTTGTTGACATGCCTCTGAAAAATGTATAGTGAAAATATTGAATGTGTATCTAATATCTATTAAGCCTTTGCAGGCACCTCTTTATAGGAACTTTTCTTCTTATTTTGACATAAGGAATCTATTCTGAAACGGTAGTGTTATACTCTTGAATCAGCCTGTATTGCATCTTAGCTATTTATTATTTGTTGATCGGCCATCTTGGATGACTTGTCATAATCACCCTAGATTCTAAGGAGTCTTACCCGTGTACCCTTGATGACAGCTGCAATTATAATCTTTGACGTCATCAACACATTCAGCGCCATTACTGCAAGGATTGCTCACGCAATCGTCGATATTGATTTCGCAATGACTGCCAGTGTAGCCGGTATCAGAGCAATTACAAGTGTAGCTGTTCAAACCGTCGATGCATTGAGCCCCATTCAGACATGGAGAAGACTGCGAACAGAGCGGAACGATGTACATTTCATGTCGGTAAAGTAGGAATCGCAACTTACCACACAGTCGTCAATGTTGATGCTACAGTTGCGCCCCGTAAATCCGAGCGCACACTCGCAACTGTACGAGTTGATGCCGTCGATGCAGGTGCCGTTCAGGCAGGGGTTGGGATTGCACTCGTTGATGTCAAGCGAGCAATCTTTGTCCGCGTACCCGAGTGGGCATACACATTCGAAGTTGTTGATCTCGTTTATGCAGGTTCCGTTATTTTTGCAAGGCATGGAAAGGCACTCGTCGAAATCCAGACTGCACAAAACTCCGGTGTAGCCGGGCTGACAGTAACATTGGAACGCGCCCACGGTGTTGACGCATATGCCATTGTTGCACATTTTTTCGTTGCCTCTGCATTCGTCTATGTCCTGCTCGCATCTCTGCCCTAAAATTCGAATGAGAAAAGAGGTCACGATGTACAGGGTGTCTTTGAAATACGTGTACAACGCGCTACCACATATTCCGGAGGTCAAAATAGAACGATTTAACCTCAGGTCTTAGTCCAAAAGTTGATATTAAAAGGGTTACAGAGTGTGTAAATGAAAACTTTGATTTCAATTTTTTAATTAATTAATTTTTTCAATAATTTGTCAAGTTTTGGGAATATTGATTTAAAAATTGGTACACAAGTGTGGTTTGGTATGGCGAATATTTATCCGGACTCGCGTTATGCTGTATTTCCTACAAGAATTTGCAAATGACAGTCCTAACGTTCTCTCTTCCAATTCCCGAGGTTCCAATAAATGCAATCGTCTGGCTGACGATTTTACTCAACAAAAGGTTTTCTTGTTTAATACATATGTCGTTACGATGCATAATTTTGGAACTATTCACTCTTGAATGGTCGATTTCACCCCGAAATCGCACGATTTTTTTTAAGAAAAACAAATAAATTTTGCAAAAAGGTAATTTAATTCTTTTTTCTGCCGAGTGATTTGTTCTTAGCAAAACAGTCATACAATGAACTCTTTTCCAGGCTGACTTGTTTTTCATGAAAAATTGCCTGAAAAACTGTGTAACCTTCCAAAATTTGTTCTTACCCAAAATCAGATGGCGCTGCTAAAAGGACCAATGTTTTTCGATTCCAGAGCAGTTTACATCTCAATTTTTGGGGATCTACAGTTTTATCGAGAAAGTTTGTCTCTGCGTTGACAGATGACCCAATATTAATAACCACCTTCATCGATAATAAAAAACATGTTTTAAAATCATCAAATTACCTTTTATGATAATAAAAAAAATGATGATTCGGTTTAGTTTGGTTAGAGTAGAATACTTTTGGCATTGTTCACCATCAGATACCGCGACTTTCTAGAGTGATTTTTGCTTGTGAAAGACTGGCAACAATCTCTCCATAAAGGAACTTAGACGTTTTTAAGTGAAATCATCAAGCAGTGGATTGCTTTTATTGAACCCCTGTAATTTCAAGGGAGAAAAAGATAAGACCGTGATTTGCAAATTCTTGTAGCGTACATACGTGGCGCCCCCTAGAAAATACAGCAAAACTGAATCCGGATAAATATTCCCCATACCGAATGTATGTATGTACCAATTTTCGAATCAATATCCCCAAAACTTGACAAATTATTTAAGAAAATTGAAACGAAAGTTTCCATTTCAACACTCTATAACTTTTTAATTATCAACTTTTGGACAGAGGTCATTTCGGTTAAATCGTCCTATTTTGACCCCAGGAATATGTGGTAGCGCGTTGTACACGTATTTCAAAAACACCCTGTAGATGGAGACGACTCGAAAACTCTGTTTGGATAAGTGGGTATACAGGGTATCCCAGAATCACCGGATGCCCCGGCAATAGTGGAGAGCAAAACTTCAATACAATTTTCTCGAGGCTCCAATGGTAAGCAAATGAGCTGCTATACAGAGACATCGAAAAAATCCTTCATAAAGGGAGGCTATGATAATCGTTCTGTCTCTATGCTGTGTAGTTTTCAGATGAGACAGAACGATTATCATAGCCCCCCTTTATGAAGGATTTTTTTGATGTCTCGGTCGAAATCCAGGAAAAATCTCCTTCATGATAGGTTTTTGTTTTTATTCTGCTAAATTAAAACTGAGACCATAGAAACAAAATAAACTTCTCTAACTATTCGAAGTTGATAGAGTGTGCCAGTTTTTTGCAGTTGAACTGAATTTCTAACAATTTTTTGGTTTTTCTATTTTTGACACCTCGACAAAAATGTATAAAGATTTTCTCCTCAGACTGAGCCTATGGACTGAGCTAAGTAATCCACCACTGCCCGGACATCCGTTAATTTCGGGACACCCTGTTCAGTGGCATTGTCTAAGACAATGTCGGTATAGGTAGCTAACCTGTGAAGCCCGGGGCGCAAACGCAGACAGATTCGCGCGTGGTGCGGTCTAGGGTGCAGGTGGCGCCGCGGGCGCACGGCTCCCTCGCGCACGCGTCGAACGGGTCGTCGGCCGTGGCGAGCGACGCGGGCGGCGCGGACGAGGGGGCGGTCGCCGTGGACGGCGCCGTGGCCGCGCTGACGAGCGGCAGGTCGCAGTGTTCACCGTCAAAGCCGGGCAAGCAGTTGCAGCGGTACGCGCGGCCGTTCGCGGGCGACGCGACGCAAACGGCGCCGTTGCGGCACGGCTGCGCCGTCTCGCAGACGTCGCCGGGGCGGTCGCACGCGGCGCCCGTCCACTGGCCGGCGCACTCGCACCGGGGCGCCGCGCCGGCGCCGTCGACGACGCAACGGCCGCCGTTCGCGCACGTCACCGACGCGCACGCGTCTACTTTAGACTGGCACGCTTTACCTAGAATACACGGAGACGGGTGCAACTTGACACAGAACACAAACGAGAAAAGCACAAGTAGAAATAATTTAGCGAACAAACATGCATATTTTGTACTGGGTTTTCATAAATGCTTGGGTATGTACCACGTGACTTAGCTGAAGTTTGCAACCCGCGCTACACCATGGGCGTCAGAACAGGGAAGAATCTGGGGGTCTAGGGAAAACACAAATATTTTCCAGTGCTGAGTGATTGAATTTACCCAAACAAAAGAAAAATAAGCATTTTCTTCAAGTGTCCACACCATTTTCACGTCGAGCAAACTCCGTGTGTTTGCAGAATGACAGACATAAATAGTAAACAAAAACAACGGCACTGGCGAGTTTGACGCACAGACTTAGTGGAAAAACCTAAAAACACGTAAATCCCCAAAATTCCCCCAAATATGTAAGTTGAGTTGCCTACCTCATGGTCACGTGGTACCCAAGCATTTATGAAAAGCCAGTATGACCATTGTATGACCATAAAACTGTTCATTATTGAACAGCGCAAATGAATACAAATTTATTGCGTTCTTTTAAAATTATTTAGAAGAGCCATAAACTGTCAATCCGTCTCAATATTAAATATTTCAGTGATTTCTGAATTTTTCAAAATTATCTAACCGTTTTTATAATTCTTGTTCCATTTCCTAGCAAGTCCCGGGACCACTTGCCTACTTCTAATTCAATATTGAACATGACTGACACTGTTGCTAGCTGTTTTTGAGGAATTAAGGGTCGATTGCACCATTGTCACTTAAAATTTAAACCGAGCTTGAACCTTGACTACAATTGCTGTCAACAATCCTTAAGTGATGCTTACAACTAAGGCGAACACTTAAGGCCAACTGCACCGCTTTCACTTAAAATTTAAGTGGAACTTAAACAATCGTAGTCAAGGCTTAAGCTCCGCTTTAAATTTTAAGTGAAAGCGGTGCAAATGGCCCTAAGGAAAGGTGCAATTGGGTCTTATGGCCGTTTGCACCGTTTGTTTAAGGAGAGCTTAAAATTGAAGATTACATCTTTTAATTGTTGCCACAATCATCACCATGGAAAATATGAAAAATTTAGGCCTCATCTCTACTTAATGCGAACGGCGCAAACGTCCATAATTGAAATAAACCAAGGAACTTCACCAAAATAATAACCAACCAGCTTTCAATATTGAACCGTTTCAATGGTCATACAGGATAAGTCCGAAACTCTGCGTTAATCGAATGATACAATTTGGTCGAAAAACCAGCCCATGAAGTACACGAGGCGAGACTTATAAGTTACGAAGTTTATGCTCTGCCTTATGTCCCTCATTTTCGATAAACCAAATCAGCTATAGGATATTCTAACTGTAGCATATAGCATATACTAGCAAATACTGTAGAACGTTACACAGGATGTCCCAGGAAAAATGTACCAGCCGCAATATCACGCTCAACTCGAAAAAAAAAGAATACACAAGAATCAAAAGACAGATGTGGTTGTGTGTGTGGTCGTTTTCAGTTTTCTGTTGTGAATTTACTGTACGAACTTCGAGAACTAGCCATCAAGGTACGAACAATGTCCGAAAATAATCGGAAATTATATCATTTATGAAAAACACCTGGATTTTTGTCTAAAGGTTTATCTGATTGCCGATAAGTTTTGACTTTGACACCATTGGTTAAGTTGAAACATGAACTGAATTGACTTAAAATGAGAAACACATGAATCTTGTTGCAAAGATGACTCTTGAAGTGGCAATCTTTTCGATTCAGTGATATCGGGTCTGATGCGTTTTATCTTGAGACACCCTGTCTTTTCTTCCTGAAAGCAATAATCTCGATACTCCGGCTGCCGTTAGTAATGTTAATAATAACTTAGCTTAGGCAAAATGGCAGTCGAATGACACTGACAGCTGACGTTAAAATACATTTAGCGTACATTACACATCCAGTTTAAACACACACCAAAAGTTAGATACCTGTAAAACCGGTTGCGCAGTGACACGTATAGAAGTCGACAAAATCGATACAGGTAGCTCCGTTTAGACAGGGTTCACTAGAACACATCGATTCTAGTTCCATATCACAATCGGAGCCGACCCAACCTTTCCGACAAGTGCAGTAGTAACCGCCCAACTGTGAATCAATCAAGATAGGTAACCATAATCGAAAAGAAAGAGTAACCAACACCAAACAACGAAAGCGGGCTGCCTTACTCACATAATCTTGACACGAAACGGCATGTCGGCAAGGGTTACTGTCACACTGTCGACAGACGGACGATTTGCATCCGTAGATGACCCGTTCGCATGCAGGGCCTTGAAAGTGTTTACGTGCAATAAAGCCCCCGAAAAGCCACCGAAAAACAGCACACCCCCTTAGTAACCAAAAAACGCCGGTAAGGCAGAAAACTGTAAATACCTGTGAATCCGGGCGAGCAGGAGCAGTCGTAACCGCCATGCGTCGACGTGCAATTGCCGCCGTTTTTGCAAGGATGGCTCTGGCACGCTCCTTCCCTGCAATCGGGATAAACGCCCGGATATTCGGGCTTGCAGACGCACGCCACTGTGCCTCGGACGATCGTGCAGTCGGCAAAGTGCGGACATGTGTTCGGATCGCATCCGCGCTGATCCTCGACTTGGCACTGCTCCCCGGTGAAACCTGGAGAGCAGACACAATCGAAACCGTCGGGATGCGCCAAACACGTTCCCCGGTTGTTGCAATTGGTCCGTTCGCACTCGTTTAAGATCTAGAATGAAGCAATCGTATCGTAAGTGGAGTTGTGATGGCATGAAGAAGAAACCAAATTTTCTTATTTTATTTCAGATACAGTCTGTCTTGAAAATAGCGCTATCTAAGAGGGCTGATTTCTCTCATCGAAATACAGTAGTGGACAAAATTAGAGCGACTAAAGAAAAATTACTAAGAATTCATTGTTCACCAATTTATTTTCAAAATATCTTATGGATCTGTCTATTGGTTCAAAACGAGGTTCAAAACATAAATATTTTGTCTTCCGTTTAAGGTACAAGTTCAACCCCGTAAAAAAAAATGTGAATTCAAAATTTCTCAAAAAAATCGCAGGATTGTATTTTTATGAGAAGAATGAGACACAGAAAAATGAAGAAAATCTTACCTAACGTTCTCACGAAAATCGTGAAAAACCTCTAAAAACTGTAGTTTTCGCTTATTAACTCCAAAAGGCTAGGTACGATTTATAATATTTTTCCGGAGTCAAAACGTAGACCCTGAAACTGTTTCTGCTACTTTTTGTAAAATGAAACAAATTTGTTTGTTTTCGGGAGAAAACAATCAGTATCAACACATGATAGTTTCTGATTTTAAATTAAAAATTATTGAGCCCTTTATATCATGGGCGCCCCCAGTCAGATTATCTTAGTGCATAATTAATTATTCCAAAACAAGTTGCAAGGAAGACAATTAAATCGTTTGAACTTCCTGGATCAGTGGAGAATAGAAAACTAGGTTGTTGGAAACGGAAAATATTTTTTTTAAAATGGATAGACGGTTTGAACGCATTTCTCAGTGTGACCCAGGAAAATCTGCACCACAAATTTTGAATCAACTGGGGCATAAAAGTGTCAGCCTGAACCGTACAACATTGACTGGTTGAGGCAGGACCCCCTGGAAAGAGATCCGCAAAGAAACAGCTACTTTCCAAGAAAAATAGGGCTGCTGGATTTCGATGTGCTATGCGACATGTTAACTGGACTGCTGAAAAAATATCTTGAACGAATAGACAGTATCCATGAGTTATTTTCGAAACAAATTGGTCAACAATTGATTTTTGTCATTTTTCTCCAAATTTTGTCCGCTACTGTAAGAGAAACAGTTCCTAATACAGGGTGTCCCAAAATCACCGCATGACCCGGTAATGCCGGATTTCTGACGACAGGCACCAATTATTAAGCAGAACCACGGTAACAATGACAATCAATATCGACAGACAACTAACTGATAAATATTACTTTCAAAGTTGACATTATTGTCGTGCCTACTTATGAAAATAAAATAATGCTAGCCTGCAACGGGGTATCCGTGGGTTGCTTTTTTGCTGAACTTTAACCGCCTCCAGGTTGAGAACCGTTGGGGCCTCGACAAAATTTCATCAACATTTTTGTCTTAGAATGTCGTCAGAAATCCGCCACTACCGAGTCATGCGGTGATTTTGGGACACCCTGTAGACTTTCAGAAAAGTCTTTTGACGATTTTTGTATCTTCATTAATTCTAGAGATATTGCAATTTTAGTGCGGTTGTCACGCCGCTGAAAAATGTGCTGGAAATGTTAAATGTGACACCCTGTATCTATTGAGCGTTGGCGGATCATAGTTTATAGGAACTTTTTTCTTATACAGTCCCAAAACCACCGGATATCCGGTCATTGGTGGATTCCTTAGCTCATTCTAAGACGAAAACCTCAACAAATTGTGTCGAGGTGTCAAAAATAGAAAAAACAAATCAATGCTGAAAAATTGTTAGAAATGCAGTTTGACTGCAAGAAAGTGGCACACTGAATCAACTTCGAATAGTTAGTTATTCTGCTTCTACGACCCTAGTTTTAATTTAGCTTAAATGGTGATTTTTGCTAGATTTCAATAGCACCTCATTCGCTAAATTGTAAAAAGTTTTCGTTCCCAAATGAGCTACGGAATCCACCATTACCGGGACATCCGCTGATTCCGGGACAACCTGTATCTACGAGAGAAATCGGCCCTTATACCTCGGGTGCGCCATTTTGAAGACACCCCGCATTTCAATACCTCTTCGCAATCGTGCCCATCGTAGCCCGATTTACACTGGCACAAGTAGCTGCCGTAAACGTTGTAACAGGTCCCGCCGTTGTTACACGGTTTCGAGACGAAGCACTCGTCGATGTCCTCCTCGCAGAACGGCCCCTGATATCCCGTGCCCTTGCAGTCGCAGGTGAACTCGTTGAGACCGTCGACGCACTGTCCCCCGTTTCGGCAGGAGTCGGCAGTGCACTCGTCCACGTTCGACTCGCACCTCGGCCCCGCGAACCCGTCGGTGCAGAGACATTTCGAGACGTTGTTGATTTCGACGCAGGTGCCTCCGTTCGAGCAGACGTTCTCGTGACAGATCTTCTGGACGGTCACCTCGTTCTCGCACTGTTTCCCGGTGAACCCGGACGGGCAGACGCACGTGTACTCGCCCGTGTGGGAGTCGGTGCAGGCGCCGCCGTTTTTGCACACGGGGGGCGTTTTGCCGCACGGGTCGCCCATGTCGATTTCGCAGTTTTTCCCGGTGTAGCGGGGCAGACAGGAGCAAGTGTAACCGTTCGCAACGTTTATACAGGTGCCTTGACGCATGCACGGTTCGTTGTTGCACGAATCTTGGAAAGAGTACGGTGGAGTACCTAAAACCATACGTCATTTGTCGAATGCGAAATTAATTGAGAATGGTGATTGATATTACAGTTGTCGATCGGGATGGGGCATTTTATGAAGTCCACGTTGTGGTTGGTTATGAAATTGTTGAATATCAAAGACGGCCCTTCTTGGAGGCAGCCGCTGAATTGTTGTCCGACTAGGAGAATGGCGGATGCTTCGTTATACAAACTGGGATTGGTTACGAGTTCACTTCTGTAGGTGGCGTTGGCGATCAACTAGACAATAAATTAATTGGAATTTCGATATGTCAGCGAATCACGGTTCAATAGCGAAGTCCTTTCGGGGACAACAATGAGGCGAGCAGCGAGGTATTTTCACGAGGAATAAAATGAAAATTTATGAATTATAAATTATACATATGCGAGTAATGCGAATGGAATGCGAATGCATATGGCGCAAAATAAGTTCTGTGCCAGAATTTTGTTGACAAAAATTGTTTTCAATTAGTTATTGCACGTTATTGCAATTACAAAGAAATTTCCGTGACGTCAGCAATTACAAATCGTGGACACAGTTCGTCTGTAGATGGCGCTCAGAAAAATTCAATAATAGTCGCTGTATTACCGATTACTGACATTTTGAGGTTGTCTAAGTGTCTGCTGTCATTCGTGTCGGTAATGTCGTAATGTTTTCGTGTTCTCAATAGAATTATGCGATTATATGCATCCAAAAATGAGGAAAACCCCGGTGATCCTCGCGGTGATCACACGGCACGGATCAACACCGTAACTGTAACTACGCGTGGCGCCATCTACTGGATCATAGAAAACTGGTAGTAGCTGACGTTCTCAGAAAAAAATTTAAATAAATTTCAGCTCTTTATAATTTACTCGAGAATTTACTAAATTTTTTTTTTTTAATTCTTCTCAGTTATTGAATACCTACATACCATGGTATCTAATAAGCTATTTCGAAAAATTCATGAAAATATAGTCTTTCCAACATAAACTGGCCATCACATGACCCCCACAGTACCTGACAAATACCTGTCATTAGTCAATGGTTATCAATGTTTTTCACTTAAATTTTGCTTAGTAACTTAGGTCACGTGATGGCCAAAATATCGTGGAAAGACCATACCTCATTTGCGATTTTGGCTAAGCAAAATGGCCGCCCAAATGCGGTGATTTTTGTTGATATTCCCTAGCAACTAATTTTTTGCTAGGTAATTGATACTGGTTGCTAGGCAATATCAACAAAATTCGCAATTTGGGCATCCATATTGCTTAGTCAAATTTTTTGGATATTTTTAGAGATGGGTCGCTGGGAATATTGAATTTTACTCAAAATTCAAAATCAAACTCAAAACTAGTTAATTAATTGTTTTTCTGACACTTTTGTCACTAAAAAACGGTTGGTTATTCAGAAAATTCCCTACAGGGAGAGCATGTTCTCTCTTACACATAATTAAAGGACTTCGCCAAAGGTTTCCGCTATTAAATAGTACCTTCGTCTGGCCGCCAACTGTGATTGTCACATTTCCCAGTTTGTACTGTATTTGGACTGTGTACCACTTATTGTTCCTAAAATTGCCCGTTATTCGTTCGTCATATTGTTTTCCTGCAGACTTGGCCGTGAATAGGACCCCTTCAGAGTCCACCGACAATTTGAGAAAGTCTTCATGCTGCGTTTGCGAGAATAGAATTCCACCATCGCAAGTGCGGAAACTTAATGCAGTGTGTCTTTTCAGAGACGTGGTTGTCGGTAATCTCAAGTAAGCGGATCCATTAAAGTACGCTTCTCGTAAATTGACCGGCCCGGGACTTTGGCCGTTTATCGTTGCCACACATAAAACTGCAACAAAAAAAGCATTTTGTAAAGGGTCAGATTTTATAATGTATGCATGAGGATAATCTGGAGCGCATGGTTCCGCTAGATTTCACGTCTCGCTCGCTAATCTGCGGGGTTCCGGGTGTCATTCCCGTTGTGAATCGTCGGCTACAGTCCCGCATTATACAGCTAGATTTACGGTTTAACGTTGAACTAGGTAATTACCAAAACTATGCGGTTTTATGATTTCTTTTTTCTTTCTACAGAAATATTAGAATTCATATAGCATATCAAAATATGTGTTTTCAAAAATAAAGTTAAACATGTGTGTATGTTATAAACGAAAAATGTACCATCGAATATGTACCTAAACTTATTTACTATACCATATGAGGTATGTACGTAACCTCTACAAACCAATAACTTTCAGCAGAGTAATCCATAATTCAAAGTGGAATGATATTATTAAAGTAATTAATATTTTCAAAGTCAAATCGACAAATTACGTTGAGTACTTACTTCCTATTCAAATACACGTTTTTAGACCCTTATTATCTGGTTCAAAGTCTTATTTTCCCAAACAGGTATCCTTATTAATTGGGAAATTAAAATAAAATTAACAATTTAAACACCAACAAACAAGGTGGCAAACGGAAATTCCCAGGCGAGGGATGAGGGTTGAAAGTTGAAAGACGTGTCCCTGAATGTGTGGATTTGAATATTAATTTCGCCGAGGGGTCGCTCACTGGTTACAATACTTGTACAAATGTCTGTACAATACCTGACAATACGTGACGATACATGACAATACTTGAAAATATTGCAGAAATTCACGATCCAGGAATAGCTCACGATACATAATGGTACCTTACGATACCTTACAATACCTTACAATACAATACAATACCTTACAATACCATATACAATACTCACAATACTTGTACAAAATTTGGCCAGTGAGCGACCCCTCGAATTTCGCCTAACAACGTGCTACTCTGTTAAGAATAACGGCATTCAACATTGGGGTATTATCCAAAACCGAAAGCGAGTCCGCGTTTTTTTGCAGTTCTCATAGAACATATTAGCGATATTATAGCGGTAACCAGACCACTTTCTGTCGACTTTCTGGGGTCACAAAGTGAAGCCAATGACATCTGACATCGAGCAACTTAAGAACGTGCTCAAGACTTTACTTTAATTCCTCGTTAAAATCACAATAATAGTCAAATCACTCGATTCATGTTAATTGAAAAATGGGTATTTCTGAAAATCCTCACCTTTGTTCAAAAAATTCAATGAGAATAAAAAATTTAGCACGGCCTTGTCGACCAATTTGATGGTCTCCCATCCGTATCCTTAATTTTCTTTATTTCAAATATTTATGTAAGATCTAAAATACATGTGATTAATTATTTTAATCAAAATAGATAAATGATAATGAGTATCAGAAGAATCCTTATGAATCGAATTGGCTTGATACTTAGAAGAAGTGAAAGTTATCCCGGTAAATATTAAGTGTGTGAAGTTTCGGTTTAATTGCCTAATTGTATACCTTTATAACTACAGTGAGAACAATATACTACAATAATAATTTAAAACCTCTTAGCCAGCAAATACAGAAATATAAAACAACTAATCATGCATTTTATCCATTCCCCGATTCACTCCATTAATAATAAGTTTATGAAAAATTATTCTAATCGGGCTTAGTCTGCGTGGCCATTTAAACAGCTCAATATTGAACGCTGATTGCTAAATTGCTGTTTCTTAGTATCCATGAAACACGATTACGTTAAATATACGTTTAATATACGTAAATGTGGTATAAAAGTGGTAGTAGTATATGATATACGTGAAATATACCAAATAAAAACGTCTATTGTATACCACTTTTTAACGTAACGACTAAATACTAGAATTATACAAAAAATAAACGTGTTTATTATACGGTGAAAAAATTTGCTGTATATAATCCCCAATTTATACATGCAGACAAAGCAATCAGAAGATGGCGCTGCAGGATATATGTCGCTAGCCTAGAAAATTCTTATACTTATGAAGGTCGCGTACTTTTCGGTGAATTACCTGTCGCCTAATCATTGAGGCGACAAAACTACTATAAGCATTCGATGTCTTGGACCAAAAAGAAATTTTTGAAGGTTGGCCTTCTTGGCGTATGTTGAAGGGGTATAAGGGAAAAAATAATTACGTATAATATATGTATACCAAGACGGATACAGCCAATTTTGAACCAATAATGTAACTGATGCTTTTATGCGAGCTTTTATGCTTTTTATGGAGGGTAATTTTATCATTTAAAAAATGCCACACTAGAGATCGGACTAGAGGTAAGTACATTTTTTTATACGCTCCGGTGGGTAGGAACATGGGCCTATTTTCGTGTCGTATTATTTTAACTTTAAGACACGTGTATAATGAATAACTATAATTAACAAATTAACTGATTAAATATAAACCCCGATTTTTATAGGGCAATGATACATCATACTCATACACGTAGATGTAAAAACTTCTTTCTTCATTTTCATCATCATGCTTTTGTTAGTTTTGTTTACATACGTAACCAGGAGATCCTATAGGTAAGTACGAGGGTAAGTACGTGTACTTACAGCTATGCTTAGTTGTACTTACAGTGCAATCGAGAAAATTTCACATAAAGGGAGGCTATGACTATCATTCTGTCTCATCTAAAAGCTACTAAAAGGATAGAGAGAGAAGGATTGTCACAGCCTCCCTTATGTGAAATTTTCTCGATCGCCCTGTATTTGGTTGTAAGTTATAAGCCGTAGTTACAGGTAACAGATTTCCGACCAGATTTCCTGAACGCAGTACCTTTGCAAAACGGAGTTCACGTATGAGTCATAATTCCCATCGGATTTCATGATCTTTTACGTAGAAAAGAGGAGCTTGAATAAGGCTTCCGGGCCTCAATTCTATTACCTAGGTCTGGTTTTATTTTCCGCTATAATAGGTAAATCGTTCACATTCAGATTAGTTAATTATTGCTGTTAATTACCCAGCTTTCGTAAAAGTTTGTAGTTACGCGTAGGCGGTGTTCGGTCTGCAGTTAGGTATAGCAAACGGTATTTCTTACCTGTAAAAATGAAATATGTGCAGAAACGTGGATCTAATTCGAACATGACCATCTTGCTGCTGTTGCCCCCTTTCTCCCAGTCTTTTTACAATTATTTATTAAATCATGAACAAACAAACGACATAGATCCTCATGTTTACACGACGAACCGTACAAACACATACAAAACAAAATAACGTACACACACAAAACACTCCTCTCCAAGACAACGGAAGAACAGAGCGCACAGACACACACCCGGACTGTGAAGTGTCAGGTTAGTTCTTAAGTGTGCGCAAAATTCTGATTCCGTTCGACTGCGCACCACTTGCTGACTGATACCTGTCGCTCTCTGAGAATTATCTTGTCCTATACTACATCGAAATCCTATGCAGATAGAACACGATGATCCTAAAGTGGCGCTATGCTGAGCGAGAAGGGGGACTCGGCGAATGACACACCTGTGTTCACCTGCAATATTTTCATTGTGCTTGTCCATAGAAAACGTCGGATACAGAAAACGACCTGCGCCCTGCGCGAACAGGAACCTGCTATGGCATTTTGTCACCATGCAAGGACAAAAATTATAGGTCTTCTTCAGTTGGGCAAGAATAAAATAATAATAGGTCGAATAGAGGTTTAAAAATGAACATGGAAGATTTTGTTGGGAATTTCCAAAACTATTTATGCTGTCCAGTAGCAAGTTTAGGGATCTTGGTCCAGCGGCGGCTGGTCGAGGGCGGAAGGGTCGGCCAGAACTGATAGTCGTGAACGTTTCAGGTGATTGTTAATTTTCTTCAAGACTTCAAGAGGCATTTCATCCACCTAAATAAACAGTGCTTACCTAAGAAATCTACGTTGCGATCGAATACATTTTACTCAAGGCCAGACTATGATTATCATTCTCATCATTCTGTCTCTAGTAGGTAGGTTTCAGAGAGGTTGTCAATGGTTTCAGTTTCAGATGAAACAAAATTATAGTCATAGCCTCCCTTTATGTAAAATTCATTCGATCGCTCCGTACAAGGTGGCAAGTGGCGGAAGTGGAGAAAACACAGAAGAAAACATAAATAGGTAAATTTTCGTTTTGTTTCGTTTATGAATAAGTCGTGCCAGCAACCAACAGTACAGATGATTTCGTAAATTTCCTCCAAATCGGCTTTTTTGACACTTTACGAAAGACTTTAAAGGTATTTTTTCAGTCTATGATCTGAAACAATACACATGAGGCATGAGGGGTTGTAATATTTCTTTTTCACCTGGGGCCAGTTCGTTCCTGAATCTACAATGAATCGTAATTGTAAATACTGCGCAAGCGTCTTAAATTAACGCGCATCTTACATATGTAAAGTTGCGCATTCATTCACTACATGTGCGCAGTATTTACAATTACGATTCATTGTAGATTCAGGAATCGGCACCGGTTTTTAATTTTTATCGTTAAATCAGCAAAAGTCTAAACCGTTTCTAAACCTTGTAATTTGTAATGCAGGGTAAACCTGACTTTGGAGTGGGGGTATTCTCAGACGGCCGAGTGGTTTTATGGTATAGTGTGCAGTGGACTGTTATTATTATTGTGAGTTGTCAAGGTTGTCAAAATGTTGTAAAACTTGTCGAATTTACCACATGTTTTGACCGAGATTTTCACATAAAACTATAAATTATGAGTGTTTTCGATCAAATTAAAATGGAAAATTGTCGCCTGTGTCACTGCAATTCTGGAGAAACAAAAATATGCTCTGATAAAAAATTAAGTCATGAAATTCTTGATTGTGTGGACATTCAGGTTGATTTTCTAATATTTTCTGTATTAAAAAATTTATTTGCTGATAAAACAAATTGTTTCTAGATTCAGGATGACTATGCCCATCTGTTACCAAATAAAATTTGTGGAAATTGCAGAGATATGATCAAAAACTTTTATACCTTCAAACATCACATTAGGGAAGTTGATGATTGTTTAAGAAACATTCTTTCACTCAAGATTGAAGATACTGAAACCCAAACGTTAAACCTTAAGTGTGAACAGTGCCCTGCAACATTTCAAAATAATACTGAATATGATGCCCATATGCAATCACATTCTTTGTCCAAATATTGCTGTGGGAAGTCTTCTCAAAGGGAACCTAACTCTAAATCATATAGTCGTCTGAAAAATAAAAAGATCAATAACTGCTCTTCAGAAGATGCCTCCAGGACTGAGGTTGATGATATCAAAATTGAGAGCTCTGTAGATATTAAGAATGGTAATTATTTTATTGCAGAAACACAGACCGTTTGTTGTGTGCTGATAAATCTTAATTTTTGTATTCTGTTTTAGACTTGCCTCTCATCTGTAGGAATGAAATTGCGAATCAATCTAAATCTCAATTTGCATGTCCAAGAATTAATTGTGGTAAAATTTGTAAGTCTGCAACTTCCCTGAAAACCCATGAGTTGAAACATGATGATGAAAGATGCTTTTTATGTGTAACTTGTGGTAATTTTTTCGTATTATATCTGTAGGAATACTGTTATTCAAATTAATTCATTTTTAGGTAAGAGTTTTCTTACTAAAAACTCTTTAACATGTCATGAAAAGATACATTTGGAAGTGAAAGGCTACTCCTGTGAAGTCTGCAATATTGGATTTTCAGTTCGAAGTAATCTCAGAGCCCATGAAAAGAAATACCATGAAGGAATTCGATTTTATTGCTCAAAATGTACTAAAGACTTTGTTACGAAGTGCAGTTTAGAAAGACATGAACGGATGCACACAGGCATTAGGGATTTTCAATGTGAATCTTGTCCGTCAGCCTTCTATACCAACAAAGAGCTTGTAAAACACCAAAGATATCATCAAGTAAGTGCGTTTTCCTTGATTTGAAGAAAATAGGGGGGCATCTTTCCCATTATTGTCTTACCGCCCTTATTCAAGTTGAACAGTGCCATCTGTGGACGTAGATACCTACTGACTTCCTCGATAAAACTATTTTTGCAAATTTTCGTTGAAAGGCGATACGGCTAGTTTTTATATAGGTTTCTCACCTTTTTTTCGGATTTTGGCATTTTGGTCCGTGATTTTAGTATTCTCCACTGATTTATCCGTGGTTTTCTCCTAGGGTATTCTTACTCCCTCTATCGTTCTTCAAGTGTACCTTCTAAGTAAACTGTCAACTGTCATTCTGTCTTATCTTGTAAAGTAAGGTTAGTTTGAGACGTGAAAATGGCTGATGAAAATGAAAATACTGAGCGAATGGACGGCGAAACAGGAAAGCAAGAAAAGATGTTCACTTTGAAAAAGTGGAATGCGGTCGCAATGTGGAGCTGGGATGTTGAGTGCGACACTTGTGCCATTTGTCGCGTTCAAGTGATGGATGCCTGCTTGAGGTGCCAAGCCGAAAGTAAAAAAGACTCTTACGGCAAGCAAGACTGTGTTGTTGTTTGGGGAGAATGTAACCATTCCTTTCATTATTGCTGTATGTCTCTGTGGGTGAAACAGAACAACCGTTGTCCATTATGCCAGCAAGAGTGGTCGATCCAAAGAATGGGCAAATAATCGTTTCTGTACTTATAAGAACAAAACTTATTGATTCTCTCAATAACTATTTCTATGTCCATTTTCAGGGATTACGTCTACATAAGTGTGAACAATGTTTCAAGGCGTTCTTCGAAAGACATCATCTAATCATCCATCTGAGAAGTCACACTGGAGAACGACCTTATGTATGTAAAATATCTGGCTGTGGAAAGGCTTTTACTGAAAGCCAGAAATTGAAAAGGCATCACAATGCCAAACATCCCCATACAACATAATATTTCAAGTTTTCTGCTTGCCGTTGGTTCTCATAAATTTGGAATCTTATAATTAAGTATAGGTACAATTTTAATTAATTTTTTATACTGCATCAAGATGATAATTTTAAGTATCTATTGAATTAGTCACGATTATTCGATATTTTTTTAAGAATTAATTTATTTCGGTTGTATCTCCGTTCCAATAATTATAAATACATAACAATCTTTACATTTTGTGTTTCATTTTATCATAATGAATTGTCATGAAAAAAAGAAATTTGTCTTATCTCTTTTGAAGGTAGGAGAACCATTGTTTACACCTAAACTGGTAGAACCCTCGGTAGAACCAAAGGCACAATCACTGGAAAAAATTGGTACAACGGTTTGTAACAGAATGTCCATACTTCGTTTTTACAGTTGCCTCTTGGTCAAGTCCATTGTGATGAACATTAATAGACAATCGACATTGGAGACTGGTGGTTATTTATAGTTCATAATTTGCTCATAGTGGGTAAGTAATTCGGCGTAATGTTTGTAACCATTGAAGCCTGAACAAAAGTGTATTGAGGTTTTCGTCTCCAAATAAGCTACTGAAACCACCATTATTCTCCTAATTTTAATGTTGCCTGTAACAAGATTTTGTCTGTTGGCAATAAAACCTTTATTATTATTATTATTACCGGTGATTCTGGGTACCGGTATTCTTTATTTTTAGTAAATAGTTGGTGTGATGTGAACTTGGCTTTGTAGTGGGGGTGGATCTCAGGCTTGGGAGCCTGTCATAATGAGCCAGGAGCCAGCGAATGCGCAGAATCAACCTTAGTTTGTGATCGGTCAGAAAGTGGTCAGGGTGGCAAAAACGCGTTTTGGAAGCTAATCTGGCCATAATCTGCGCATGTCACAAACCACTAATCCATGCCGAGAAGTTCTGACCTCTTTGACGGTTTGCAAACAGTCAGGAATTACTCCGAAGGTTCCTGCCCGAATACTGAACTTTCCGAGGGGTTAACTACTGCGTATTTTCGCGTACAAGAGTACAAAGAGAACGGATGAGCACAAAAGAGTACAAGAGTACAAATGAGTACATATGATTACAAAAAAGTACAAAAAAAGTACATTTGAGTCAGAGATGGGAAAAAACCCGGGTGCAATCGTTTTCGCACCATTGTTCCGGGTGCATGGGTTTTATTGCACCTGCACCCATTTTGGGTGCATGGTGCATTCATTGCACCGGGTGCATTCAGGTGCATTCAAAATTGACCTTGGAAAATATTTCATAACTCAAAACTACTAAACAAGATGTTCTTGTCAAAAACTTATAAAGTATTGAATGAAAATCACTCAGGAAAGATGAAAGAGAAACGGAAAAAATTAGAGAACGGTAAATTATTTCATATTTTACTTTTTATTATTATTTTTATTTTCTTCCGTGCACTTGGGACATTTGGATATGTGATGTTTCAATGTAGACTCATTACCGAAGTAAATTTGGCTATAAAACTTACATTTTGCCCTGTTCCTCTCTTTATACTCTTCTGTTGAAATTAGGAAATTTTCCCAAATTTTGTCTTTCATTCTCGGCATTTTTTGGACTTTTACACGACGAACTCGAGGACGAATTATACTTTATTTTTCGGTTTACACTTTACTTGTTGATACCTACTTGTAAAACGTGGGGAAATTCTGGTTATAATGCGCACGCGTGCCGGGAAATTTTGAAAATTGATTGCACCCGAGGTGCAAACCTATTTTATGAACCCGGGAACAAAGGGTTCAAATCGAGTTTTCGTTCCCGGGTGCATACGGCTGTCCCATCTCTGATTTGAGTACAACTGAGTACATCTGAGTACGTAAGAGTACAGCCAAATGGCACGAATATTTTGAAGAGTACGAGAGTACAAATTTTCAGTTTCAGTTGAAAACGGTTTATTATTAATTTTATAAAAATCAAATGAAATCGTTCATTTCTTTACATGAATATATTCCTCGTCTAGTTAATAATTTTGGTTCATTTATTTCCATGATAACAAATTTGTTGGCCTCACACTGCCTATAAATTACCGTAAAACACTCCTGATTAGATCACTGAACTCTTCGACGAACTCGATGGTGAGTGTTTTGAACAGGTCGTTACCAGTTGTTACATTGTGCGGTGCGCATTCATGAGCACGCATCGTCTATGTAGCCCTAAACTACAATTGGTCGATTCGATGCTTATGAATGCAACCATTGGCTAAATCTGGAGAGAGTACTATGAGTACATGGGAGTACAGAGAGTACGGAGATTACAATAGAGTACACCAGAGTACAAAGGAGATTACGTACTGCTTGTACATAAGAGTACCACGAGTAGTTAACCCCTCGGAACTTTCAGTTAGAAACCGGTACGTGCATTTGCTCGAACTGCGTCAAGTTCGTGCGCCTGCGTCGTACTTTGTGGACCGGTTCACAACTGTTGCCCGAACAAACTTTGTTAAGCGCCAGCCAGCCCCATTGTCACTGTTGAGAACCACTGGAAATTCGGTCGAATGAGTTTTCCGTCGTGTGTGTATTGTGCCAAACGTTGAGGCGGCCATCATTCTTTTGGCAGCTGAAAAGTTTTTCAGGGGTTATTTAGCACTTTGATCTGGAATGTCATTAGTGCCCTGAATTATGGGTTTGTAACGTAATTATTATGTCTAGTCAAGAAGAAAAGATAAATGTTTTATTAGATCGATTTTATTCTGAATTGAGACAAGAAAGCAGGACACCACAAAACAATTCAATGTCATCATCTGACCAACAACAAAACAACCCCAGTGGTTCTGGTCGCGCCAAATTGCAACGTAAGTTCCAAGCTCCTGGATGCGGAACGAAAAACCAACCTACTTGTACGAATTTCAGTGTCTTTAAATCGACCCAGGCCGAGAGACCTCAACTTCACAACCACTCACAATGTCAACAATGAAACTGACCAAAAACTTAAAGAAATTATGAAGATTAGCGGCAACATTACCATCAACAATGTCACGTATAAAACCGACGTTAAAGACTTGGATCAATTGGAAGTGTTGGGGAATGGCACATGTGGGCATGTCGTTAAAATGCAGCACAAGCACAGCAATGAAATTATAGCTGTCAAAGTCAGTTGCCCATTTCGTATGATAACGGTGCCCTTCATAAATTCATCTCTGTTTTGTCGTAGCAAATGAGACGGTCGGGCAACAGCGAAGAGAATAAAAGAATCATGATGGACATCGAAGTGGTCTTGAAGTCCCACGACTGCAAGTATATCGTGCAATGTTTAGGCTGTTTCATCACCGATTCCGAGGTTTGGATCTGTATGGAACTTATGACGACTTGCTTCGATAAGTTACTCAAGAGACTTGAGAAACCCATTCCCGAGGAAATTCTAGGCAAAGTCACAGTTGCTGTGAGTCTAATCATTATTTCATTATTATCATTCAAGGATAAACACAAAAATTATGTTTTTCTAGACTGTGGAGGCGTTATCGTATCTCAAGGATAAACACGGAGTTATCCACAGAGATGTAAAGCCTTCGAATATTCTCTTGGATACCAAGGGATTTGTTAAATTGTGCGATTTTGGAATTAGTGGACGGCTCGTTGACTCGTTGGCCAAAACTCGAAGCGCCGGCTGCACTGCATACTTAGCTGTGAGTCTTGCGAACGGATTTAGATTCTTTAGCAAATTATCATTTCATTATAGCCTGAACGTATCGAACCGGATCCCAAAAATCCGGATTATGATATACGAGCGGATGTATGGTCATTAGGTATAACATTAGTCGAACTAGCCACTGGAGTGTTCCCTTATCCGGACTGTGAGACAGACTTTGAGGTGCTCACCAAAGTGATTGGACAAGATCCACCAAGCTTACCTGAAAATTTCAGCCCAGAATTTCGTGATTTTGTCAAAAGCTGGTAAGTTTATCCTATACTTTTGATCTGAGGCGGCAATCAAAGCTTAAAGAGTATAAAGATAACAAGCAAAGCAAATAATTATGTAGATCGACATGTAAAATCTAGCAAAATGAGAAAAAAATTGAGCATGATTATTTTGCATAATGTCCATGAAGGAATTAAAAAATTCCTTGTCGATTATTTTGTTGCATCGATTTGTTTTTAGTATATTGCAAAACTTTCAAAATCACAGAAATCAGAGAAATACGTATTTATGTATTGAGATGGATTCAACAGTTTAACCCAAGTTTAACCTTTACACTGCTACACGTATGTATGTACATACGTGCGAAATAATATGGTTTTCCAAAGGGCCGGTTTATCAATGCTCAGTTAACGTTTAACTAGCAGTCATATCATATACCAGGGTTACGATTGTTACAACAATTAAAGTCAACAAATTTAACTTTCAGCTAAGAGATAACTGAGCATTGATGAACCGGCCCTAAAATGAGGTATGAATATGGGCCTTCATCCTTCTACATAGTGAATAAATTTAACATAAGGGAAGGCTACGACTAGAGACTACGACCATGCTACGACTATCATTCTCTCTCTACTCTTTAGTAGTTTTCAGAAGAGACAGAATGATATCCACAGCCTTCCCTTATGAGGAATTCAAATGATGTCTCTGTATTTTGTTGCTATTTTGATTTTGTTTTGACCTGACCGTCTTTGGTTTATTTTCAGTTTAATTAAGGACCAGAAGCAACGACCCAAATACGCAAAATTGAAAAACCACCCTTTTATTAAAAAATATGAGACTACAAATGTGAACGTTGGAGCGTGGGTAATTAATGCTATTCAGCAAGCTGATGCTGTGGCTAACAGAACGGCATCGAGGTATGTTGCATGGTTAGTTTCATTTTTGATTTATTTTACCTTTTTTTGTAATTTGTCTAACTTTATTTGACAGCATGTATGGTAAAGTTTCCCATTTTATTTTTGCTCACTTCATCATTATTATGTATTGAGTGCTAAAGTTCCTTATTATTTATTTTATTTTATTTTAACCGATTATATGTTTTTGTAGCTTTTGATTTGGGTTCTTATGCTATGCCATAACACTATAATAATTTTAACTGTAAACTATGAGAAGTCTGCATGAAAGACAAATGAATGAACCTTTCTCTTCGTATACATATATTTTATTGAAAAGTTATGTGACCATTTGGGATGTCGTCATATTGATGAATTCATGTAGGCAATGAAAATCAGAATAGTGTCATAAGTATACAGAGTGTCCCATAACTAGCCCTTCAAGATTACTTTTTTTGCCAGGTGAGGTGATTTGTTTTGAGCAAAACAGTGATAAAAGTAACTCTTTAGTCTTTACCAGGCTTTGTTTCTCAAGAATTAACGCGATTTTTGGTTGAAATCAACCATTCAATAGTAAATAGTTTCAAAAGGGTGCATCGTCGTAGCGAAATTAAACAAGTAACCCTTTTTTGAGTAAAATAATCAGGCAGTCAATTGAAATTATTGGAACCTCGGTAATTTAAAGGGGGGGGGGGGGGAGTTAAGAGTGTCATTTGCAAATTCTTGTAGTGTATGTAGGAAGTACAGTAGAAGTAGAACTGCGCCAGATTATTTCTCCTCATACAAAAAAACTCTCCCCCATGTATGTACACTCATGGACAGAAAAATAGGGACACCTCGATTAGCTGCGCCGGATTTAGGCAACCAAACATACACCAAACTTTAGTGCCAGCGTGAACGGACTTTGTCACAGGCGGCTGGATATTTGCTGACAAGTCAAAAATATGTCAATTTATCAAACTGTCCACTTGAGTTTTGTGATGAAAATCGACAAAAAGAGGTTTTTTTACAGATCATTCACAGATAATAAAGTTTTTGTAGTGATCTTTGTGTTAAATGAGTGCTGTAAAATATGAAGGACAATAACAAATCTATACTTATGATGTGTGAATGTCTTCAAGATAAGGGGATTTTTCAAAACTCTTTTGGTGCCTCTTCCCCTTCAAATTTCTTCGCAAGCGTGTGAGAAAAGTTGAGTGAGTGTACTCTCGTATCATTTTTTAGATAAAAAGTTTTTTTCAACAGATTATTGGAGTTGACAAATGTTCTGAAGAATGAAGGAAAATCTTTTCAATTTCATAAGAAATGATGAGAGAGTACCAGTGTGAACGCTATTCCCGAACAAGGCACTTAACTTGTTACCCGCCTCACCACAGTTTAGGTAGAATTTGATATAAACAATGCCATCAATAAAGAGAAGTTATTGTTTCAATATTAAATTGGTTTGTAGTATTTATTTTATAAGGATAACATTGTGGCGGCTTGCTGGAGCGGTTTTAGCTGCAGTTATTGGTGTCTTCAGATCTGGGTACTCCCGGATCCTAATGATTTTTTGAATAACACCAAATCACCAACCGCAATAGAATCACAGTTCAGTCACTCATAACCAAAATTATTACTTAAACACGTTTATCCATGAATCATTTGTAAGTGAACACTTTTTAATCGACTTTTTACCACAAAACTGAAGTGAAAAGGTCGATATTTTGACAAATTCTTGAGATGTCAGTACATATCCAGTCGGCTTTGGCAAAGTCCGTTTACGCCAGCACACAATTTGGTGTATGATCGGTTGCCTAAATATCGGCGCAGCTACTCGAGGTGTCCCTATTTTTCTGTCCAAGAGTGTACTAACTTTTGAGTCAATATTCCCAAAACTCATCAAATTATTTTGTGGAAAAAGAAATAAAAAGGTTTATTTCAACATCCTGTAACTTTTTTATTATAAATTTTTGGACTGTGCTCATATTGGTTAAATCGTTCTACAGCCTGTCCTAAAAATGGTGGACCCGAGGTATGAGGGCCGATTCTTCTCGTCAAAATAAAAGAAAAAGTTGCTATAAACTATGATCCCCAAACGCTCATTTGATACAGGGTGTCACATTTAACATTTCCAGTACATTTTTCATACGCATGATAACCACATGCGAAAAAATGTTTGAGATGAAAAAGATAGCCTACCCTACAGTCACTAAATAGATACAGTACCGCAATTGGTATGTTCAATGTGTTAGAGAGAGAAGTACATTTTTTACTCCCAATATGGCGGCATTCTAGTGACTTTTTGTTACTTTTTGTTTTCCCCCAAATGTTTCCCCAGAAATGACGTATTCGATCAAACGTCATCAGATGCGTGATTTTTGAATTAAAACCTTGATTAAATCTTCATTAAAATTCGAATGCAGCATAAATGTGGCGTCTATGAATGTAAGAACAGTGTAAAAAGGGAATAAAGATGAGGTGAGGAACCAAAATTGGATACAGTTGATATTACAACCGAATGTTCATGAAGAATCTCGAATTTGTGAGGTATGTTGAAATTATTTTGACGTGCCTGTAATTTTGACGTCTAGATTTTCCCGCGCAAATTTTACTCCCAATATGGCGGCATATTGCGGTACTGTATTTATTTAGTGACTGTAGCCTACCCTATAGACTTTCAGAAAAGGTTTCGTCTATTTATGTATCTTCATTAGTTTCAGAGATATTGCGATTTTGGTGTCGTTGATCGAAGGACAAAATATTAAAATTTGAAAGCTAGACCAAAATACTCCGAATAAAAATGATGAAGCATGTTGAGAGCTTTCAGATGTTTCAATAGGTTTTCAGTCTAACTTCTACCGTTCTTCTACTGTTCCAGAGATATCGCGACTTGAAATTGTACAGTTTTCCAAACAAAAGAGGTAACTTTCGAAATTAGAGTAGAACGAGTAAAAATGTATTGGAACAATAAACTTCCCTTGCTCTATGATATCTTTTTTGTGTATGAAATTTTTCTGTAATTTTCAAATTTTAGGTTTTTGTTTTCGAATCAGCTATACTAAAATCTCAATATCTCTGAAATTAATGAAGATAGAGAAATCAGCAAAAGTTTTCCCTTTCTTAAATGAATATTTCTCCCGAATTTCGTTGCCATACCTCCCAAAAATGTACTGGAAATTTTGAATGAGACACCCTGTATCTATTAAGCGCTTGAGAATAATAGTTTATAGGAACTTTTTCTTTTATTTTGACGATAAGTATCGGCCCTTATACCTCAGTTCCACCATTTTTAGGACACCCTGTATTTTGACCTGAGGAATAGGTGGTACCCTCGGTGGTAGCGCATTGTACACGTTTTTGTAAGACACCCCGTATAACTGAACGATCATTGATGAAGTACTATCATCAACGCGTGGGATGGTGCATTCTTATCGCATTAATATGTGATGACAATACGATAAGAATGTCTAAGGGAAATGTGCCATTGTGTGAATATTTTGAAATTTTTTAAATTAATTTCTGTTCTTTTTTGTTTACGCAGACCTATCCCGTCTCAATCGTCACTCCGTCGTTTTTTCACGTCGACCAATCACAAGCAGCCCCCGATCGCCCACCTCCCGCAACAGCCACCCTGTTACAACCAAACGAACGGAAACGCCCCGTCGTGCTTCTACAGGCCGCTCAAAGTTCCCGAATCGAAAATCCCGCCGCCGTCGTCGTCGGACTCTGCGCCACTGGAGAGGCCGACGACGAACAGGGGCCACAGTTCGCGCCTGAGCACATTCCACAACGCTAGCAGTAACCAAAGAGACGAAGCGGTCGACGCCGTCGTCAGCAAGGCGCGCTCGTCGCCGTTCCAGGCGTACCAGAACCACCTGGCGGCCGTGGCGAAGGCGGACGTCCGCCCGCAGGAGACGACGGCGCCGGCGCAACCGCGACGGATCCAGAGCGAGAGCAGGTGGAGGTCGCCGAGCGCCTCCCCGTTGCCGTTGAGGAGTCAATTTCAGAATCAGGAACAGCAGTACAACTGTGGGAATACTAGTCCGATAATATTGCAGAGGTTCTATCACCAGCAGAAGCAGCAGCAGCTGGCCAGGGAGGCAGAAGAATCAGGTACTGTTATATCGATAGAGACCACGCGTATTTTGGATTTAACGCCTCCGGGTGTCGGTTTTCGAAAGTTTTTGCAGAATTTTTTAGTTAATTTTCCTGAAAATAAATTTCGGTAAATTTTTAGTAATTTTTATTGAATATGAGAATATTTATTTTCGTCATATACAGCCTGTCCTAAAAATGGTGGCCCCGAGGTATAAGGGCCGATTCTCTCGTCAAAATAAAAGAAAAAATTCCTATAAACTATGGTCTTCAGACGCTTACTTGATACAGGGTGTCACATTTAACATTTCCAGTACATATTTCAGCTGCATGTACTAAAAATGAAATGAAAAAGAAAGCCTACCCGCCTACCCTATAGACTTTCAGAAAAGGTTTTGTCGATTTATGGATCTTTATTAGTTCCAGACAAAATATTAAAATTTGAAAGCTAGACCAAAATACTCCGAATAAAAATGATGAAGCATGTTGAAAGCTTTCAGGTGTTTCAATCGGTTTTCAGTCTAACTTCTACTGTTCCAGAGATATCGCGACTTGAATTTGTATAGTTTTCCAAATAGAAAGAGTCAGTACTTCCGAAAGTAGAGTAGAACGAGTAAAAATCTATTGAAAAAATAAATTTCTCTCGCTCTATGCCATCTTTTTTGTCTATGAAATTTTGCTGTAATTTTCAAATTTTAGTTTTTTGTTTTCGAATCAGCTGCACTAAAATCTCAATATCTCTGGAATTAATGAAGATACAGGAATCAGCAAAAGTTTTTCTGAAAGCTTGTAAAATAGGCTTCCTTTCTTAAGTGAATCTTTTTCCCGAATTTCATTGTCATGCTTCCCAAAAATGTACTGAAAATTTTGAATGGGACAGCCTGTATCTATTAAGGGTTTGGGGATCGTAGTTTATAGGAACTTTTTCTTTTATTTTGACGAAAAGAATTGTCCCTTATACCTCAGAGCCGTCATTTTCAGGACACTCTGTATGAAATTCTCGGTATATTTAAAACTTTTCAACTTGGAGAATTTTCCTTACATCATTAAATTTTTAACGCAATTTCCGATGTTTTTAAAGTCGAAGTTGAAAATTACCTGTTCTGTTCATTTTCAAGTCTCATGATTTCCTGCAAAAACTATGGTGCTGATGAGGTAAAATCGAAGGGTTAAATACGCGCCGGCTCTATTTATAGTCGTAGTAGATTTCAAATAATGACATGATACGCATGCGCTATAATTCGGAGTTTGGTGTTGCCACATGTAAATGAAATCATCGTTTTTGCAAGTGTCAGTAACCGTCGAGGTAACCGTCGAGGTAACCGTCTATGGTAACCAGCAACATTTTCTATATTCTTCTGCAATTTGATCTTTTCCAAACAATTTGCGGGGCCTATTCAGAGTTTTATGAAGTGATAAAGGTCCGATCACATTAGATTTCATGTCAAAAATTGGTCAAAAACCTTTAGCCCAGCCTTTAGGATATGGACCTTCTATTTTTGGGTAATTCCACGCCAAATTCTAGTCACAACATTAGAGTATAAATCTTCGTTTTCCTTTCTACTTCAAAGTCAGTTTACGCCGATTTTGCTCATTGGACTGAATGGAACTTCATGTTGAAAAATTACAGTTTAATTGTTACAAAAAAATAATTCAATTTACTCAATTTAACATTTAACATCGCGTGACTGTAATTTCTTTATATTGCAAACACTTGAGAGCTGCCATAATTTTTGATCATGAGGTTTTGGAGTTCTTCAATAAAGATCGTATTTACTACCTCAACTTCAAAGCCGTCTATCTGATCACAACGACAACATTTACCTAAGGGCCAACTGCACCGCTTTCTCTTAAAAGTTGAGCGGAGCTTAAGCCTTGACTACGATTGTTGACAACAATTGTTGCTAAGGTTTAAGTTCCACTTAAATTTTAAGTGAGAGCGGTGTTTTTGGCCCTAAGTAAAATAGGTCTAATCGTCATGTTTTCTGACGATCTGTATACGGCTAAAGTTCGTCGGTGGAATTGTGAGACACGGTGTATGCGTTTGGTATGCGAATTTCACAAAAGTTGTGTAATGGTTCCAAGTTATCGACTGGAGAAAACTACTCGGAGTTCTTCAACGATATTGTTAAGCATCCGCTGGTTCTTTGGCCATCGAACAGTTTTGCTTATTTTTCATTAAGAATCCCTAGAGTTTCGAATTAAAATGTGAGCGGGTTGGGTAAAAGAAGAATTTCTTCTTACAGTAAATCACTGCTCGAATTTATAAAATGTTTACGAGTAGCTACAAAAGGTACGATGGCCACTATTTCCCCTATTTCCCCCTATTTCTCTTGAGTTTCTAATAAGGAGGGCTACAAAATCCCAACCCAACAGCTAGCGTCCGAAGGTACAGAATGAAGTTAGCAGCGCTACGGACGCTGACGAAAAATCCGAATAGAAGCGCATGCGTTGCTATTTGAAATTCATTATTCGAATGTTGTTTTCATATCGTTTTTTTCTTCGGAAAATATAGGGAAGAAGAGATTCGCTTCCTACATCAAACTGCAATTGGGTGGTGATAGAAGCGGTAGGTCTTCGAGGAACCAAAGTCCGGATCCTCCACCACGCCTGAATCGCACTGCCAGTGGTGATCACAGTCCCTTGGTCACGCACAGAGGTTATTTAGAATCTAACAATGCACCCTGTTCACCGAACCTATCCCGAAGGTACGTACCACCAGATAGTTGAGTTATTTTACAGCGTGATTCAATATTGATGTACCAAATCATGAGGATCAATTCCTCTCGTCCAAATATAAGAAAGTTTGTATAAAGTATGGTCCGAAAACGCCTAATAGGTACAGGGTGTCACATTCAAAATTTCCAGTCTATTTTTCAGCGGCATGCGGGAAAACGTTTCAAAGGAAAAAGAAAACTTACCCTCTACAGGGTGTCTTTAAAATACGTGTACAACGCGCTACCACATACTCCTGAGGTCAAAATAGAACGATTTAACCACAATGACCTTACTCCAAAAGTTGATGATAAAAAAGTTACAGGGTGTTGAAATGAAAAATTTTTTCCCATTTTTTTGAATAATTTGTCAAGTTTTTTGAATAATGATTCAAAAATTGGTATACGAGGATTTTTCGGTACGGGGAATATTTATCGTACTCTACAAGAATTGCCAACTGACAGTCTTAACTTTTTCTGCTTTCAAACTCCAAAAAGGAAGTTTAATTACTTTTTTCGTCAGGTGATTTGTTCTTAGAAAAGCAGTCATGGAATTAACTTTTTGTCAGGCTAATTTGTTTTTCATGAAAAATTACCTAAAAAATTGGTGCGATTTTTGGGTGAAATCGACCATTCAAGAATGAATTATACCAAAACGGTGGACCGTAGCGACATCAAACGAGAGAACTTTTATTGAGTAAAATCATGAAGCAGTCGATTCCATTTATTGGAACATCGGTAATTTGAAGAGGGAAAAAGTTGAGACTGTCATTTGCAAATGCTTGTAGCGTACGTAGCGCCCGCTAGGAAATACAGCAAAACTGAGTCCAAATAAGTATTCCCCGTACCACAAAACCCTCGTGTACAAATTTTTGAATTATTATTCCCAAAACTTGACAAATTATTCAAAAAAATGGAAATAAAAATTTTCATTTCAACACCCTGTAAATTTTTTATTATCAACTTTTGGACAAAGGTCAGTGTGGTTGAATCGTTCTATTTTGACCTCAGGAGTATGTGGTAGCGCGTTGTACACGTATTTCGAAGACACCCCGTATAGACTTTCAGAAAAGCTTTTGACGATTAATTCCAGGGATATTGCGGTTTTAGTGCAGTTAATCAAAGCACAGAATATTGTACTTCAAAGGTTACAACAAAATACACTATGATAGACCTAATCGAGAGCATTTAGTTGTTTCTAAGAAATGTTGTAATTTTCAAACTTTAGTTTCGTGTTTTCTGATCAGTTGCACTAAATTCCCAATATCTCTGATGGAATCAATAAAGATACAAGAATCAACAAAAGCTTATCTAAAAACTTTTCCCAAATGTTGTTGTCATGCCCTCGAAAAATGTTCTGAGAATATTAAATGTCACACTCTGTATCTATCAAGAGTTAGCGGATCCATAGCGGATAATAGTGTGCAAGAACTTTTTCTCTCACACTGGAGAAAGGAATCGGCCCTTATTCCTCGGGTACGAGATTTTAAGGACACCCTGTAAAAAAACCGTTCACCTCCCCCATTGTTCTAGCTTTCCCTGAAATACTAATAAAATGTACTCAACCTTTTTACCGAGATACATATCGGATGATATCGGTATCCCAAACGATAAAGATCTCATCTCTCAAAGATGGACACTCTAATTTTATTTTTCGACAGTGCGCTATGGTCACAATTTTCTTATAAATCAATTTCCTTAGGTATATATCACCCGCACCTCCGGTCCCACCACCTCGAAGGCTTTCTGAAAGTACTTCGGTGCCAGGCTCACCGCAACATTTAAGGGCAAGGTTTCACTACACCCCCGAACCCCAAAGGCGTTTATATCAGAACAGTGACGCCTTATAACGTCAACTTCCCTTTTGGCGTTATTAAACTGGTTCACTTAATTTTTTTGTATCAAATTGATAAAATGCCTTAACCATTGACATTTTCTGCAGAGATAGTTGTTTGTTGTTGTGGGCTTTTCGCGCTATTGAAAAAAAAGACTTTAACAGGAAAATGTAGTTGATATTATTATCGGGTCACAACTTTTTAAGGCATTATTTCATATACGAACGTGCTAGTCTCCGTTTTATTTTAATTCTTATGTTAAGTATTTAATTTTGTTATGAATTCGAATCTCATGAAATGTTTGCTGATGATATAAAATTATGAGTCGACTTGATGGATTCATACTAATCGTGGAGGTTGTTGCTTGAATTGAAGGATAATTCACCCTCTTTTTAATTTGTTAATCAGTAAATTAAAAACTTATTATTAGTCTAATGAAGTTAATTAAGAAATTTTGAAAATATTAACATTTATCGGACTGATATTTATTGTGAGAAGAAATAATAATAATGTTACACAGTTTTTCAATTACTGGTTCCTATACTTTATTTATTTCATTCATTTACGTATAAAAATATACTGTAGAAGTGATGAGTGGTCTAAAGTACTTTGGCTTTTCGCTATTTTAACGACAGTATTGGGGCTCATATTTTTTGAATTATGATCATGAATATTTCATAATTATTAAATTTATCGGTGTGTAATTTATATAATTATTATTTGTTGATTAATTAGATTCAAAGGCAGTTGATCCTTTTATTTTGTCTCCAATGCGAATGCGTTCAATTGTAACTTATTATAAAACTCTGAATGTTTATAATAATTATTATTTGTAAATATTTATTAGAGATGCCATACCTGATATTACTGTAGGTAGTCGAAAAGATGTAAATATACCTGACTATTATTATAACTATTAAAATATATTTTAAGTCACATAATCTTTTTCTCTTTTTCTCAAAAGGCACATTCTTATTCTTTACATGTTATAAAGTTTATTGGCTAGGTACTTGACTTAAAATTACAAATCTTAGACAGTAAATAGTAAATACTAATATAAAACAACATAATTATTATGATAATAGTGGCACTATAGGAATAACAAACAAAAAATCAACGATGTAATGTGAAAATTTCTCGAGGTTTATTTGATGCACGATTTTGTTGAAACGTAATGATTAAATGGTCGGGAAATGCGTCGTCGTCGTCGCCGTCACTGGTTGAATAGTTCTTTGAATCATAATTCACTTTCTTCATAATTTTCATCTAAAACTAGTATCCTAACTTTTTAAGCGCTTTGAGGTCTACATCTTTGTAATAGTCTTCACTGTAAAATAAAAATAGAATTATTCATTGCTGGAAATTGATTAGGAAATAGGAATATTTTTTATATACAAATCGATGTCATTTTAGTGACGAGATGTCTAATACCGATTTAATAATGGGCATGCAAATAAGTAAGAGAAAAGTTAAGTGTGAGTAATGTGTTTTCAGAAAAACACTCCCTCACAATTTAAACTAGGAAAAAAACATAATTTGCCAAATAAGACACTTAAGTGTACAGAAGGCACAAGTCGGTTGTTTGCTAGTGTTATACTTATTCATTTTCATCGATACATTAGGCGTTTCATTTATTCTGAATAAATTGGTGATAAATGGCGATACTGGTATCTGAAGTGTTGAAGTCACTTTCGCACGTTTCGGTTATACATTTTTGATTTTTACGATTCCGTTCAGAGATTATGGGATTCCTGAGTTCTACATGATCTGTAATCATGAATGAAATCCGAAAATGGCTGCCTTGCAAGTATCTATCAAAACAATAGCCTTTTCTGGGGGGCCGAGGAGTCAGTTCAAAAACAGCTGGAAGCCATGTAAAGAGACATAAAAATTGACTTTCCTTATTTGAAAATTTGTTGATTTTTCATTCACCATTCTTCAGTTTTATAATAGAAATTAAAATCCGGTTTAGTTACGAAGTTAGATTGTAAAAAAATCAAAAATCCACTCTTGTCTCATTCTAATTTAATTTTGACTAAATAATTTGATTCTACAATCGGACATTGATCGTTACCCTAATTGGTCTAAGACTGAGACCTAATATAAAAAATAACTAATGGAAATTGAAAATCATGGAATAATATGTACAACTTCGTTAAGTATTCAGTTAGATCCCAACCAGAATTCTTAAATAAAATTATTATTTAATGTGTGATAGGTAGACAGAAGAAGAAAGTAAATCAGGCGACAGCCCGAGATAATCCATTTCCAGAAGAACATTTAATTTTTTGAAGTAAGAATCATTTAGGGTATATAATTATGATAATAAGAAAAACCACCAGATTTCTTTATAAAATAATGTTATGTATTTTTGTACCGTGGAAGTTCAGAGACATAATAATTATAAAAAGTAATGAGAAAAGGGATAAGGGAGAATTTCAACATCTAAATAATTATTAATTTAAGTAATAAGTAATCATACACACGTTCATTTTTAAATTATTCTACTTATAAAATAAAAGGAGGAACAGAAGGTCAATCGGTCAAAATTGATACCCAATTCGCTATTAGCCGTAAAAATAATAATAATAAAAATAATAAGAGGATCTAATAACGATATACAAGTATAATAATTATAATTAATTAAATGATAATTAATAAGTGTGTTATAATTATTAATTACGAAGAGTCGAGTAGCAGAGATCGAGAGAGAGAGAGAGAGTATAAAAAGGTATCTCAGTCATCCGAATGACGGTCTGCATGGTCGTGATTCATAATAATCGACACGGATTTCAAATTAGGTCTGTTTTGAGAATATTATTCACGATATAATTGTTTAAGTGCGAGAAGTTAATTTTTCTCGGCCTGTTCGGCAGGGGCGTTGCGGGACGCGGGCGCCGGTCTCGGTTTACTCTTCGGGTTGGTCACCGCCCTCGTCGAGCCGCTGCTATGAAGGCCGGCCAACAATTCGCTCTTGCGGATGCTCTTCAAGTCCAAATCTCCGTAGTAGTCCTCGCTGTGAATAATCATACGACACGTGCAAAATTTCGGATCATCAATCAGCAAGGCAGCAGCAGAGGATTTTGACCGATCTTGAAATCGCAAAATCTATCAACAACAAAACTTGGAGACGAAAGGAGGAACGACAGGAGGAAAAGTGTTAACAGTGTTCATTCGGTGAGTACCTTCTACTAGTACTGTGAGAAAGCGATCGATCATGCTGTGAGTTTCAAGCGTAAGTATTTTAGCGTTGTCTGAGTAGACGAAATGGTATTAGGGAAGGAAAAATCGGTGACTTACCATCCTTGGACGTCTTCGGGGTCTTCGCAGTTGCCGGTGCCGTCGGCGTCACCGATTTTGAAGACCGTTCCGATCGGGCAGCCGTACTCTCTGGCCGTGCCCTCGAGGCAGATGTAGTACTTGCGGCAGTCGTCGGGGTGAGCGTGGCGCGAGAAAGACCCGGCGTTGCTCACTTCACCGGGGGGCGGACAGCTGAACCCTCCGGCCACTTCTGTAATACGGGGCAAAACGATTATGTTTTACGAAATCTACGGTATCTAGTTTGGTAATTCCGATATCGTCATCTCAGAATCATTGTGTTCTACGGAGCGATGAAATGAATTCTACATAAGGGGAGGCTATGACTATCGTCTTGTCTCTTTTTACAGTTATTGGAGGAATAGAGACAGAACGATGGTCATGTAGGACTTATCCGATCGCTCCGTATCTTTACAGGATTGCAAGGTGGTACAGAACAAAATCATTCTCAGGTGACGGTATGGGGGTAAAGATGGTTGGATTCCTCTGATCTGACGTCATCTATTGCTCAAGTAGAAAACATTTTGAGACCCCCACTGTCAAAGAATGCGCATGAGCATGTCAATTTCTAACAGAATTTTCCATCAAAAGAATACATTGCAAAATAAGGTAATGGAAAAATCGTGTACTGGTTTTGGTCTTTTTTCCTGCATGCTCAATTTCAACTAATCCTAAAAGGATTATTACTTATATCGTTGTCTTTATTAGGTATAGTTAGCCCACGTGCACATGGATTTACAGGAATCTTTGCTTGGCGACTACTGGTTGCCTCTATCAGAAAGTGGCGAAATTTCCATCCTATAGTTACAATAAACCAATTTTAAATTTTTACACACCAATGAATTTAACTTTACTGAGCTTTCAAAAGTAACAAAATATTTAGTGCAGTGGACAAAACTAAGTTTATTAAAAATTCATAATCGGGGACTTGAATTGCAGTTAACCACGGTTGGAAATTTACCAGATTTTTTAAAGTGAACGTCATCTTTTGCGAAGAAAGAAAATGTTGGCAAAATTACAGAGGAATGACATCTAATGAGATTTCTTGAAATCAAAAGAGGAGTCAATTTGAGTGGCGCCTCAATAATTATTCGATCACATTATGAAAACTAATTCTCACGTGAAATTTTCTAACTAACTGGATCTCTAATCAAACAACAACGCTAATTTCAAAGAACCATCATTAATTTGAATCTCTGACAGAGAAAGGAAAGCCCTTCAATTAGGCCCGGTTTTATAAAAAAAAATCAAGTCAGGTTTCTTTTCATTGCCTAGATACAATTGTTACAATGAGTCGCGGATTAACAAAGTTTTAGATTAAATTTTGTTGATTTTCATTTTAAGGAGCAGTATTTCAGTCATGGTTTTAACCGAGGGGTAGTCCACAGGGAAATTATGGTGTGTACAAGCTCCAGGAATTAGTTGAGAATTGGAGATTAGTGAAAATTAGTGGGAAACTAGTAGGAACTGGTGGAAATTAGTGAGAATTAGTGAGAGATAGTAGGAATTAGTGTGAAATTAGTAGAAATTATGGGGGAATCAGCAGAAATTAGTATGAAAATTCACAAATACGGGAATTAATCGAAGTTTAGTTTCCTCAATAAAAATGAAAATCAACAAAATCAAATCTAAAAATTCGTGAAACCGCGAGCGAAATACTGGCCCTATCGTTTGTATCTAGGATTTGGACCGTAGTTCAATTTTTTATATTTTTTTAGGAAAGCGCAAAGGGAAAGCGTTAAAAATAATGAAACTTGATGCTGAGTTGTAAACCCATCATTTCTGGCATTTTGTAAGCTTGTAAAATTGGCTCCACGTCCACATAATGAAACAAGTAGAGTATTTTCTTTTGCCATATGTCATATCGTATTTTAATTTCGCGACCGTTCTCTACTTGGGAAAACTTTAAGGGGTACTAAACTCCCGCATCACGGTTAATTATCTTTTACGTAAACCATGGGACAATTCCGAGGACAATTCTTACCTTCGTTTTTGCACTCTGGGACTTGATCGGCCCACATGCATACGCGGGCCTCGCGATCGTAAGCCAATCCGGGTGAGCATTGGTACCTGGAGGCCTCGCCGTTCCAGCAGTTCCAGAAGACGTCGCATTTCGCTTCGTCGGCGAAGATGCCGTAGAGGCGCTCGCAGTGGGTGCTCGAAATGGCCGGTTCTGTTTTTCCAAAAAAAAGAATCAATTAGACAATTTCGGGGCTCCGTTTAAGAGGTTATTCCTTACCGAGTTGCGATCGGTCTCCGCAGTCCACGTTGTGGATGTAATCACAGTTTTCAGTCAGGTATTTCGGATCGCTAGCGTCGAAGGCCAGGCCGTTTCCGCAGGTTTTCAATTCGGCGGCGTTATTGTCGCACTTCCAGTATTTGTCGCAGGAGGTGTGATGCGGGTAGAAACCGAAGTCGTCCGGGCATTTGAAGTTTTCCTGGGCATTTGCTGGAATAGCGAGGAAGATCCGGTTAACATATCTTCTTAAAAAAATTGGCACATTTCGTATACTTAATTAATTCTGTGACATTTACGAAAGTTCAAGCCATCGACATTTATCATTTAGGCGTCATAAAGAAAATTATAAGGTACCACGATTAAAGTTACGAGGACGCAATAAAAATGGAAAGTGGAATCCTCCTTATACTCGATAATATTGCAAATAATTACGAGCAAGTCGAGAACAGCAGGTAAGGTATGGAACGGCTTGTTGCGCCACGAAGTAAGCGTCACCTTTTTTCATTTTTGCAGATTATTAACCCCCGATTTCGTAATCAGACATAAAGTCGTCTTTAGTTAATATGAAATGAGATTGTGAACAACCAAAACTTGCAGTTGTCATACTCTGAACTTCAGGTTTACTAAAGTGGGCCAAAGTTCGATTATGAAATCGGGGGTTAGTCTCATATGGTATAACTTTGAAAATAAAAAGCGAATTAAAAGTGTTCCACATCTGGGTCTTTCACCTGAACCGACCGAACCACACTCATGCGAATGAGTCGCGTAATCTAATGGTACTTAGCGCTTATACCACACCTATACGTATAAGTATCATTCCTTGAATTATTTTATCATACTTATGGATACCGTTTATCTTAGGTACCCATAATCGGCCTTGTTATCACTGCATATTCGGAACGAAATTAAAATCATTAGACTTAATTATTTAAACCGGAAACCATAAAATGATCTTTAGTCGTGTATGTATATTGGATTGAAGTTAAAATGAACAATTTCCTTATTGACGCACTTATTTTTTTGTCAGACTTTCCAAATTTGCGTAAGTAATTTTGTAATTAAGAAACATTAATTAATTACCGCCAAGAAAATTGTTTGTTTGTATATGATTCTATGTGAGCACCATAGTTTAACAAAAATTAACGATTTGCTTTGGGCTCAAGCATGGGACATTTTTATACAGGGTGTTCTACAATGAGGTATTTTCATGTATTTTTCAAAATAGCTTATCCGATACTATGGTATTCAACAATTAAGAAGGTATTTTTTTATTTTTTTTTAGTAAAGTTTAAAGGGCTGAAATAAATAAAAAAAAAAATTCTGATGACGTCAGCTACTCCGAGTTTTCTATGATCCAGTAGATGGTGCCACGCGTAGTTACAGTTACGGTGTTGATCCGTGCCATGAGCAGCGGGTGTTTTCCTCATTTTCGGAGGCATAATCACATAATTTTATTAAGAACACAAAAACACGGATGTTAGCAGACACTTACATAACGTCAAAATGTCGGTAATCGGTAAGTCACCTAAAATTATTAATTTTTTTTGCGCGCCATCCATCGACGAGCTGTGTCAACGATTTGGAGTTGCTGACGTCGCGAAATTTTTTTCACAATAACTAATTGAAAACTATTTTTTTCAACAAAATTCTTACGCAGAAGTCATTTTGCGCCATATGCGAATATGTATAAGTCATAAAATTTAAATTTTATCTCCCGTGAAAATACCTCATTAAGCTAACAGAGGTGGATGCTAAATGTGATGACGTCGTAAATTGATAGAACAATTTGTGATGGTCGATGGAGTTGTGAAACTGGTATTTTTCGATCAAACAGTGACTTTATCACAGTCTACTCTTACAATCCCTCCTATTCACTAATAGAATTGCTATGTGGCAAGTATTGTTGTCTATTTCTAACAACAATGTAAGTAATTGTTGATAGCAATAGACAGCATTACTTGCTACGTAGCAATTTCATCAGTGAATCTATAGGGGGAATTATACATGTTAGTAGCAAATGGCAGATGCAGAAAGTTTTTGTCATTATTTTGACAAAAACCGGTATTAATCTGGACAAATATAGCCAAAATGAGCTTAATGAGTTAAGTATTCAGTTTTTTAAGACAGTACCTATACTTGATCGGAATAATGTCAAGGAATCGAAATTTATTCAACATAAACTGAAAAAATTCCTAGGGATCTATGTAAATTTGTTTAAAGGTCAAGTGCGATCCGGATATAAACAGCAAAAATCATCTGTCAACGTTATACGGATAAAGAAAATAATAGAAAACGTGTTAATTGGCAAAATTTATGAAGAAATTACTATGCTCACGTATTACACTATAATATTCGAACATGTTTAGAAATTAGGGTGAACCGCAACAGATGAATTCGTCTAACGATAATTACTTAGCTCTTCATTTTAGTGTTGCAAATTTTTAAAAAGAAAGCTACTCCCATAAAGGTTAAGGTCGTTTTCAAAACTGCTTATTAGATATTTTCTCTTGGTTTTTCATAAATAATGAATAAAATATTAAAAAGTATTTTACATGCTTATGAACATAACAATCGTTTTTATCCGATCGCTTCAGTGATTTGTTGAATAATTAACTGGTGATAGTTTACTTTCTATTCTTTAATTTTTTCAACGAAGGTCGTGTTTTGGTCTGCCGTTTGCCTAGCACTGAAAACTCACTTATTCAATTATTTCAGGATGTGATAATAATGATAAAGAGAACGTATTGAAATTCATTTTCCGTTATTCAAAATTATGAGAGAAAGTTACTCGAGTCAAGTAAAGTAAACATATTTTAAATAAGTATAGTTCGTTAATTAGGCTGGTATTTAGATTACTTAAACTGGAGTCTTATGTAACGTAATTCATTAACATTTAAAATCGTATAAATACATCTAAAAGGGCTCTAATTTCTTTCAATCGGGTTTATTATTATATCATTGATTTCGTTGCAATAAGTTCCTGTTTTTCTCAATGTGGGTAGGTGAGCAAGTATGTTCAACAAACAACAAGAAGTTGTTAGGATACCTACATTTAGTTATCTAGTCAAGTTACCTACCGTGAAAGTGTATGATGTAATTTGAGGTGAGACACATTTGAAATTCGTTATGAATTGTGGTGGCAGCGCGCGCGGTGACCATATAGGCAAATCGAGAAAAATGAATTATTACGAAATTCATTTCTATAGTGAAAAAACTATAATCTTCGCAAAGAAATGTTCCCATTCGGTGAATGCGAAACGGGAATCTGATGCTGTTGTGTAATGTTATCGATTGGATTATGCAGAAATTGAATGTATACGTGCGATTGCAAAATGCTGAATTAATAAATTCCAATAGAATCGAAGGTTGACCGGTGATTTTTTCGAATTTCGATCGTTTCCTTATACTTTTGCCGGGAAAGGTCACCACGTCTGCACTTGATATCCCAATATAATTGAAAATGATTCGGAAAATTACAATGTTGTCATAATTATAGCGAAAAACGGAATCGTAATGAAAGTGCTACTTTTGTGTGAAATGTGAATTCTGTGTCACACGCGGTGTAATAAAATGAAATGCACTTTGAGTAAATCATGTTAGTGGAATTTTGCATTTCACCAAAGCTGGCGTTTAGAAACTTGTTGTTTGGAAAGCCTCGTCGCTCGCGATATCCGACAAGAAATTAGGTAAAATCACACCGAGAGCAAAAAGGCGCCTGCGAAATGTGCATCGTCCACTCTTGCACCGAATGACCAATGCCGCGTAACGAATCGATCTTATACTAGAACGTTCTACTTCTCGACTATTTATAACTCTTCACGTTTCAAAATGAAAATAATCGAAAAAAAACACTCGCTGAAAATTCTGAATGCACTTTCGAAATTCCACCGCTGCGGCCGATATCGATCCGGTTCGGGATAATTTTCCGGGGGTGGGTCACTTGGTCGGGGGGGCTGGCGGGGGAGGTACATACCAGAGTAAACGAGTGCACAGAGCACGAAAAAACACGCGTAGGTCTGCATCTTGATCGTGTCCACTTTTGAGTTTTACGTACTACTGCCGTCCGGCAGGAGGGCCGCTCGCTTTATACCTGCGGATTTCAGGAACCCCCCCGACTTCTCGTTTCCGAGACCGCCGGTGTCTCTTTCGCATCGGACAAGTCTGGGCCGCGGCTCTTCGGCGTGCGTGCGGCAGACGCAGACGCCGAAACGTAACCGGCCGTGTGTTGCTTTCCAATGCACGCAGACCGATTGATTTTTGAATGAAAAAGAGACCGACGAAAAAGGGCATCGATGCCCGGAACTACGGAAGTATAGCTGTAAAATTACCGAAAAAAATCAACTTACATTTCCGTATAGCGTGCATGCCTATATGAATTTTCTTTCCCAGTAAATTTACTGGGAGTGAAAATTATTGGATAATTATTTGGATGAACTTCAATTCATAATTGAATGAAATCTTGCAGAAACAAAAATTGATGCATTGGAAATAAAAATCGACCTGTCCGAGCGATTTCAAAAATTTCTACCCGTTTAAAATTTTTTAGGGAGAGGCACTCTAGGCGCGCACTGTATAGATAATGAAAATGTACAGCGCCCCTTTTTGTTTTTCTAGAATATAGGTAATACATCACACCTGAAAATATGCAAAATTCTTTTAAACAAGTAACTATCGAGCGATGGAGACAATTTCACATAAGGGGAGGCTATCATTCTCTCTACCCTTTCAGTGGTTTTCAGATGAGACAGAATGATACTCATTGCCTCCCTGTATGTGAAATTTTCTCGATCGCACCGTACAATATTTTTTCATTATTTAACAATTTTTTCCCCATAATAAAGCATTTACTTTTCTTTCCTTGGGAAAGAAGTAACACTTTAATCCACTTTTTTCCCCTTGAGAGAAAACGAAGGGTCGTTTTTTACCAAATTTAAAATTCGAATCCAAGATGTCTCCATCTCTGTATTTTTACATTTTCCCGACGCGATCATAAAATTTTGCCCGATTAGTACATGAAATAAAATACACCTACTTAAGAGGTATTGCATGGAGACTTCAATGCACGGTTACACAGAAAACCGTTATTTTAACATTAATTATTTCCATATTATTCCTAAATCAAAGCATGGTTTCTCAATTGGTTATTAATTATGATACATATTTTCTTTAATTTCGAATGAGACAGAACGATTATCATAGCCTCCCTTTATGAAGGATTTTTTTGATGTCTCTGTATAATATTCAAATTATATTGTACAATCATTCTTGAAGATGTGTTAATTAATCATCACCACTACCTACATCCACCCATACCATCTGGGATCGATAATTACTATTTAGATTAATGAAGGGCACAAAATAAATAATTACGTACTCTATACCATTTACAAAGTAATTCAATAATAAAGTATGATAATGGATAAAATATGCGATAAATCTAAATCTAAATCTAAAATATAGTACTATTTTCGTGTCGTTCATTCTAACAAATACGGCGATAAGTTCGGAAATGATGGCCGACGGAGAAAATGAAAAAATTAAAAGTACAGTCCAAGCCTTTATTATAATTGGCATTGCTTTAAATTGATCAATTGAGATCAAAATGATCATCATCGTGAATGATAGGTACTATGCTATTCTAAAATTTATTCTCGAATATTAGACCAAATTATTGTTAAAAATAATTATACTTATTATGGCATTAGGTATAAACCGAGGCATAAACATTAATTATTATTGTTTCATATTTCCGGATAATGGTTACCTACTTTACCAATTCTATTCATCTTTAATAATAGAATTGATGGATTCTTTTTCAACTATACGTCTTTATTTGGATAAGACAAACTGTCCCTGAAGTGGGGGCTGCGCTTTTTAATAAACTTGTATAATATAATTACTTGACAAAGTAACTATCAATTACTATTAACATTGCTTTTCGCCATTACCACTAAAAATTTTTACTGAAATTCCTCAGACCGATAGATTTTTCACTTTGAAAATACATATCTCACCATGGTTCTCAACTTTCGAAAATTGCATGGATCCTGCATTGTAGTTAGTGGGTTAAAAAAATGTGCGATTTCAAAGGTTTTAATTAAACTTGAGCGTTTAATTTGATTGGACGTAAAACAACGAACGATTTTCACCTTTGGCGTTTATTTAAGGGGTACTTAATTAAGAAAAAATTCAAAGTTTCTTCATACAAGGAAGGACTCATACATGACTCTTCGCCGTAATACAGTAATACGACACCACACCCAACTGTAGTCTGCCTTGATCTGATTCCTTCATAATGTCTACATTCCACGGTTATATCCCAAACTTCCAATATTCAGATAATGTATAATAAAATAATTACCTACAATGATACTACCTGTATTACATATGGCTTAAATAATAATAAGGTAGTAAGGTAACCGTAATCGAAATTAACATTTATGAATATTCAATTTAACAGGTCCTCGCTTTACACTTGGAAATAGTTGTTAAAAAGACAGTGTGGAGCTGGCACAAAACGATCATAAAATTAATTCCAGTCAATAAGAGAGTGTCTTACATAAGCCCCACTATGTGGTGTGTCTGATGTATAAGGTAAAATTTTTATTAACAATTGTCATTCGTCTAGATCGAAAGGTCATAAACTCAGCTATACAAATGTAACGCAAGAAAGGCAAAAGGTGAATCTGCACCGACTTTTGATGTTTGATGTTGATGATGGTGATGTTAATGACAGGCTATATGGATAGATTAAGGCAAGGCTGCAGAGAAAGTGTCAACCCGAAGAACGGAGGGCAAATATGCATGGCTTTCACTCCTTCTCGCCTATAAGTTTTGAACCGTATGTATATCTTTACGTTTATCGTGTGATCTATTCCAGACTCCATCATAGTAAAGATTTTTATTCAACGTTCGAAATAAATTATTATTAGTCATATTTATAAGGAAATTAGGGTTTGGTCAATGTCGAGCTCTACATACAGGTGCTTGCTCTTGAAATTAATGATAAAAATTCATGTTCTCTCTTATTTTCTTTATGGTTGGCTTGCTTTCGGTTAGTTATACGGTAAAGGTATTGATGAGGACGGCATTCACGATACATTTCAAGGTTTGACTTTGCCCATCGGGTCGCTTACGGTCCGCTAAATATTTTAATGTATTCTTGTTAATTCACTTTCACTGTACACGCCCAAGCAGCCTCTACGTACTCTTGTGGGTATAATAATTCTACACAAACGCCCATGGATTTGTAATGAACGTGGAATGCGTCACATTTTTTTTCATTCCATTATTAAAACGTTATTTTTATTTATATCTTAATGGGATCCCGCTTCACTCACTTCTAGATCTGTTCGATTATTTTATTTATATGTTTTTATTATACTTAAACGGATCTGAAGACTTTTTTATAAACAAATCATAAATGTATATTGAATCAATTAAAACTTAATAGTATCGGTGTAAGTACCTACTTAGATCAAGTTCCAGTTGTAAGTAGGTAAACATGATTTGCTATTAGTATAGACTTGTGTTTATTTTTTGATAATTCTCATTTTAGAAGCGTCTTCTCGAGAACAAAAAAGTCACTTTCTCCGTCGACCAAATAATATGGAATACCAGCCCGAAAAGTGAAAGCGCTTAACCTTTAAATTTTTCCAAAAATTCCTCACTTTGCGTGTCCATATTTATAAACGACGATTCGAATGAAAAATTATACTTTTCATTATTTGTATTTCTGGCGCCTAAAATATACCTAATTATCAAGAAATGACCTCTCAGTTTGAGTAGTCGCTTATTAAGCATTTAAATTGATCATTACGTTTTTGAACTGAACTAGTAGGTAATTTAGTGCATTCATCATGCTAAAGTGGTTATCCAGGTGAGGCGGACGGTGGTCACAACAGCAAACGAAGATATTTATACCTGTCAACTGTCAAAATTTTTGTTAACAGAAATGTATAAATTATATTTTGATGAAGATTGAGTGCATTAGCTACCTAATAACCCATGATAATATGACGGTTTCTAATAATAACATTATCTCTCTATCATTACATTAAAGACCATACTATGGATGATATTAATTAATAGGGACGTACTTTATAACTAAAGAGTTCTATTGAGCTTTTCAAACGGCCTACTATCATACAATAATATCTAATCTAATTTTTTCTAATCGAAAATGTGGAATAGTTGATAAAAATCTCTAAAAATTGGAGATATACTCGTTATACATAGGTATGGATAATTGACAATAACCTAGATAAAAAATACATGCTACGAAAAAATCTTCGATCGATTCGTTGAATCGCCATTAGGAATTTGAACAATTTTTTATTGTTAGCCATAGTTTTTAACTGTAATTACTAGATATTTTGTGTAAAAATCATTCATCTGAAGAAAATAAAACTGTGAAGTAACGACGTATGAACTTTTATTTTAACGCAATCTCTACGTGTTTGTAACTCATTGGATGAGTACATCGTCAATAATAAAATTTGGAATTTTCTGGCATGTTTGCGGATAAGTTTCTAAAATAAAAGAAAAAATGTCAGTGTGATTCATTTACTGCTCCTGAAAAAGTCGATGAAATCGTTTTTATTTAAAATAAATTAAATTTCACCAAAGTCCATTCTTCTTCAGTAGAGAAACGTGTAGGCATATACACTCGCCCATCGTATATGCAATACATGGGTATGTATACTTCGAACCCGTATTGAATGGTGTCTTCTTCTTCCGCCGGCCTTCTTAGAATGGTTGCATCACACGTCAAGCAACGGCTGTACACTCTTACATAAATAATTGGTATTCGTGAGCAATAAACGCCAATGCAGCCGACGACTACATACGTGCACTTGGACAGTCAAACGAGAAGAAACCATATACCAATAACATCCGAAGACCACCCACTATCGCGAAAATCATAATGGTAGTCGATGGAAATTTGAATTTTCTCAATACGTATTGAGGTAGGCGAAGAAAGAATCATCCTCGCCGGTATCCCGGCGCCTCCGCCATATTTCCCCCACAAATTGGCGAAGAAACGTCTACATTATTTCTGGTAGGTATTTAAATTCCTCAAGGATGGATGTGTTGCATTCTAATGCGTTCATTTATTCGTGACTTCCTCCGGCAAACGAAAAATGTCGATAGCTGGTGAAACTAACGGAGTGAGAACCGAATAAATCAATCGCAGGATGTAAAGCCATCGTTGTCCTTGTTTTTATAACTGTTAAAAGTGTATCGCGGTCTTGGCAGAAAAAAGAAAACCTTAGGAATTCTCATTAAAATCCTCCGCGGTTACTTAAAGTTAGCAGCATGGACGAAACTAAATGAAATGTGAATTTTCATTGACGACTACTTACCTACATGTTTTTTTTTTCTACAATTTTGGATTTGTAAACTGGTGAATCTGATTGCCGGAAGCCACAAGCGAAATGAAAAGTTGTTCTCCTTGGAGATTCCTATAATACCAACTCTACCTATGCTCAACTGACACACTGAACCTGCCTGTAACTGGAAGAATAAAATTTCACAATTTGAATATTTTTTATAAATTTAATTTTATGAGGTGAGATTCATCCGGGATGTGCTTTGAAATTGAAATGTCAACATATTATTTCTGGCTAATTGTCGTATGCGAAATAATTTAATGAAACACAGACCTAGATGAATTAAATATTAAATACAATTTTTTCTAATGATAATCGAAGCACTGGTCCAAATACATTATTAATTTTATTTTTGAAAACCGGTAAGTATACTTAGCTACAATTGACTCGACACAATATTCGAAAAATGTAGGTATACTTGACTAAAACCAGTTAAGTACTTAAATATTTCAAATACACGTTAGATGTTTACCTATTAATTTGTCACTTTCACTAGCTCTGATCATCTTCGAGAAAAAGATCTCATCATTATGCAATTATACAAATATGAAGAGATAGGTTCAAACTTTGCGTACTTACACTTTTTGATTGATGAACTTGTACTCATAAAAGGTGTCCCGTAATAACGTGTACAACGCTGTACCATCATTGTTTATATTAGAGCAATCTACCGGAACTGTGGCTGTACCACAAATATCTGAGATAAAATTGAACTACATATGTAGAAATGAAAGTTTTTTTATTTTTTCAAAAATTAATTAAAATACCGTTTTGTCTGGTTCATTTGTTTTTCATTAAAAATTCCGCCCGAAATTAGTGCGATTTTTAGAGGAATCTATCTTACAAAACAGCCCATGGTATCGAAAAACAAGTAATAGTCTTTATTTGAGTAAAATTTCAAATTATCATGCAGTTGGTTAAATTTTTTGGAACCTCGGTTATTTAAAGGGTGAGAAAGTTGAGATAAGTTATGTAGGTACCAATTATTATAGCTTAGTGATGAGACTATCCCTCTGAAAAATACCTCATACCAATAAATCCGCCTCGTATCAATTTTTGACTGGATATTCTCCAAGCTCGAAAAATTATTGAAAAAATATGTAAAAACCATGTAACTTTTTTACCATTTTATACTACATACAGGGTGTCCAAATATTGGATACCGGTATTTCAAGGGTGCATTTCTGAGTGTAAATGAGTAAGAAATAACCTATGTATGTTACCTATATCCGATTTTGCACGATAACGGAGTTACAGGGCATCAAATAAGAGTTGTGATTTTTTATTCGTTTTTTAGCATTTGTTCAAAAACAATTATCACGAAACCGAATTCGAATCCGATATGCTGTAGACAATTATTAGATTTTTAATTCAGAAGGCACCTATTTAGTCTCCAAAAAAATGTAAACATCTCAGTCTCGTAAACGTTGATTTATGCAATAATTTGAAACCTCTTCTTATTTGATTAAAATTTTTATTTTTTATTAAGAGTGAAGACAGCTTATGATATCAAAATGTTGTAATTCTAATTTGTTCTTTTGGCAATAAGAAAAAGTTACATTAAATTTTTTCATTCAATCATCCATCATTTCATCACTCGACAGGTTCAGCTATACGTCATATGCTATACCGTGTGTACAGCAAACGATTTTTTCTGTGCCTCATGTTATGCCCGTTAGAAAAACAGAAGTATATAGCTGGAATATGGCTAATCGACAGCAAACAATTTTTTTTCGAAAATGTTCCATCCTAGCGATATGAATCAATCATACATCATTAAATCATTACTATGTTCACAGAGTTTCCCTTTAAAATAAACATCACTACTGTGTCCTCTGAGTCGGAAAACGAAAGAGTCAGGTGGACGGCAAGGTATCTGAGTTTTGCAGCTCAGACTTTGAAATGAAAATCAATAAAGCAGCAGTTATTGCATATGTAAAGTGCGCGTTCATTTAATCCATGTGCACAGTATTTACAATTACAATGAATTGTAAGTTCAGCAACAGGCCCCATGTAATAATTTCACATTATTCAGAGTTGCTAGGTGATAAAAACTTGAATGTGGGGTTTTGGGGTCTAGCAGGCAATTTTATTATTAGCACTTGTGCCATATTGCAAATGCATAAAAATACAACCAATTAGACATCCGGTGGATCTGAAGTGATCACCGAGAGTCTCGTCAGGGCCTCGGACACTGCTCCCCGGAAGACCCAACTTCTAAACACTATTCCAATAAATCTATAACTTCTCCCAAACTAGCGCATAAACGTGATATCAAGAATTTGTTTTCTGAGAAATCTGAAATGACAAGTTTTTTCCTCTTTGTAGGTAATCCCATCCGTCGACAAATGGTATAAGTTTTGAATTCATTTGTGTTTAGAACCTTGAGGATTTATTAAATCTGATTTTGCAAGCACATCAAAAATCAAGGTGATTTCGTGGTTTTCCTCTATATCTACAAAATCTCGACAATTTTCCACTTGAAATCAAATTATCAGCACAAATAATAAATATTCTGCTCTTAAAAATGAATAATTTAATTATACACTGCCGGACAAAGAAAACCGGATCGACACTTAAATTTTTAGTGAAATTCAAAGTGGCGTTAAATCCTGAACGAAAAAAGTAATTTAAAAAAACATACCATTTCTGGCAAACAGTATTCTAGGGCTATCACACCGCCAGACGCGGTGTCTTATACAGGATCTCGCAGTATGTTTTACAGGGTGTGTACAGCAGTGTACTTCTTATCTGTGGTTATATACAGGCTTCTTCGGTAATTCCCACCCTATATAAATGTGTATTTTATGACGTATGTACGTAAGCAAGTAATACATGATGCTCATCCGAGCTCATCACGTATGCGAACATTATTTGGTTAATTTTAATAAATTTAATAAATTATATAATTTAATTATAGTGTACAGAGTATTCCCAAATTTAAGTAGGTATAGAAATACATAATTACAATTATTATGATAAAACTTTCTCCTAACATTTAGCCAAAGACACCGGTAAACATTTATCAGTTATGGAATCGTAAGCCAACCCGTTCGGACACTGAATTATTTCTATTAGACTGTCTCTACAAATTCCTGCAGTTGTGCATTGTGGGTTGAGACGAAATATGGTCCCAGTTTTACATCTATCAAGCTTTTGGAGTGCATCTAGAATTGAATATTTTCAAATTATTCTATAATAATTTCAATTACAACTACCTACCGGGTGGTATATTATTAAAGAAATTCTCCCTGGGATCCAGGAATCTATTGTTTACTGAGTTTTCTTTGCAGTCCACTCTACTGTTCCAATCGCAAACTCCCAGTTTCTTGAATGAAATGTACAAATTAAACAAAGGAGGGGTATCATTAATTATTTTCATGCGTTACTTTGCTGAAACTCAATCCTTCAGGACAATTGTATTTAGCTACAACTCTCCCTGAAATGCATGTAAAATATGATTTACAGTTACTTTTACTTCGAAAAGTTCCAAATTCTGAGGGGCATATTTCATTACTGCTGTTATTATTATTATCCCTATTACTCTTATTTTCCTCAGGGATTAAAATAGATGAGGGTTTTAAAGTTGTCGCTCGATTTGGTTGGTAAACTGGAAGTTTAGTACTACAATGTACCCTATAATTCCAGTCGCAAACTCCAATATTCTGTAAGGAAAATAGTGTTATTTTTTTAGTTAGTTAAGTATGTTAGTAATTCAATTTTAATGTAGTGTCAACTTGGGTTTAAACTGTACTTACCTCATTGAAACTCAAACCCTCGGGACAACTATACTTCGAAACGACTTTTCCAGATACACACGTGAAGTAAATGCCGCAATTTTGTATATCTCTGAACGTTCCGAATTGTAAAGGACAAACGTTGGATTTTTCGGTATTTTGAGGATTTGTTGAAACTGTGGCTGGAACTGACGAAAATCGAAATTTAGTTGAGTGAGCGCGATTGTTTAACATATTCGTTATTACTCTCCGTTGGAGCTTCTTTGTTATTGCACTTGACATTTTGCGGGAAATCACAATAGCCTTTGTTCATTGAAAATAGTAACCCTTCGGGACATTCTTGTTCTACGGCTACGCCATCCCAGCAGTTAACGTATTTTTCACAGGAATCTGCAGGAAATTGCCCTCGAAGATTCAAACACCTTTTATCTATGATGGCCGGATTGCCTGAATTGATTGGAGGTAGACCGGGAGCCAAACTCGGTGGAAAAGTTGGAGGAGTTGTACTGAGTATTGGGCTTCCCGAGGATGTTTCTAAAAAATAACAAGTGGATAATTATGATAGTTTTCAATTTAATTAACAAAGATGCAGTACTATGTCCACGAATGGCCCAATCAAAACATTCTGATAATATATTCGAGTAGAAGGAATATAGCTTGTCTTAGGTAGTATACTGAGCGTTCATTAATGAAAGTAATCAGAGTAGGTACGTTTCTACCAGTCGTGGAAATTATCGAACGAGGCGAAAGCCGATTCTCATCCCTGTATCACTTCACGAGATAAAAAATGTCGAAAATTTTGAGCGGTGATAACATTTTTTTGCCTAGAAAAAAACGTAGAATCCGAAAATGCAAAAAAAGTCAGGTGTGTCCATTTAAAAAAAACAAAGTTGCGGTCATTTCCGGTCAAACCGGAAATGTTAGAGAAACAAAAATTGCGTGAAAAGATGCTTCATTGAAAATAAAAATCGACCTGTCTGAGCGATTTCAGAAATTTCTGCCCGTTCAAAAATTTTGGGGGGCACTGACGCGCACTGTATAGGTATCACCATCACCCTATATTTTCCCGTCCCATTATTGCACTATTTCATAGTATTTCACAAGTATTTCATGGCATTTCATAAGCATTTCATTCCATTTCGTAGCATTTCATAGCATTTCAAGAGCATTTCATCGACATATTATTTCATTGACATTTCAGAGCATTTCACAACATTTCACAACACAGGATTTTGTAGCATTTCATAGCATTTCATAGTATTTCATTTCGTCTTGTCCCAAGCATTTCACGAGTGATAACCCCCTCGAGTGAACCTTTATTGAGCAAAATCATCAGGCAGTCCAAATTGCGTCTATCGGAGCCTCGGTAATTTTTAAGGGTGAAAAAGTTATTTCGAAATTCTTGTAGCGTACGTGGTTCCCCCAGGAAATACAGCAAAACATGAGTCCAGATAAGTATTCCCCGTACCAAAAAACCCTCGTGTACCAATTTTCGAATTATTATTTAGAAAACTTGAGAAATTATTCAAGAAAATTTAAATAAAAATTTTCATTTCAACACCCTGTAACTTTTTTATTATCAACTTTTGGACTAAGGCCATTTTGGTTCAATCGTTCTATTTTGACCTCAGGAGTATGTGGTGGTGCGTTGTACACGTATTTCAAAGACACCCCGTACAAATCCAGATGGTATCTACATATACATACGACTATTCGTTTGAATGATTATCACTTTACTTAGAGAAAATAATAAGTGAAATAGTTAATGGATTACCTTCATTTTATAAATAACAAAACAAGAATTCATCAGCTACTAATAAAGTCAGTTTCAAAATATACCTAAATATGAAAAGTGGTGTTATTAAACATCAGAGAAATGATAGATCAGCATTATTTTCCTTTAAAATTTGTGTATAAATTCGGTAGAATACTTGGAATGGCTCCTTCTTACGATTTTCATATTAGAAAAATTACTCACCCTCATTTTGACAAATTTTGGGTATTGTTTATTCTTTGTTTATTCATTTTACTTTCGATAACACAGCAAATGATACGATGGAATAATATCTCAAACATGCACATCACGGAAATTATACTGGAATTTATCGACAGAATTATATCGCATGCGTTAGTTCTATCGATAATTATAACAACGAACTTTTTACAAACCAAAAATTGGTTAATTTTGAGTAAATCTATCGGAATTTTACAAATCAAATTGAAAAGGAAATGCAATGTGAAAATATATTTCATTTACGCTTTCTGGAATTTATATTTTGCTGTAATCTTTATCTACGGACTCATCATGGCTTTTGATCTAATTGTCATGTTTTCGGCTAGTACTTTAGCAATGTTCTATTCCATAAATATTGCTCTGTTGGCTTATGCCATCGTCGACGAAATTGCAAACCTCTATGACGATTTGATTTGTCAAATGGAGAAGTCTCAAATATCTCAGAACAATATAAAAGAAAGCACGCTCATTCTACGGGGGCTGTTTGCAATAACCGATTTATTCAATAAAATTTTTGGCTGGCCTTTGCTTTGCTTATATGCAGAGTGCCATGCCCAAATTCTAATAAGTGTGTTTTATGTTATTACACCTCTAAAAATGGAACATGCTATTCCCGAATGGTATTTGATTTTAAATGGCGTTATAAGTTTGGGAATGATAATGGTACGTATTAACAGAAAAAAGAGTTGTCAGGAATACATTAATAGCTATCTATGTAACTAGTCCATAATTTAGGTAATTAATGAAGAATCCATGTTTATGGCAGAGTGAGCTTAAGAGCGAGGCCAATAAATTGGACGAGTCAATAATGCCTAATTATGAACGAGTTGCATACAAGATTTTATGGTCAACTGTTTAAAATCAAAATACACTTATGTCGAATATTGCGAAGTATGCATGCGTTGGTCAATTAATTCCACAATTAACTCTGACAATATGAAATTTCAAAAAAATCAAGCATTTAGACGTTTCATAGAAATGTGTGTCGAATAACCTTGGTGAGAAGTCGAAGCGCCCGATTATTGTACGGGGCTTCCATTAATGCCCGGGCCCCACGTGACCATTAGTTAGGCAACTTGTTATACATATTTAGGGACATGGGTAGTTTTTGGGTTGCTTCTAGTGATATTTGTGTCAAAGTCACCAGTGGCGTCAGTTTTCGAATATTTCGATAATTTATGTCAGTCATTATTGACGGAAGATTTTGAATACTTTAGGCCTCACACCATTGAAGAACTGCAGCAACACTTGATTGCTCAAAACCTACCAGTGTTCTTCAATTTTAATGGGTTTGTTTGGCCGTTTTTGATTTTATTTGTGAAAGGAACATAATAATACATTTTGGCTCCGGAATATGCTTGTTGCGCCAATGATGTACGTTAGGTTGCATACTTTCAGTAGGTCACGTGGTGCCCGGACTTAAATGAACTCTGTATTAGGACATAATAAGAAATATTACGTCCGCTAACTCAAGATAAATTATGTCATTTTTGACGTTATTATAGACAGTTGACCATAAAAGTATTAAGACATTTTGTCACTATTAGCTCGAGAAGAGGTCATCGTTGACTCGATAATATACTATATTTTTTAGATTCCTTTGATTGTATTAATTTATCGCTGTGATGATGTTACTGGAAAATATGAAGCCATTTCTTCAATCTGTTACAAGTTAGATGATGACTTCATGGCGTTTGATTCCAAAGAGAGGAAGCTTTTGCATAGTTTGACTAAATTTTCTGCTTCTAAAAGAGATTCAGTTAGATTCACAGCCGCCGATTACTTCGTCATACATAAAAGCACAATTTTGGGAATCTTCGTCGCTTCGATTACTTCGTATTTAATCGTTTTTATACAGATGAGAATTGGTCATTTGTAGTCTTGCAAATGACAACTTGTTCATTAAAGCATTTAAAGAAAATTTTTTCAATAGAAATTACACAAATGACTGTCACGTGCTCTCACTAACACAGATGCATGCTTATCTTGCACAGGTCTAAATGTACTTTTGTAATGATAATGATGAATTTTGTTAAATGAAAAAACGAAATTAAGAAAATCCGTCGATATTGTTGTCAATGATTTTCATTTTGGTTTAAGTAATCGTTTTATTTTGACTTCAGGAGTATGTGGTAGCGCGCTGTACACGTAGTTCAAAGACACCCTGTTTACAGCGTCTGCCAATAGTGCATCAAATGAGATTTACGCCTTTACCATCATAAGAGTTATGGAAAAAAATTCTCAATGAAAATTGTCCATACAAGGATGTTCTAAAACCCTAAAATATTGACCGCTCTACACAGAAGTGTGGATGACACTCAACTTTTGAATTTTAAATCGAACGCATTACTTTTATTTTGTTCGATTTTCGTATTGTCCTACTTGAAATAAGGACACTTTATTGAAGGTCTCCATCGGTTAAACTGAAAATATTCCAAGATTTTCACTGTTTTCCCCAAAAATGTCCTCCGATTTTAGTTGAAATATTTCTAAAACTAAACGAGATGCCGCTAAACTTTCTTGTAATTTATTGTAGGAGGTGAATGTAGCTTTATTTTGATGTTACGCGAAAGTTAAATAATCTAAGTAGGTACTATACCTACCCAGATTCCATTCGAAATGTTTGAATCGAATTCCCATTTAGAAAACCTGCGATATTTCGATTATTAAGAATCACCTGACATACCAGTCTCCTCCCACAATAGGAATAGTGGTAGAATACGAAAATCGAACAAAAATTGTGTACGTTCCATTTGAAATTTAAAAGTTGAGTGGCGCCCAGGCTCAAGAGGACACTCTGTAGAGTGGTCAATATTTAAGGGTTGTTATCCATTCTTGTATGGGCAATTTAGATTTTTTTCCATAACTCTCATGGTATAGGCGTAAATCTCATTTGACGTCGTACTATTGGCGGACGCTGTATAGAAAGGGACATATGCAAACAAAATTCATTCTAACTGCAGAAAAAAGTCAATCATATTATTCTTTTACTGACATTGAACCATTTTGTATTCCTATATCTTGCTGTAATGAAAGTACATGAATAAACAAATACAACATGTGATGATTCACTTAAAACTTCGACTTCGAAAACATTCAATTGATTACTCAAACGCTTTCGCTTACTGGTACTTCTATACGTACTTCTATTAATTTTGAATGAAAATATTTCCAAGTTCAAAATTTTCGAATAAAATTCAATCAAAAATTACTGTTCATGTTGAAATGAAAACGAAATGGGTTTTAGAGGTTTGAGAGCAAGCAGGCGATCTTATCGAGAATATTTTTTTCTGTAAAATCAGAAATACAGTCAACCTCGCGGATATAACGAACATGGTCTATAACCTATAACGAACACTCGTTTATAACGAACGATTTGAAAAGTCCCGTCAAAAACGTCTATTATGTAGACCATGCATTTTATCGGTTATAACGAACCATTTTTGATGTCATTAGGTTGTTTGTTATATCCTAGGTTGACTGTAAACATTTTTTTTCTCTTTTAAACCCCATCCGTGGACATACTGTATTATAATAGGTGATCGAAAACCGAGACGAAAGAAATCCAAATGACAGAAATCACATGGCTTATGACGGGATATTAAAATTACAGAAAAATCACGAAATCTTTGAATATCTGTCACTTTTAACACCCAGTTTTTCAAATACGGCATTTTTAACACTAGTGTCATAAAGTGACATTTTTAACAGTGGTCAGGGAACGTTAAAAAGCCTATACTTTTAATACATAGTTTTGTAGATAAACAGTTTTTCTAATTCTTTGTTCTTTGAATATTCTATTAATCCAAAATTAACAGAAATACCAGCATGTGAAACCATGGCGCAGAACTACAAAACAGTCACTGTGATCCACCTGTTTGCCCGTAAACGGAATGATTTGAGAGCAAGCAGATCATTTATCAAGAATATTTTTTTTTACTAAAGTAAAAAAGTTTTACCTCTTTCTAATAACCCCATCTGTAGTCAGACTGTACTGTACTGTACTGTACTTACCTATCGTTGGTGGTTTCTCATTGCAGTTGACATTTTCAGGATAATCGCAAAATCCTTTGGGATTGAATACCAAAGATTTGGAACAAGTTTGATCTGTTGCAAATCCATCCCAGCAATTAACGTAACTGTTACAATTTTTACCTGGGAACTGGCCATTAGGTTTCAAACATAGTTTATTTAAAGACAACACATCGGAATCCAAAACTAAAAATAAACATTTGAATGATTATCTTAACAATGTTTAGTAATTTTTATATTAAGAGTAAATTATGTTGATTTTTACTGAAGGGTATCTCGCAGGGAAGTTTGGGTGTATACATGCTCCAGGAATTAGTTGGGAATTAGAAGATTGTTATACAGGGTGTCCCAGAAACACCATTTACCGGATGTCCCGGTATTGGTGTATTCTAGCTCATTTAGGGCCAACTGCACCGCTTTCACTTAAAATTCAAAGCGGAGCTTAAGCCTTGACTACGATTGTTAACAACAATTGTTGGTAAGGTTTAAGTTCAACTTAAATTTTGAGTGAAAGCGGTGCAGTTGGCCCTTAGAGGCGTAAACCTCAATATAATTTTGCTGACGCTCTAATAGTTAGCAAATCAGTCGCTATTAAAACCTAGCAAGAATCTCGTTCAAGCAAGGTTTTTATTCTGCTTAATTAAAATTCGAGCGGTAAAGCGAAATAAACTTCTCCAACTATTCGAAGTTGATACAATAATGTGCCACTTTTTTGCAGTCGATCTGAATTTTTGACTATTTTTCAGCATTCATTATTTGTTTTTCCTATTTTTGACATCTCGACAAAAATGTATTAAGGTTTTCGCCTGAGAATGAGCTAAGCTATCTACCACTACCCGGACACCCGGTAATTTTGAGACACCCTGTATATTCAAATACAAACATTTATAAACACGTAATTGTGTAACTAAAAAACGAAGTATTTTGTTGTTATTATTTAGTTCTCAATTTGATTACAGAAATATGTGAGGAACTGTATAAGAAAAGAATCAGTAAAAACATACAGGGTGTCTTTGAAATACGTGTACAACGCGCTACCACATACTCCTGAGGTCAAAATAGAACGATTTAACCACAATGACCTTAGTCCAATAAGTTATAGGGTGTTGAAATGAAAGTTTTTATTTCCATTTTTTTGAATAATTTGTCAAGCTTTGTGAATAATAATTCATAAATTGGTACACGAGGGTTTTTTGGTACAGGGAATACTTATTTGGACTCAGTTTTGCTGTATTTCCTAGGGGGCGCTACGTACGCTACAAGCATTTGCAAATGACAGTTTCAACTTTTTCCCTCTTCAAATTACCGATGTTCCAATAAATGGAATCGACTGCTTCATGATTTGACTCAATAAAAGATCTCTTGTTTGATGTCGCTACGGTCCACCGTTTTGGAATTATTCACTCTCGAATGGTGGATTTCACCCTAAATTCGCTCTAATTTTTGGGGAAATTTTTCAAGAAAAACAAATGAACCCTCCAAAACGAGAGTTTAATTACTTTTTTCGTCAGGTGATTTGTTCTTAGCAAAGCAGTCATGGAATTAACTTTTTGTCAGGCTAATGTGTTTTTCATGAAAAATTACCCCAAAAATTGGTGCGATTTTTGGGTGAAATCGACCATTCAAGAATGAATTATACCAAAACGGTGGACCGTAGCGACATCAAACAAGAAAACTTTTATTGAGTAAAATTATCAAGCAGTCGATTCCATTTAATGGAACATCGGTAATTTGAAGAGAGAAAAAGTTGAGACTGTCATTTGCAAATGCTTGGAGCGTACGTAGCGCCCCCTAGGAAATACAGCAAAACTGAGTCCAAATAAGTATTCCCCGTACCAACAAACCATCGTGTACAAATTTTTGAATTATTTTTCCCAAAACTTGACAAATTATTCAAGAAAATGGAAATAAAAATTTTCATTTCAACACCCTGTAACTTTTTTATTATCAACTTTTGGACTGAAGTCATTGTGGTTAAATCGTTCTATTTTGACCTCAGGAGTATGTGGTAGCGCGTTGTACACGTATTTCAAAGACACCCCGTATTGTACAGCGTGATTCAATATTGATGTACGAACGCTTCAAGTCAGATTCCTCTCGTCAAAATATAGTGAGAAAAGTTCCTATAAAGGGGCCAATGAGGGAGTTATTGGGTCTCAAAGTCTGCTGGTGGCCAATTTATTTTTGCTTATAACTCGCTTTTTTATGGTTTTGAACTTTCAGGTTTGGTATTCAGGGTGTCCCAATATTCGATACCGATATTTCAAGGGTGCATTCCTGAGTGAAAAGTTTTCTTTTGATGGGGTGCCCACTTGTCAGCAATATGAATAAAATCTAACCACCAGAAAGTGGTAATTACTAACCATCGAGATGTTGAATTGACAAAATTTATTGTTTTCGATGACAAAACTGCAAACCTGGCAAGTCCAACGTGAACCTACATCCATTCAGAAAAATCCTTAATTGTAGTAAATTTCGCAGTTATTTCAAAAATAAAGAAGAGCTGCAACTCAATATTTTGGTCCCTGGCCGTAGAAAAATAGAAATGTTGCTAGGTGAGTAGGTGTCTAAACCAACCAGCGGGTGATTACAATGCAACAATTACGTTAGTTGACAGAAAAACCTGGCAACATAAAAATGTTTCTACCTATACCATAATAACCTGCTATACGATCAGGGGTCGCAGGAAAAAAAATTGAGTTGCACCTCCTCTTTATTCATTAAGTAACTGCGAAACCATCGACTGAAATAAAAAATTACAAGAATTAAGGATTTTTCTTAATGAATGTATAGGTTCACATTGGACTTGCCAGATTTGCAGTTTGTCATCTAAAACAATAAATTTCATCAATTTAACATCTCGATGGTCAGTAATTACCACCCTCTGTTGAACAGATGTCAATCATATTAGAGACATGTGGGCACGGCATCAAAAGAAAACTAAGTCCTGTATATTATAATTTTCGTGATAACTGTTTTTAAACAATCGCTAAAAAACGAATAAAAAACATAAACTTGATGGCCTGTAACTCTGTTACCGTGCAAAATCGGACATAGGTAAATTAGGTTATTTCTTACTCATTTTCACTCAGGAATGCACTCTTGAAATATCGGTATCGAATATTGGGACACCCTGTATGTGGAAAATGATTGAAAAACTAACTGTTGAATCCATTGGTCACCCATAGATAATACCGAAGCAAATGATTGAACATGGTGATATTATACATGGGCTTATCGACAATGCACCTCATCATTTACTTGATAACTAAAACACTATTTTGTATAACAGCCTGTATGTATACGATTTTTTTTTCAAACCTCGAAAAAATATAAATTTGTATCTTGAAAGAGAAATAATGAGATTTTAGAAAGACGACAATAGCTAATGATGAGCTTGCTGTGGAGTGCATTCATAGCGATGCAGTGAAAACAAAAAGCACAGAAAAGTACATTCTTGCCAAACTTCTCTACCTTGGTTAATAATGTACTATTAATTGGTTAATATCTTTTTGATCGAACATTTCCACTTAGGCTGCTGTCGAAGCTTAGTTTTTTAATTAGGAATACTTACTAATTGCTTAGATTGCACATTAGATTGACCGAACTGTTATTATAATCTTTCTGATTTTCTTTATTCAAATAAATTAAAGCCGCATAAAAAGTGGGTGGTTAATACTTCTATTTATACTCGTTTGAGTTCAAAGGACTTCAAGATCTTTTTAATTTTTATTGGTTTCGAGAGTCCTTTTTAGGAGGATTTACCGTTCGCATTGGAGTCGTCTGCGGTTTCAAGTGGGTGGCTGGAAAAACTATGCCTTGCAATATAGTTATATATTTTGTACTTTTGATCTTATACCGGGTGGACACAGTGCATAAGGAAATAGACTTGTTCATTTATGCCTTTGAAATTGGCCGAAACATTTGATAGTTATTATCTTCACAGACAATCAGAAATGATAACGCTGATTTCTATCCAATAGAATTAGTAGAATTTGACCGAAAAGTGAATCTCTCAGTCATAAAAACAAACCTATCACCTAAAATTAAAGCGGCAAATTTTCTCGAAATAAATCTCAACTGGTAATGTGAGAAATGACAAAGAAACTATACAGCGTGTTTCAGGAAGAAAGGTCCAGGCTTTCAGGATGCCCTCCTTGAGTGATTGCCAACAAAATTTCTTAGTAAATATATATATCCGTAAACGCCAAATAGATACAGGGTGTCACATTTAATACTCCCACTAAGTTTACCAGAGACATGACAACCAAAATCGGTAAAAAGATTTTAACGAAGAAGAGAGCCTATGATCCCAGCTTTCAGAAAAAAATCGTCGATTCTTGTATCTTTAATAGTTCCACGGATATTGCGATTTTGCTGCAACTGGTCGAAGGACGAAAAATTGAAATGTTCAGATTTCAATAAAATACCTAGAATGAAAAAGATAGCTAAAATCCAGAGCTTTCTTTTGTTTCGATACAAGTTTCGTCTAACGTCTACTGTTTCATGGATATCGTGATTTCAAATTACAGAATTTTCTTACTTAAGTGACAATATTTCCGAAAAAACAGTAGTTATGCACAAACGTTGTTGAAACAGTAGAACCGTCTTTATTCAAGATATCTTTTTTACCCGAAGAATTTCGTTGAAATTTTGAAATATCAGTTTTTTGTTCTCCGACCAGCTGCAGCAAAATCGCGATATCCTTGGAACTATTAAAGATACAAGAATCGACAAATTTTTTTCTGAAAGCTGACATCCTGGGCTATCTTTTTCGTTTGAAACATTTTACCAATTTTGGTGTTCCCGTATCTGAAAAACTTAGTGGAAAAATTAAATGTGACACCCTGTATCTAATTGGCGTTTACGGATATACATTTACTAAGAAATTTTGTTGGAAATCAGTCAAGGAGTACATCCTGAAAACCTGGACCTTTCTTCCTGAAACACGCTGTATATACTGACGAATGAGAACGAATGGGTAAGTATAAAGTTATAATACCTATGTGATATGTGGTATTCCTTATTGATTTAAATTAGGTAGGTATGTCCTATCGAGCCTTAGAGAGAGAAAGAGCGAGATACAGGGGAATACTAATGCACTCGATAGTATCTAACAGTAATTTTTCAATCGAACATTATCCACTCTATTTATACAAACTTGTTTTAAGAACCATGCCAACATATACTTAAATTTTAATGCTCATTAAATTAGGATCGATTCTGCATTCAATTAATAATTAAAGGTTTCGATTATAATACATAGGTACTGTAATCTGCTGTAATCTTTATGACAGATATTTGGTATGAAATATATGCCTGTGATCTTGCCTTTATAGCATCTTAATGTCCGTTAATTTTTAACGGATTTGACACAGTATCGATCTTATTGACTTCTTACCTGCAATTTCAGGAGTATGTAACGAATATACGGGATTTTCCTGAGATTCTCCACCACCAGTCAATGACAACAACACTAATAAGAACTGTTTTTTGAAAACTGTATTCTTCTCAAAAAATGTGTAACTCATAATTTTTTAATTTTAAATAACAGTCGACTATAAATATTCAAAACGATACCCTGTGCCGTACCTACAATTTGCAAGATTGACTTGAAAGAAATAATTCGCGGTCTGTTTTATAAGTCAGGAGCAGGAGCAAGTTCCCCTCCAGTCCAACATTGGCAAAATTGGCGAAAAAAAAAACAAGTTGAGCCTTTATGACTATCCGAGTTTTAACGGTGTGTATAACCTACGCACACATCAGAAGATGAAACGTTGACTTCATTTAAGGGCGTATGATCTCATCCTTACTCGATCTATTATAAACCTATAGATATACAGGATGTCCCAAATTCATCGAAAGAGCCGCTCACGACACGATTTCTTAGCTTATTCCACAGAGTTGGTCTGCCGTTTTGTATCCCCAGAGGACATCCAGAGGGGAAAGAATCGGAAATTTTTCATCCGTGGTGGAGGGGAGATGATAAGTTCAAGTTGACGAATGTAGATGACATTTTCGACAAGGCAATATGGTTCAACATTGCTTTAATCAACGGAAACCGTAAACGTGACCCTTGCCCACGTAAGTATTCTTAAATTCTCATTTTCCAAAAATGTTATCTATCAAACATATCAATCAAGCAAAAAACCATCAAGAGTAAAATTTAGTGAATTTACGACGTTTTCATATGGAGTCAGTTGGAGTTTCCCCGGAGTCGTCCGTAGTTTTCTTGGAGTCGCCCGGATTTCACCTGGTGTCGCACGGAGTTTTTTCGGGAGTCACTTAGAGTTTCCTCGGAATCACCCGGATTTTTTTTCCGAAGTCACCCGGAGTTTTCCCGGCAGCACCCCGGAATTTCATCTAATGTCACCCAAAGTATTTTTTTGGTGGTGTCATAAGTTTCCCCGGAGCCGCCCTTGCCAGGAGTTACTACGGAATCATCCGGATTTTACCCAGAGTAACCCGAATTTTTTTTCTGGAGTCGTCAAGAAATTCTAGGGAGTAATCGAGAGTTTTCCCGAAGTCATCCGGTGTTTCCACGGAGTCGCCCCGGAGTTTCCCCGGAGTCGTCGTTTCACTCGTATTTCACCCGGTGTCACTCGGAGTTTGCCCGGGGAACCGTTGGGGCCTCGACCAAATTTGACTAATATTTTTGTCTTAGAATGTCGCCAGGAATTCGCCATTACCGAGTCATGCGGTGATTTTGGGACACCCTGTATATCGCGATACTTTTTTGAAGTATCGAGTACCTATAGTATCTTTCCGACCACTAATACTGAATCACGCTGTATTAATCCCTAAAGATTGTTCCATATCGCCAAGATCCGTCATTTTAATAATACAAGAATCGACAAAAACTTTCTTGAAAGCTAAAATCATATACGCGATTAAAGTTAAGAGCAGTGGCTGACTAATGAAAATGAAAAAATAATTGAAAATGCCTGTAGCAACTAGCATCAATTACTTAGCAACAAGTTAATCGCTAGGCATTTTTACCAAAAAATATACTCATTAGGCAACCATTGCTCTTAGCTTTAATCGCGTATACTTACTTACTTTTTATTTGAAACTTATTTCCGATTTGAGACGTCATCTTGGTAAAAAATGCAGTAGAAATGTTCAATAGGGCACCCTGTATCTATTATACATTTTCGACCTACAACTTTTACTTTATTTAGAAAGGATGAGAATTCGCCCCTAAACTGGAGATACAATGTTTTGACTCACCCTAGTATGGCTGCTGGCAATTATTATACACCGTGAATCAAAACACCGTACCCTGCTTCAGGTGCAGTTTCTCCATTCAAAATGGTGACGTTATGTCCATGCAGTATTAGGTTGAAACTTCCTGTATTACCAACTCAAAGTTACAAGACCCCAAAGTTGAGTAGGTTGAAAGATTCTTCATTCGGTCACAGTTCAGAAACTATCGAATAGTTTTAAACGCGATTTTCCACGAAGTCAATGCTTTTAAATAAGTGTTACCTTGTGACTTAATTAATTCGCCTGGGGGCGTAGCACCAGTCTCCCTTTACGGGGGTCCATATGTAATATTTTCTATTGGAATTTTCCGCCCGCTCGCCCGCTAAAAATTTCTCATTTTTATTTGTGATTTTGATTCTCAATACTCTCGAATAAAGGGCCACTTGTTCGAAGTCGCTGAGATCATCGTAGAATAATAACCACGGTCTAACCATGTTTTAACTGTAGGTATCTAAATTTTTCTAAAACGCCATCTTTTGGGAAGAAAGAACAGAGGAATATGACATCTAATGGAATTTCTTAAAATTAAAAGGCTGCATCTATTCCATCAATTCTCATCTCTGTATCACTTCCGGTTTGACCGCAAATGACCGTAACTTTGTCTTTAAAATCGACGGGTCCGAGCTTTTTTCGAAAATTTCAGCCGTTTGCAGAAACTAAAATTAGGCGATTTCCGAGGTTGTCCCAAGGATTTCGGAGGATTTATTTGACAAAAAAGATATATGTCGGTGTACAAAATTTCGGCCAACCTGTTTACCCCTCGATCTAATCAAACAACGTTATAAGAGTACTTTTCCTATTGCTCACCAGGTGCCGCCAGGTGCTAATGACCATCATGGCCATTTTTGCTTGAAGCTGGATAGCCAAAATATTTTGGCTAATAGAACGCTCTCTTCTTATTCTGTACTTTATACAGTGTGTCCGTAAAGTATGGAACTATTGAAATTATTCTACCTCCAAAAATTTTTGGAAAAATTCCCGAGACCGGTCGATTTTTGTTTTAAAAAATACATTTTTACAAATGTAAATAAACACTGGTTTCGGAGAGAGACAGAATGGAAATGGGAAAATGGGAGAATAGTAGAGGTGAAAATGTTTAAATATTTAGGGTATGTGTTTAGTGCAAATGGATCCGATGGAGCGCATGTAGGAGAGACAGTAAAAAAGGCGAGTAAAGTGATGGGGAGCGTATGGCCCGTCAAACAATTTGGCACGATGAGTCTGTATTGAGTCAAACCATGTGTCCAATAGACTCAGAGGCTCAAGTTCGTCGCGAGTTCGACTATTGTCTGGACAATCGTCGGAAATGCCTTGCCTCAAACGTTGGGACTTAGCTCTCGTCAACATACGCCAGTCTTGGGTCTTGGACATGGGTTAAGGCTCACGTTTAGCCGCATGAGTCAAAGGCTGCGCTTGGACGCATGAGTGGACCTGGCGTCCAAACACAGACGTCAAAGAATAGGTTGTCGCACGGGGGGTACAAACGTAGGTGCATTTAGGCTCGCATTTAGGTATTTGTTACAAATTTATTAATTTTGTGTAGGTATATTACAAATGATAGTAATAAACGACAAATGAATTAGAAAGCATACGAACCACCAATTTGAATTCAGTCAGAATCAAATCCTTCTGGAACTCTGAAATATGATGAATGTTATTATAATTTTTTAGGATTGTAGATAAAATTGATAACTCACTATGCAGCCATTTATTTAAACGAAGAATTTTTCAAACAAATTACAACGTTCCCAAACAGAAGAATAATACACTCGTTTGAAGATTCATGAGATTTTCTGAAACTTTATATTTTAGGTTAGGTTAAGAAAATCAAGTTTGTGAAAAAAGTATATCTTACCTTATTAGGAAATCCGTTAATTTAATCAGTGCGGGGCAATTCTCATTACCAGCAATTATAGGTATACTGAATTTTCCATTTTTATACTTGTATGCCCATCAGCCGGAGAATGAAACTATTAAAGGGGATGAATACACATAGAAATGACTCTAGTAGATTCGTTAGGGGGTTTATTTCATAATGCATACTTACTTTATTAAGTATAAGCACACAATTGGCCTACTTTAATTACAATTTCCCGAAAACCAATATTCTCAAACTCTGACAACAACACATAACCATCAGGTTTTTTCAGAGTCAGTAGTTGACTACATAGTCGGACGCAAGCAAGACCCAAGCGCAAAATCAATTACACGAGTTTTGTGTATTGCCTTTTGGCGACCGATTTGCGACCACAATGTGTCTGGCGTACACTTGCGACTCGCAAACATACGCATGTGCATTTTGGACACATGCGACCAAAACCTTGACTCAGACGCAAATTGTTTGACGGGTGGGGAATTGGAGAAAGGAAGTTTGGACATGACTATAAGAGAAGAATGATGATGTTTGACTGTTTTATAAAGAGTGTTTTGTTATACATATGTTGCGGAAGTATGGGGATGGAAGGAGCAGGAGAAAGTGGAAGCAATGCAGGAGAGGTATAGGCGCAGAAAGATCGACTCTGAAGGGTAGAGTAATAAAAGCTGTCTCTCTCGAGCGCCAACATTCAGTAAAGCTCGAGAGAGATACCAGTACAATTTCTTTTGTCCATCTTTATTGCACCAGCCTTCAGAGTCGATCTTTCTGCCTATATGTGAGGTGGGTGCTAGAGTTGGATAGGGAGACGCCAGGGTATATTGTGAGGGAGGCAACGAAAAGGGAAAAGATTGGAAGCAGGAAGAAGAGCGGTCAAGTACGAAGAGAAAATAAGAGAAAGAGGGGAATGCATGATCTTACAGGAATGCATGAAAGAGGGAATGAGAAGAAATGAAAGGGATGGCGAGAGTGAAAAAGAAAAATATTTCGAGAGATGTGCATGGGTATGCAATGAGAATGAGAAACGAAGGAAGAAAGATGATGGATGAAGTTGTGATGAGAGACAGAGATGTGGAAAGGCAAGAACGGAGAGAAAATAGGAGAGTCCAGAACGCGAGATACAAAAAGTTAATAGGAGAGGAGCTTCCGTTATACCTGGAGAGAGGGAATGAAAAGGAGAGAAGGATGATTGCAAGGTTCAGATGTGGGAATGAAGAGAGACAGAGCAAGTACTGGTTGGAAGGATAAGAAAGAAGATGTAGACTGTGTGGTGAAGAAAGGGAGACTGTGGAACACTTAGGGGACGAATGTGAGGAATTGAGAGGGAAAGAGGAAAGTGTAGAATGGCTGCTGAATGAGGATGGCAGGGGATTGGAATAATGGATGAAGTGAGTGAGAGCAGAGAGGGAAAGAAGAGGTTGGGAATAAAAAGGGGAAATTGATTTGATTTTTGTTTTATTTTGGGTATTGTTAGTAATGATGAGAGATGTGTTTTTAAAACAAAAATCGACCGGTCTCGGGAATTTTTCCAAAAATTGTTGGAGGCAGAGTAATTTCAATAGTTCCATACTTCACGGACACTATGTAGTCTTATGGATGCGGCCAATGCAAACAAAGTCGAAATTTTTGTTCCAAGCATAACTCGACATGAGTTTTCAAAAAAGAAATCGGTAGGGCCCAGGATACGGAGGTGCTATTCTTTTGAATCAGCCCGTAAGTTTGAAAACACTTTACCTACGCAAAGACCATACCACAATCGTGTAGTATCGTCTTTGATCTACCCAACGAAGAATATACTACATTTTATAGTAAAATCATGAAAAAGAAACTGTGACATTATGTATACAAAAAAGACATAATAATTGCCAAACGACAAAACGATTGGAATCAGTGGAATCAGTAAGACGATATAAAAAAATAGATAAAAGGATACGATCCCGTTGGGGGTCCTTAAAATCAGCATACGGAAATAGTCGAACAGCGCGCGCAGAAAGCCGATCGTTTCCACTCTACTCATTCACTAGGCAGCGAGCAGCAGGCAGCGAGCTGCTACCCACTACATACCTAAAAGAAAATAGCAGCCATTTTGGTGTACCCTGGGAGTGAACAGTTAGAAAATATTACCGTAAAATCTTGTGCCCCCGTTTTTTGTGTGTCTCGAGCCGCTTTCGGGGCATCTAAACTCGGAGTTGGTGTCCCCTATGGCGTGTTTAAATACCCTCAAACAGGAAATTAGGACATTGGAGGGATTCTTCTCCAAAAATCATGAACGATTTCAGATTGTGTCCGCGAGTGTTGACGAACTCAGTTGTAGGTTTATCGCCAAAAACGGTAAAAAATATGCCATCCACGCCAACATAACGGTAAGTGGCACCCCCGGATCGTCCCGATCGACCCTCCATCCGTCGACAAGGGAGAATCCCCGAAATCTCGACCATCATCACAATAAACAAAGACTGGATTTTTTTGACGTTTAACATATGTAGTGGCCGTCCGCGGTGCGCTCTTAAAATCGTCCCTTCTGTTTGCAGGAGACTTATCCGGCGGTGCCCCCGGTCTGGTTCGCCGAGTCCGAGGAGACGAGCATCACAAATGCGGTCCAAATATTGAGCAACACCGAGGGCTTAGACAACCATGTACTTCACCAAGTTTCGATACTTCTGAGGGAACTGTGTCGCCTGCATGCCGTCCCGGAGCCCCCCGAATTACTCAGACTGCACATACCTGACCTGCAAACCACAAACAGGTGATCATCCTCAATTTCGGGCGAGAATTTAGGTTATTATCGTGCCTGTGGTTTATTATGACGCAGTTTTTGGCTCATTAAAATCCAGATTAGAGTTATTGCAGTGAGGTGATCTCTAAAATAAAATCAGGATGAGGTTGCAATGACAGCTTTAGATGTGTGCCAAAATATGTTTGCTCAGCCAGTACTCGGGTATTTTGAAATGCAGACTTGGCGGATATCTTATGAATGTGGCACAAATTCATTTAAAATATTTACAATGATAACCCCTCCAAGAATGAAATGTAATATGTAAAGGCGGATTCACTATCTAGTGAGGAACTAGGAGCTAGGAGTATGAGAGTTGTTAGGTTTTGTGAGGGTTTTGATACTAAACAGACGATTTCATTTCAGGTATGAAACATCTGAACATAGATTTTTCAACAAATCACAAAGCCCTTCCTTGTTTTGATTTAATGAAATCGCTTGTTTGGTACAGAGATATCATTAAAATTCTTCATACAGTTGTGGAGGCTATGATAATCGTTCTGTCTGTATCCTTCTACAGAGACATTATAAAAATTCTTCATAAGGGGAGGCTATGAACATCATTCTGTCTCATCCCTCTCATCTGAAAACTACTACGGAGACATCAAAAAATCCTTCATAAAGGGAGGCTATGATAATCGTTTTGTCTCATCTGAAAACTACTAGAAGGATAGAGACAGAACGATTATCATAACCTCTCTTTATGAAGGATTTTTTTGATGTCTCTGTAGAAGGATAGAGACAGAACGATTATCATAGCCTCCCTTTATGAAGAATTTTTTTGGTGTTTCCATAGTAGTTTTTAGTGAATGAGGCAGAATAATGTCCATAGCCTTCCCTTATGAAGAATTTAAATGATGCCTGTGTAGAAAAATTATGAGTGACAGGTCAAAATAGTTGGGTTGGCCCTCAGGTTAGCCGTTGTCAAAAATATAAAAAGAATTATTTTGAGATGGATGGATTTGTCATTTAAATCTTTGTCAAAACAAACCTCGAAACCAACTAATATAAAAAAAAATCCTATTATCCTTGATAAAACAAGATGAAATAACACGATAAAATATGTAGCAGAGAGAGTGACAATCAGTGACACCCAGAAAGTTTTTTTTCCTTTGTCATGCAGAAGCAAAGTTGTATCGGGTTGAAAATAATTACTGTCTATGTATGTAACGACATGTATAAAAAATGCACCATAAAGACAGAGAAAACCAGTTACAGAATTTCGGAAAATTGCTTGTATATTCTAATGACAGACGCCAAACGATCAGCTGATTATCACCCTTTCCTATGGACCATTAATTCGAGGATCCGTTAACCCAAAGCCATTTAGGGCCGGTTTATCAATGCTCAGTTATCTCTTAGCTGAAAGTTAAGTTTGTTGACTTTGAGGCGGGGTTTATCAATGCTCAGTTATCGTTTAACTTGAGGTTAAATTCCTAGGTTACCTCCGTTATAAAAATCAAAATCAACAAATTTAACTGTCAGCTAAAAGATAACTGAGCATTGATAAACCCGGCCTGATTGTTGCAACAATCGTAACCCTGGTATATGACTGCTAGTTGAACGTTAACTGAGCATCGATAAACCGGCCCATAGAATCGCAAATTTCAGGATAAAAAGTTGAAAAGTCAGTGTTACAAAGCAAAAGTCAGTAAAACTTCAAAATCTAGTTCCTCACTACAAAGTTACGACCACTTTAATAATAATTAAATTATGATGTAACCAAATTCCAGAATAAGTAGTGGCATAGACATGATGGAAGACGAAGGTTTGGACAGCGAGGACGGAGCCGACATAGCGGACTCGGACGCCGACGAGGAGGACAGCGATGCCGACGAAGACTTGGCCATGGAGATGGAGGAGAGCAGACCGAAGGCGGACGAGATGGGGGTGGAGCACCTGGCGACGCTGGAACGCCTGCGACAGAACCAAAGGCAGGAATACCTGAAGGGCTCCGTGTCCGGGTCGGTCCAGGCCACCGACCGTCTGATGAAGGAACTGCGCGACATCTACCGGTCGGAGTCGTTCAAGAACAAAATGTACCAGATCGATCTCGTCAACGAGTCGCTCTACGAGTGGAACATACGTCTGATGGCCGTGGACCCGGACAGCCCGCTGAGCCACGACTTGCAAATGCTCAAGGAGAAAGAGGGCAAAGACGCCATCTTGCTCAACATGCTTTTCAAGGATACCTATCCGTTCGAACCGCCTTTCGTTCGAGTGGTCTATCCGATCATCTCAGGTGGGAACCGTTCGAATCAGTCGTATGTGACGGAATTTATAAGTTTTGTTTTGTAGGGGGCTATGTGCTGGTAGGGGGCGCCATATGCATGGAACTGCTTACCAAACAGGGCTGGTCCAGTGCGTACACCGTCGAAGCTGTGATTATGCAGATATCCGCCACCCTTGTCAAAGGGAAAGCTAGGATTCAGTTTGGAACACCAAAAGTTTGCTCTCAAGGGCAGTACAGTTTGGCTCGTGCCCAGCAAAGTTTTAAATCACTTGTACAAATACACGAAAAGAACGGTAATTACGCTTTTTCCTCATGGTCTTCTTAACGGTTTTAATGTTTTTCTATCTTTTTAGGGTGGTTCACCCCTCCGAAAGAAGATGGTTAATGGTAAGACTGTGCCAAGACATATTTAACTTTCTTATTTAAATACAAAAGTAATGTATAATCAACCACACACAACACATCTTTTGATGCCTCTGTTTAGTTTCTTTTCATGTTCCTTTTTTTCGAGAAATCTTGTTATATTAGTGCCTACACTCTTACGATTGTGTACAATCACTACAATCTAAAAGAAATCAGTTTGTTTCATTCCGTTTTATTTTATTTTCTCAATAACAATGGTCATCAGTTTGTTTGTGTATTTATAGGAATTGTATGATTGATTTTTCACAGGAACTGTGATGTTGTTTCATCCACCACGCTATATCCTAAACCAGTTGTTTATCATTATTTTAACTTTAATTTTGTTCATTGTATAAATTACACACGCGAAATTACTATCGATAATGAAATAATTTATTATTGTCAATGGCCAGTAGGGGTCTCTGGATTTTCGTAAATATCCCGTTTCTAGAGTTTAAAGATAATTTGTTGTTGGTAATTGTTTAATGTGCAATTACTTGTAGAAAATTTTTTGTTCGATTGAAACACCTATCCATTTTAGTTTTTAGTATTTTATAAAATAAATAATTAATAGAATGATTCGAGATTTAAGTGAGTGTGGCGAAAATTCGATTCACGTGTAATTTATCTGATAGCCTTTTCAAGTCACTAGAACCGAAATATAGAATCGTAATCTGTGATTGGTCAATTATGTGAAACATCCAATCAGATGTCACGATATTAGAGCTGAATTATCTCGGTTCTAGTGGTGCGAAAATTCTACCTATAAGCAAAAAAATATAATTGATGCAAACATAAGAAAAGTGGATTACTGCATATTGTATTAATCTGACAAAATATTTGTGATGTTTCATTATACTTCCATTATTTCGTTAATTCTTAGTAGGTATAATTTTTCACTATGAATGATAGTCCTAAGGTTATTTGTCCATTCTCGTTCACGCTAAAAATAAAAATTGTACCAGACGATGATGGTTGGTAGGTTAACCTTAGTGATGTTTTTCTCCATATACTTATTTCCTAGTTTAAAGTTAGTGTTATCTTTTTTAGTTGTTTTTGAGCAGCAGACGTATTTTGTGTAATAACGACGTGTATGGTTTGCTGCTAATTCACTCTTTAAACAGTATGTAAGTATGTGCTTTTAGTTATAAGATCAATAAACTATTATTATATAAATTATTTCAAACTTTTCTACCTGTTCAGCAAACATTTTAAAAGCTTTCCTTAGGGTCAAAAACACTGCTCTCACTTAAAATTTAAGTGAAACTTAAACCTTAGCAACAATTGTAGTCAAGGCTTAAGCTCCGCTTAATTTTTAAGTGAAAGCGGTGCAGTTGGCCCTAAGTGGCGTATTTAGGGGTCCCAGCCCCTCACCCCCCTTGAGGATCCAAAAGAGACGGCTAAAATTTCAGACAAAAAAAGAATAAATAAGCCTATCATCATTATATTCATTAATTCTAGAGATATTCCAAGAGATATTGCGTTTTCGATTTCAGTTAGTGGCAGCTTGTCTGAAATCAAAAATCTCCTCACGAGCGCCCTCTATTGACTCAATTAGAATAATTGGAATTTTGTTCCTCCTGGTACTTCTGTCCAATTAATTGCTACGTTCTACAAGACGCTTGGATTGCTCGGAGGATATGTCTATCCTATTTTCTTGTGTAGAGATAAAGCGAGAAAAAGCTAGATTCCGAGCCATCCAAGCGTCTTGCAGAACGCAGCGTCTGTCAAGCTGTCAAATTATCAAATCTAGGGTCTTTTACTGTCTGGGGATTTTTGATCCGCTAAATCGGTCGCGTTTGGTTTTTTATGGACGACTGTTGTGGTGTACAAAGTGATTATCGTATAAAGTTATTTGTACATATCTTCGTTACTTTTAATTAATTAAGGAGTAGATGAAGGTAAATACGATTGATTGAAATGGTCTGATAGCGGGCATTTTCGTTTGACCCCCCGAAATGAGCGGATGCACATCACGGTGACACTGGATTGTCTTTACAGTTAGCGATTTTGTGCGTCATGGTGTTAGTAAACATATAATTCCACTAAAAATGTAAAAAGCTGATTGAAAAATGAGTGCCGCACAGAAGAGCACGTGGTGAGATAGCTTTGGAAGCTATTCCCATTGCTTTGTTAACAGTAAGGGCATCCCCTCATTCACGGGGTCATCGAGAGTTTGTTGAACTTCTCTAGGCGCCAGTTATTGCAAAACTAGCTGAAGAATTGGCGCTTTTTTGACCTAATTTTCATTGAAACCGGTGCGCTCTTTGTTTTAGGATATATTATTATGCCACGAAATTCTAAGGACATCAAGTATGAAATCAACAGCTCAAATAGACGAACACACACGTACATGTCGGCTGAGGATCAAGCGGCCGGCAAAAAGTCATTTTGGACAGAACTGGAGATAACAGGGACTATACGCAATCTGAGCCCCAATCTGTTCCAAATGACCCATCTGACTGCGTTATATTTAAAGAACAACTCACTGTTGAGATTACCACCCGATATCTGCCAGCTGGTCAGCTTGAGGAATTTAGATTTGTCATCAAACAAATTGAGATCGTTGCCAGCCGAATTGGGAGAACTTATACAGCTCAGGTGATTACCTCACCCCAGAAAACGATCCCAAAGCCTACCTGCACTTACCCGAGATCCTGAATCAAACTCACAGTCCCTTTGAAAGTGTAGTAAGTTCCCAAGTCCTCGATTTCGGTATACGGTGATCGGTCATGACCTCATTCGTTTTTCGTTCCAACTTTTAGGGAACTCCAGTTGAGTTATAACCACTTAAGAATTCTGCCATATGAGCTGGGGAAACTGTTCAATCTCATGGTACTTGGTCTAGCGGGAAATCCTTTGAATAAGGACATCTTGTCTATCTACAGCGAACCTAACGGCACACAGAAACTCCTTACTTTCATGTTGGACAATTTACAAGGTAGGACGATTTTTATTCATCAATTTTTCAAAAAAACAGTTCCGAACTGTTTAATCTGTTGCATACCTATCTGATCAACCAGCTAGGTACAAACTTCCTTTCAGAATAATAATTTCATTCTCAGGAAACTGGGTTTGTTCTCAAGTTTCGCCAAATTTTTGGCCTTCAGAGAGAAGGAACTTTTATGGGTACTAGGCACACTAGAATGTCCACCGGTCTATAAATACAAATAAGTTATTATTGTTATTCACCTCGGATAGCAAATTCCTATGACGGGAAATTCTTGGTTTGAAAAGAAACGCCGTATCGATTTTGAATTCAAGAATTTTCAATGATCAAAAACCCTGTTTTTGTCCTTATAATTTTTGCAGATAGCACAACAATTTAGCAGGTAATAATTTTACAATGTCCAGAATGGCCTTGATATCATGTTGACATACACAACATCAATATCTATTGTTTTACACGATTAAGAACACAATTTTAACAAGAATTTATTAGTTGGTTGAAAATTACAACATTTTGTGCTTTCAACCAATCAAATTCAATTTCAAATTCTCGTAAGATTACAATTGTGATTGTTTATCGCGCAAAACAGGTATAGATAAAACCATATTTTTTAAATAGACAAGTAAGATGTCATGTCATTTTGTTCTCCATTGAAAATTCTATCCACAGTATGTCAACGGACTGGGTTGGACATACTGTAGAACACGATAATTCTCAGGTGGTGATATACAAGGCTTTCATTAATGCCCGGTCCACACGTGACCATTCGTTAGGCAACTTGCTATACATATTTAGGGATATGGGTAGTTTTTGGGTTGCGTTTAGTAATATTTGTGTCAAAGTCACCAGTGGCGTCATTTTTCGAATATTTCGATAATTTGTCAGTGTCAGTCAGACGGAAGATTTTGAGTGCTTTAGGTCTCGCACCATTGAAGAACTGCAGCAAGACTTCATTGCTCAAAAACCACCAGTTTTCTTCAGTTTGATTTGGCTGTTTCCGATTTTATTTGTCAAAGGAATTTATTGAAACATCAAGTTCACGGGATCTGATTGTTACGCCAATGATGTAAGTTGAGTTGCATACTTTCGGTAGGTCACGTGGGGACCGGACTTGAATGAAAACCCTGTATTACACCAATTTCTTTATTATTTCGTCCTCGATTCCGTCACTGTAATCATTAAACTGAACTAACATGTAGATACAGAGACATCATTTAAATTCTCCATAAGAACATAATTCTGTCTCATCTTAAAACTACTAGAAGTATAGAGACAGAAGGATTATCATAGCCTCTCTTTAGGAAGAAATGTCCCCGTATACTAACATTGAATTTTGCGATGTTTCTCTCAACTGCAAAAAACACTTGAGACCAGACACAGTTCATTTATCGGAATGCACACAGTTCAAATTGGAAGGTACTCAAAAGATAATTGTGGATCATCATTTAGACGTCTTGGTGTAGTTCGGGAGTTTCCGAGGGAATTCTGTTTAGACAGCCAGATTATCTTCTTTCACCCTGCCGCCTGTTATTTGTTATTCGAACGCATGGTATATTAAAAGGTAAAAACTACAGGTGAGGCGTGTGAAATTGACATAATTTTTTCATTGAACTTGACTAAGCAATTAAATCCGATTCTAGTCAGGAATACACTTTCAAGTTGAGAAATATCAATAATAGATACAGTGAAATATTATTATAAAATTTCGTAACTTCTGTTTCTTCAGAATGAAACCTTCAGGAAAGCTAATCAAATTGTGCGTAACTTGAACCTATACAGGGTGCTTTTTAATTACGAGTACGCTCCTCCGGTTCGTGATCCGTGTTTTTTCTTTAGTTTGGTTAAATCTGAATAGTTTTGACAACCCTGGTGATTGATAAATTACTGATGAATGTTCAGTTCATTGTTATTGTGTTAAGTTTAGTAATTTCAAAACACCGATGCTAGCAGCACTTTCACAATATCTACAACTACTTTTTTTTATAGTAAAATCCTTACTTAAAATTTACTTGGATATTTTTTAAACAAAGGACGAGTTAAGTACTTCATGAGAAATGGGACTATAATCCTTGTTCATGCAGATACAGTTGAAACATCCATACCTCACGCCCTTCCTCCCTACGCATAATGTAGGATTAACTTTTTCACAGGCGCATGATTAAACTATCTCTATCGATCTCTACCTAAATATTCAAAAGAAGTTAGTTGAAATTTACGTCTGCATATCTCGGAGGATTGACTAATAAGATTTCATTTAATTATTCTCTTTAGACTGTCTATAAAATAACAGGGTTGGTTATGGTAGTTAGTGAGAACGCGGTCATTTCCGTTTACTGCCGGGATATGTCATGTCATACGAATAGCTTTCTCTTATGCATCCAACGTGATTTCGTCGACATAACAATTGTAATTATTTTGGTATACACTAGCGAGTGAAAGCTTTTCCTCTAAAATAAAGGCTGCAACCTAAAAAAAATATTGAATCCGTTAATTCTCACTAATTGTTACTGTTATAACTTATAACGCAACCGATACGTTTCGATTATTTCGTTATTTTTTACGGTTTAGTCTGATCAACTTTTTAAAGTCTATTTCATTAACAAACGGCCGTATCGTTTATGCTAATGAGACGTGAGATATACCTTCGAAATAATAAGCGTTATAACAGGATCTGGTTTTTATTCTTTGTTTTTCCGTTATACCTATTCGAAGTAATTTCGCCATTTCTCGCATCCGTTTTTGAAACAATGCGACTTATTTATTAATCATCATTTGCCATCCTCAATACTGTGAAGTACTAATCCGATCGTTTATGGTCCAATTGTATTCAAGTTAGGTATTTTCAGAAGTAGTATGAAACTCCGTTTTAATATACCGTCGTGTGTGATTCTTTCTCATTTTCGAAATTGGGATCAGTTTTTCTCACTCTCCACCTTTGACTCGAAACGTTATCGACACAAAACATATACATGGGGCGTTTGAGTAACGGGTCCTGGATCGTTCTGCACTGTGTATGTGGGTCTTTGTGGAACGGTAGTTTAAAACCAATTACGAGATGTTCTGCCGATATTATTTATTTAACTAACTGGCCGTTTTCAGACCCATGAAAAAACTGTTTCTATTTTTTATAATAGAATATTATTAGGTGAGCGTGTTTTGGTAGCTTTTATTCGCGAGTTTGAAAAACTTACGCCACGAGCGCCAGCGAGTGGCGTAATTCAAACGAGCGAATAAAAGCCAAAACACGCGAGCTTAATACTATGCTTTATCCACTCCAAAACAGTTAAAACGGCTCTCGAAAATTCGCTCAACTTTCAAATTTCATTCAAAACAGCTGTGACGGACAGAATGTAGTGTTGTCAGATCGGTGCAGATTTGTGAGCTGCGAACATTGCGAAGGGAACGGTTATAAGTGTCATACCTTCATTCATAGCTCTTTCTGGATATTTCAGGTATCTGGTATCTCCGGAGCCGTTCCTATGAGCTCGTCTCCATTTTCACTATCACTTATATCATTCATATGCATATTTTCAATTAAACGATCAAGTAATTTTCGACACTCCACAACACTCGTAACAATTATTCAAACAAATGGTCGCTATTTTTGAATGTCAATTTCGCGATTGTTGCGCTGTTGCCAATTGCACCTGAAAATCGCTCTATTCTGATTGGCCATAGCCAATGCAATAATGATCCCATTAATCGCTGGAAATGTCACTTTATTTCATCGAACTGTGATCTATATCAATAACGCCACCCATTATTACCAAAAATTTCTAATAATAATAGTATGATTATTATCTAGGAGTGGATAAAGTAGGTTATCCAATTTGAAAAATGACAAATCAATTGAATTTTTGAGCGATTCCTCCGGTTTTTGAATGATAATAATATGAGCTGATTACACGAATCTGTTGACATTTTACGCATGTTCAAGATTCAACTTTTCAAATAAACAAATAATCTTCGAGAGACCTTTTTAATTTCTTTAAAATTGATCTAGGTCAAAACTATCCAATTCCTCGGATTAACTCGACACTTTTTCACCATCAGTAATGCGACAATTTTACTAGCGCGATTTATATTAGACAACCACAGGTGAACTTGGCTAATAACGAGAAAGTCATCCTAAACAGAAGATGAGATCTTTATTCGCAATAGAAAATTTTAACAGAAATTACCTACCTACGTTGAAATGAACCATTTTGGCATGTTTCTGTTGTTTTTCATAGGATAATTTTTATAAATGGTTCATTTTCATGTGACCAACAGATATTAGTTAAATTTGGAAAATTTATCGTTAGATCGCACATCTAGAGGTGCACCAGTGATGGCGATTTGACGGGATGATTCCGGTAATTTGGTTTGAATTCTAAATAAGTCGTGAGAACCAAGTGTAATTATTAAATGGTGAAGGGAGCGAGCGTAATAATAATATCTTTCACGGATTTCCCCATTCAGAACTGTTTTTTTCTTCAATATTTTAGTTTGCCGCAAATCGTGTCTCTTAATAAGTTTCAGGTAATCGCAAGGTTTTGATGATTAATAGACGCGATCACGCAATAAACGAAAGGTTCTTTGTTCTTGTATTTTTCCAATCTTCATCTTTTAGTCACTTTGTGCAATTATTATAGCAGATTATGGAGGGCACTCCTTTTCTTGCACCTGATTAGGAAGTCTCGATTAAAAGGAAGGGGCTCATACACAGCACTCTGTAAAGTAGGTTATCGTCGTCAGGTCTTATGGTGGAATACTTGGAGTGAAATCGAACACGGTGGTCCCCTAACTTTTTAAACTCGTCATCGCAACTTCCGTTTATTTACAGTTGGAAATTTGGTGTTTTTTTCTGTTGCTGTTGTATGGATACCTCTCTTGCAAAGGATTCTCTCGTAACTCTCGTAATGCATTATAAGGTCACGTTTTCAGCATTTCTGTTAAAGCTCCGTTTTGAATGGATATGTTGCGTAAATGTAAGCACGCAAATAATTATTAAAGCCTTGTAGGAGTGAAAGGTACCTAATGGCGTTCTGTGTAAATTTATGCGACTTTCTTTAACACCCCATTAATTTTCTTGATAATAACTTCACATTCCTCCGTAATTCGTATTCATATGCATAGAGTGTGTGAATGGGGGTCGGTGATCTTTTCTCCGGGTCGAATCTGGCCGGGGGTGGATTTGAATTTTTCCGGTGGTCATAATTTTTTAAAAAGTTGATCTTCCCACGACCGCCAGAGTAACATGTCACGTTGTCGTCGGAAATTTTTTATTTAACTCGGTCGCTTTGTGGGCAACGCGGTTGATGAGATGTAATTCGTAAGAAATGTCCGTATGTAGTTTTTAACCCATTGCGTCGCAAACGTGAGGTAAATAATAAAAGATTTCTATCTCGCAAACGAGACGCACTTACTGTCGTGTCCTAACGATTTTTCACAACAGATTAACGGAGAAGGGCACCAACGAATATGTTTCCTCATGAGCGCTCTCAACCTCAATTTTGATTTTAACATCTAAAGGAAAATGTTTCATGGCCGATACGATAGTACTGTATAAGGTACTGCTGTAAGTACAAGGTTGCTTAAGATCGCCACAAATCGATTTTTTACGCAGACACGTATCCAAGTATTTACCTTCGATTTTTTATGCAGATATCGGCATTTCCGCAATTGCTGGATGTGTGTGGAAATGGCAGTGCGTATTATTTGTAAGGTGCCTATTTAGCGGAATCGTGAATTTCGAAGAGTGCCAGTTGTGCGTTCTGTTCGTCGTATGTTCGTGAACCGAGAACCGAACCGGCCGTTTTATAATAAGAATAAATTCAGTGGGAGAGCTGTTACGCTGGAAACCTCGATTCTCCGTCAGACGAGCTACTTTATCTAGTCTACTGACACAGCGGTTCCAACTCACTTACCGCACCGCTAATTGCATGTCTTTCTTTTGCCTTTCCGTCTTCTGTACGTTGTCGAAAAAGTGTATCATTGTCCCCGGGCACCACAACAATTTCAGTCAACTCTGGCCGCGGTTACTTTTGATTTGTTCCATACGAAACTGGTCGAATATCCTGGGTCCTCTCGAATGAATCGATTCGGTCACGTTTTTCAGTTTTAGAAATTTCCGTCTCTTTCACGGATCGCAGAAATATAAACGGTGACCTCTTTTTCGAATCTGAAATAAAACACTTCCTCACGATTTGCCTCTACCGAATGAATCATTTAGTGACTAATTTCTTCCTGGTGGATTTGTCATGACCGACGAGATTTACGTTTCTGGTGCATTCGATTTTACGACAAGAAAAAGTCGAACAATGGAGAGGAACGAGAAATGTCGGCCGGCAGACGGTTGGACGCGTTCGCATCTTCGACGAGCGGTCTAGCAGTCGGTCGACATCCGCTACATCACCTAACGCAACACCCGTGATGACGGTGCCGAACAAGACGATGAAGAAGAAGAAGAAGATGGAGAAGAAGAGGACTGAGAAGAGAGCGCGACCCACTGACATAATGGGGTCACGGAAAAGTCGTATCGGGGTCGGTTCGGCTCCCGGGGGTTCCTCGTCCTCTTCTTCTTTATCATTTTCGTCCTCATCGCGGTCGACCCAGAAAAAATCTCTTTCTTTATCGTTCGTTTCCGAGGTGACCCGGTTGGGTGGGTGGCGGTTCCACGCTCCTCGTCGTTCGGATGTTACGGAGACGGATTTTCGATTCGGAAGTGGGTCAGTGCAGCCGAGCCGAGCCGCCGACACCGCGAAGAAGTGGTGGGAGCTCGTGGCACGGTCGCTTAGACGGACGGCGACGGTTTCCGACACCCGGACTCAGTCGTACCGGCCGCGCCGAAGAGTGAGCGACGTTTCCATCGCGATAAAACGCCGAAATCGACCGGCATGTGAGTACCCGATGGTTCCGAACGCACCATGAGCCCGGCTTCAGCGGGTGGTGCCCTAGAAGTTGAGAAATACATCGGCGCCTGTCTGATTTCGTCGCGGAACAAATCCCATCATCATCACCATAACAATCCCAATCAAAGAAGAGACGGTGGGTACGTTCCGGATTTCTACCAGAACTGCTACGGGAGTTACGATGGACGGTACCATCAACTGCGACACCCTCAAGTCAACCGGCATCAGCACCAGTCATCTGGAGAGGGTTGGGCCGGTGGATTGCCGCTGATTTCGTTTGCGAATCACCAGCGAAGGCCCAGAAGACTCGACGGTACCACCGGTGAAAGGAGCAATCCGTTGACTCGGTTGGCGGTGCACACGCAAGGTGCCCCTCTGATTCTGGCGAAGACTTGGAACCATCGGAGGAACAACAAGAATCCGAAACCGAAAGTTTCGCCTTCGTCACTTTCCGCCGGCGTTGATCCTCAACATCAGCATCCAAATCAGCAGCAAGTCAAAGCTGAAGTTCCCGTTGCCGGTGGTGTGGATGCGGTGAGCGTGACCAGCGATGAGAGTTCTGGTTCGGCCAATTCGGACAATTGTCTGCCGCGCATCATCAAACCCCGGAAGAGGCGGAAAAAAGACAGGAAGCCGCAAGTGGCGGGCCGTCCGTCGAGCGGGGACGGGTTTTCGACGGACAGCGCCAGTCCCGATATCGTGGCCCCTTACGGTAATCTTCCTCCGTATCGACCGGTTCCCGATTCTTCGTTTTCGTCTTCGTCGTCGTCGTCCGTCATCGGTGGCGACTTCAGCGAGGATCCTCAACTTTTGCACCGATTCGAGGACGTCGAGGACGGGGTCGATGTGAACGGTAACCAGCCGACCACGGTGTGCCAGTGTCGATATTGTGATCCTTCGGGGCAAATTTGGGACGTGGACAGGGACTGCTATTCGCCTTTTTTGACGGCGCCTTCGCGTCCCAACAATCCTTTTGTGTTCCCAGATCTTAAACTGAGCAATGACAGTAACAACGACGATAAAAAAGTGTTCTCTCCTTATGTGGACGCGTTCTGTTTGTTGGTTCGTGATATGTCTTCGGTGTCTTTGAACGGGTCTGATGAAATACGGGGGAAAACGCGAAGTGGCGATTTGGAGGTTTCTACGGAGATTGTCACTTCGCCTAACGGGCATCGCGATTTGGAAATTAAATTTTATTCGTCTACACCTAATAATAATGTTAACGGTATCAATCGATCACGTGATAAGACTAGTGGAGTATCTTCCGAATGCACTAATCCATGAAGGATAATTACTGATCTCTCTTTTTTCGTTTTTGATCGGAGATTAGTGCACACATACACAAGTTGAGTGCGCTTTTCTCTTTAATGTTTTTTTTTATTCAACTTTCACTCTCTCTCTCAGTGTCTTGAAGTTTTTTCGCATGTGTCATTTTTGTATGCTTTCTCTCTATTTTTGATTCATACGCGGAAAATTAATGCTAACACATTTTTCGATTGTACGAAGAATTTCTGTTGTGTACCTTTTATTATTACTGCATATTGCTATTATCTATTACGATTATGTTTAGTATTGTAAAATCTCATTAAAACTCTTTTGATTTCGAATTGTTCCTTTTTTATTCCATCATTGTGATCTCTATTTTTTCTGGTTTAGCTTGCTCGAAAATATAGGTCACTCACGTATTTGAATTGGTAGGTGTTTATGACGAAACTCAATGTATGTATGTAGGTACCTAACCTACAAAACATTACGTGCTGGTCAAATTTTAGAAACAAAGTGGAGTCAAGGCGAAAAAAACTGAATTTATTAGTTGAAATGCAACCGTTATAAGGAGCTACACTTGTTTCATGGTGTAGTGACAGCTCAGGGTCAGTTAGGTCTCTGTGGTTAGGTCCAACTGCACCCATTTTACAAAGAACGTTAAGGGAGGTTTCCTTACTATGTAGAGTTAAGAGTGACTTGGAAAGTTTGCGCCGTTGGCCCTTATGGTCAAGACCTTTCCCTTACAGATTTATAGAATATATGATGATTTTTCTCTTAGTGGGGTTAAATAATTTCAAATCAACCCCATCTCCCTGGTGTTATTTTACCGAATATTTTGCTTTATAATGGCATTATCATGATGATAATAAAAATCCAAATCAATCGACTGAAAATCATCCTAATTCCTAACACTAGCATCACTTTCGAAAGGCAATTTCATGGGCCTATTTTCCCATAACTTAGATAGTTTTGATATGATGGTCTTGAGAACCATGATCTTATGGCCTTGCGGTTGAAATGCGAATAAGCATAAGAAAGATATCACCGGTGGTGTAGTTTTCCTGGGACAGTATACAAGGTGTTCCGTAATAACATGTACGACGCTCTACCACAAATTGCTTAGGTCATAATAGAACGATTTAATCAAAATGACCTTAGTCCAAAACTTAACGATAAGAAGTTACAGGTTACAGTTAATATGTAAATTTTGATTTTTTCAAATAATAGAACAAGTTTTGGGAATTTATCGGTTCAAAAATTCGTACAGGGTTTTTTTTTATATGAGGAATAATAATCCGGGCTCAATTTTACTGTATTTCCTAGAGGGCGCCACATACGCTACAAGAATTTGCAAATAACCGTCTTAACTTTTTCACCTTTTATATCACCAAAGTTCCAGGCAATCGATTGCCTGAAAATTTTACTCAAAAATTATCACTTGTTTAAAGCCGTTACGATAGACCGTTTTGGAACTTGTTTCCTTTTGAAAGATCAATTCCATTAATTTTTGTCATATTTTCTGTCTACCTGGTCCAGAATGTTCGTCTTTTGTATACATATCTACAGTGTTTGTTTGCTGTCTAGTTAAAAAATGTACATATTAGTGGTATTTCCAACCCTAAAAGAATTTAAATGAATTGAAGTGCACTAGAATCAGTCTGATATCGATGCGTAAACGCGTATCTTCATGAGCTCATTATGACATCGAAATAGAAAAAATTGTTTCCCAACAACTCTCCCCTACTCTGTGGTATGAGTTTACAGAAAGTGACTTGCTAGCAATCCATTAAATGTCTTCGAGTAAGAACAATAATGTTTACGTTATGCTAAATTTTTGCGTAGAAATTGATCATGTATTGTATAATTGTCAGAATGCAGAAATTTTTATGGTTCATTCTGGGTTAATCCGGAGGTGATAAAAAATCTCGTATGGCGTGAAGACATGTCGAATTCAAGATAATGATAATGTCCGAGGGAATTTCTCAAACGTATAAAAAAAGGTTCCGACTTGAATACACACTGAAATTTGGAATTGCCGACGAACTTTTTTCATACATTAACATACCTACAGAGTACTTACAAAGTTTACATTTGGATTTGAATTAATCGAGCCGTATTATTATAGTACCTATGGTTTTAAATGTGTAGGAGGATACTTAAGACTAAGAGGATTGCACTGAATCAGGGTCTCTTACTTTTTTATTTCCTTTCTTTTTGTATTATCTTGAGTTTCTTTTCTTATAACAATAACACGTTGTGTGTGTATGATGATCTGAACTTATAAACTTACAATGGAAAGGTGCGGCTTAGTCCGACTATCATTATTATCCCATCGTTGAACCATAGAGTTGAACTTAGAAGCGGATATGGTTTACATTATTTTATTATTCTATGTTTGTTTCGGCTATTTATTTTGATCTCAAGTTTTTCATTCGAGAGCTGACCAATTTCGACACTCCACCAATACAAGAAAACCATTGGATTTTTTAACGTTTTGACCTCGTATGATTTTATGAGTGGGAATTTGATCAAAACTGTAGGAGATATTGTTTCAACTGGAAAATGTGTAGACAGGTTATTTAGGTCAAAATTTAGAGGTGCCGACAATTTGAAACGAGACATATTTATTTTCACTATTAGCTGGAGAAGCTTATGATCGGTTTTTTTTCGATTTTCTTGCGATTTCCACTGAAAATAATTAGGGCACGCCCGGCGATACGTCACACTGCAGTTTTGATACGTTTTCAGCATCACGAAACATGTTAACTTCAACAATTTGTTCAAATTTGTTTCAAATTTTGTTATATTGCATAGGCCATACGACAATTATAGTTTTCGGTTTGTAATTTATTGCCGTATCCAATATGATGTAGACCATCCAGAAACTGAAAATTGGTTTGGTTATTAAAAGGTATACTTGCATGGCTATCGACAAATCATCAAACCTTGCCGCAAAATGATTTCCTCTCGGATTACCCTAATTTACTATGCCCAAATAAGGTTTTCTGCTCATATCAATATCATACGTTTTGCGTCTATTCGAATTCTTTGAATTTTTGAATGCTTGATATCATTTTCACTAATGTGTTGTATTTCCCAAAGGCATAAAAATTAGTTCAAATTAGAGAAACTTTCAGTTATGGAGACTGCATTTACATAAGATAGGTTTAGTCACCGGTGGGATGAAAATTAGTTTAGCATTAAGGAAGTTCTGGTATTGAAAGTGCGACAGTGTACCTACCTGAATATAAATGGAAAATTTTCTTATTGATATTGAATTTGGTGTACAGAAGTAAGAAGTATCTTTCAGTTTTGCAGATCATCCTAGGTTTAATAATTGCTTCTACGTTGACCATTTATTACAGACATCGTATTTGGCGAATGATCCTCAGAAATCTCGGTTAAAATCTCGATTTCTGTTTTTTGTCCTCTACATTTTAATTGGATTTTGTGGGGCAGGATCGTGGTACTAGTAGTTGTTACCTCCTCCACAAAATGTCACTTAGCCTTGACCGTGAACATGATGCCAGTTGGTTGTCGCAAATTTCGTGCTGGAAATAAGCGAAATGAGTAGAATTTTTTCGAGGAAGGTAATTTGCCATGCCCAAGTTGTAGAAAGCGTCTTTACAAATATGAGTAAGTTTCAGGTGAGGACATGTGCCAATTCACTTCAATTATACGAGAGGAGAATTGTGATAATTAGATGGCTTTTCTACTATTGTTGGTTCTCATTATTGCCATTCTTATTTTCATAAATGATATCATTAGTCTAATTGCAATAAGTAGGCGTATATGGAAAGCAGGTGATGATACGGACATGTTAATAGCATGTAGCGTTCTACTTTTTATCGTAAATTTATAATTATTAAGAGTTTCCGGTTCTTTATTTCAACAATTTCCTTCGTGACATGTAAATGAACATTGCGTTATGTGTAGATAGACTTTAACTAAAAATCTACTCCCACTAACGGAAAAGGGTACACCTCTTCGCCCATTGTTTCGTGAACTCTTTAAGTCCTTTTTTTTCGGTTTTCTAAAGGGAGCGCCGGTGGGTTCCAAATGCGGAAGTATGAGTCTTCAACACCTACGAATGTGATAGATTGCACTACTCATGCGTGCATTTACCTCTTCCTTATGAGAAATTGATGTTTATGTGGTTTTTCGTAGATTTATTCAGTTGAATTGTCCTACAAATCGAGGCGCCATCAGTGGGTCAAAGATTTTTCAGCCGTTAACTTATCCCTATCCTTATTTGTAGAATCTGCCTATCATAAAACTTTATGGTATAGACATCATTGTCAAAGAATATTGGGACTCCAATACTCCCACATTAAATAATAATTTCAAATAAGGTGGCTTATGGCTTTTTACCTTTTGAAAATGGCAAATGTGAATGAGAAGTGACCGTGAAAAAACCGCTTCTACAAAAATTTATTCGAATTACAAATTTGTCTGATTTCAGTGCGTATAATTTACGCATTTTGTATAGTTTTTATCGATCGGAGTAAAGTGGATTTTATTGGTTTTTATCAGTTAGGCCGCTAAAGGTGAGCTTGCTGGTTTAGTTACCTACTACACCTTCAGTACTTTTTCCTTCAGCTTGAGGTTTCGAAGAATGAAGGACGTACCACCATCCCGAACACCTGCGAAGAGCCCTGATCGACTTGGTTAACCTCTGAGTTGAAAACAAATTTCCTACTAGATATTATTATAGTGTTATACAGGGTGTGTTCTCGTTCTCAGCCTTTTCGTATGAATAATTAATAGGGTCACTAACTTGAGTACCTACTCCTGGGTACCTGGAAATATGAGATTGCGGAATTTTATCGATTTGGGCATCAATCTTCCCCAGTTTCTTGCGAATTCATCTTTTCTCGATTATTGTCGGATTAGATCAACACACCCCGCTCGCCTTAAGATTATTAGAACGTTCACATTGTTTATAAATGCGGTGGATTGTGTATGTAGAATGTAGTTGACCTCGTGTGGATGCCTCGTTCTCAATAAGGTCTGAAAAACCTGTTGACGAATTCCGTTCTGCACGCGAAAAGATGCGGAAAGTGCTTCCTTATACGAAAGGAGCCGAAAATTGTATTTATCTTTTGTGATTTCTTTTTTTTTCCAATGTTCAGGTTTCCGGGTTTATGGTTCGATCATTGGGGACAGGCAGTCTTTTATTAGATTGAATTAAGGTCAAAACTACAAACTGAATCTTTAATTTGCACAAAACTGAGACGAGACGCTTTGGTACTTTCCATTTTGAACTGTGTTAAATTCTCTGTTTGCAACCTGATTCGATAGAATTTCATGAATAATGTTTCTAAATTTGTATTCCCTTTAGGTATTTCGATTTACATAGGGAAAGTTCTATCTTATAATAACTAATGCTCCACTTCTTGCTTGCATACATGCATACATACTTACTTCCTTAAATGTAAGATTATATTTTCAAGTAACACAAATTGTTTGCCAAGTCATCTTCGTTTCTCCCTTCAACTACGTATAAAGAGATCATGGGTGCGGTTACTGGGAATCGCCAACTTCTTTTTGGGTGGCATCGCATTACGTAATAACACCCAGTAAAGCAATCAGAATATTTAATTGATCTTTTCCTCATAAGCATTGAGTTTTCTGCATTATCGATTGAACAAAACTAATGTTAAATCGCGCACCTCTACACTTACTGGTAGCGAGTGAAAGCTGAATACAATTTTTACCATTGTAAGAATCCAAGTAAGCGCGTTAACATAATCGTCGAAGCAAAGCAAAGCTTATGTGGACTCATTTCATGTGGGTACCTGGCACAAAACATTTTTCTGATGATTATTGTTTGCGTTCAGTCACGTTCAATCGAAAATTTGTCTCTGGACTCCTATACGGAGTTTTTTTTTTATATTTCTTTGATTATTATGGTAGGCACCACCTACCTAATTAATGGCCGTTCCTTATGTCGAAAATATGGCGATTCCATTATTATTATTCACGGTGTGTCGTCCATCAGATCGCGTTCGTCTTTCGTAGATGGTTGATGACACCGAAATTTCAAGGTTGCCAATGTACGGAATATCGTCAATCACACGATTCATATTCGCAAACTGTTTATTAATTAGATCCATGCGCGCATTTTCGTTTGAAAAAAATCTGAATTTACATTAATCGTTTTTTTTTTCGAAAAACTCCATAAATATGATGAATTATCCCCTAAAAATACTATGGTAGGGACCTTTCTTGATGTGCTTTTCTATTTTCCCATGCGCATATCGCAATATAGTTTAAATGTCAAAGAAACAGCCAATATACCGTGTGTACAAACGTATTTTATGTCGAGTTATTTATTATCATCTCTCTGTCTCATATAAAAACCAATATCTGTATAACTCTGTCATTCATCAATGGTCAAAAAAGTGTTACTTAATCCTGATTGTTTTATATTTTCATCGAAAATTAATAGTAGATATTCAGTAAATAAACCATGGCGTGAAACTTTTTCGATAGAAATTAAAACTGGGTAGTGAGTACCTTCTTCAAGTGAGAAATCTTTGGTCGAGCGATTGTTCGGTATTTCATTCCAATTAAGATTGTTGAGACTTGAATCGGAATTTCTTTCAGGTGATATTTAGGGTGAGAGAACGATTCTCATTGTGTGTGAGAGTGGAGCTCTCTTTTTTCTTTATTTATTTCTTAGATTGTGTGGGAACTAGAACCGGAATCTTCACACAACAATCTCACTATTAACCTATTTAGAAATGAATGAGGATATTTTTCGCCCCTGATGGATTGGAGAAAAAAGTACAATTTTCACAAAAATGTTCCTTCCTATAATGTATAAAATAACAAAAAGGATTTACAGACAAAAAAAATTATTTGTTGCAGAGTGATAAATTAATAATTTTGATTCCGAGGATCGAAAGGGAAATAATTCAGGATACCACAATATCACCTGAGGTAACTTCGAGGTTACAGATCCTGATATTTACATAATCAAATTTTCTGTGAATCAGAATCACGTCCTATTTATTGACCGTATTTCAAGTATCCATATAATGAAAGGGACCGCTGATATTCACTCCGTTAGGTGTCGCCAGTCGCCACATGAGTTGGGCCCCTGTCAGATTTTTCGAAATTTCATTCATTTTCATTTAGATGTGCTTAATAATTCGTGCCCATTTATGAAATTAAAATAAAGCTAGTTCACAACGGGGTACCCCTTTTGACTGAACTTTAACCGCCTCCAGATTGTGAACCGTTGGGACCTCGACGTGGTTTTACTAACATTTTGGGCTTAGAATGTCGTCAGGAATCCGCCACTACAGGGTCCTCCGGTGATTTTGGGACACCCTGTATCTACTTTCCTTCACTTATAAAAGTTTCTAATCATTCTCGATACTACAAGAGGAGAAGTGTGCAGGAAAGAATGAATTTTTGTTACTCTCGGTAGATCATTTACTCACTTCTTTGTTCAAATTTATGTTGCAATTGTAGGAAGTCTTGTGAAATTGTAGATTTCGCTACTTTTTTCATCTTCTTCGTTTTTCTCATTTGTTCTCTTATTTTATGTGTAAAACCTCAGTTTAATGGTTTCTAAGTTAGCCAGTACTTTCACCTAACTACCTAAATGTTCACCGCTCGATGATACGTTCGTACTTTTACGCACGAGTTAGATTTATTTTCATCATTGTTTACATCATTCACTTGGTACAGTTTAATTTTCCCACATTTTTTATTAGACAAGCTTACGAAATTAATGATCTTAATTGGAAGTTTGAATCTGGTTGGAATCTCCGTTGTGCTTATAAAATTTCCCGAAATTAGTAATCTGAATGTTTTAATTTATTAAAAGTAACGACTCCTTCGCCGCCTCCCCGGCCTTGGATTCCTCTGGCGAGACCGTCAACAAACCGCCCGACGTGTAAGTATTAATAAAGAAGCACACTTCCTTGAATAAATAATCGATGATTGAAGAATTTTCCAATTAATCGATAATTAGCCGACTGATAGTAAATTATCAATTTTTAAACTTGCAGGTATCTTCACTGTGATGTGCTACAATGTGTTGTGTGATAAATACGCCACTAGACAAATGTATAGCTATTGTCCCAGTTGGGCCCTGAACTGGGACTATAGGAAAAAGGGCATCCTGGAGGAGATTAGGCATTACGGAGCCGACATAATCAATTTGCAAGAGGTCGAAATGGAACAGTTCTACAATTACTTTTTGCCCGAACTGAAACAGGACGGTTATCTTGGAATCTATTCACCGAAATCCAGAGCCAAACACATGGCCGAAAGCGAAAGAAAATATGTCGACGGTTGTGCCATCTTCTACAGGACCTCAAAGTAAGAATGGTTGCTTTTTTACATTTCTCGAAATTTCATCGTGTCTGTCTGCAGGTTCACGCTGATCAAGGAGCATTTGGTTGAATTCAACCAGTTAGCCATGGCAAACGCAGACGGATTAGATCATATGTTGAATAGAGTTATGCCAAAAGACAACATAGGGTTGGCGGCACTGCTACAAACGACAGAAGCAGCTTGGGATAACAGTAAGGAGTTTTATTAACTACTTTTAATTGCAACCCCAGATCCTTCTAGATGTAAATAATATTATCGAGAGAATCCCATGAACCCGAAAACTTATAGTTTTAAACTCCCATTAAATTGAAATGCCATAATTACGTATGAGACCAAGAATTGTTTCTCAATACTGATTACATTGATGTCCCACACTCTGTTGTTTCAACTTTTTACTTTTTAGAATGAAATTTTTTATATTTTCAATGATACACAAAAATTTTGATAACGTTGTTTATTCTTGTTTCCCCTACCAAATGCCCTCTCTGCAGACGATCATAAAATCATAACACAACATACATATGTATGAAACCGAGGAAGCTCACCGGTGCTAAAAAAATGTCACTGTCTCTTGTCAGTAATTTAGGTGGCTGTAATGTGACTCATTTCCAAACTGTCACGTAACATAAAAAACAGATCCCTCCTCCATTTCTCTTTCTCCTTTCTATTCGCTTCACATATGGTCTGGGAAGTCTGGGAAAAGTCAGCGAATTTGAAAATTCAGTAGTCGCTGAGCACCCTGGGATCTGGTGAGTTCATTACGTAACTTGATGATTTCATTACACACGGGTCCATATTTTATCTAATCCGAGTATGAAAACCGACCTCAATTGTTATATTACATTCATACTTGATTCATAGTCAATAGGTTATTTGATTTAAATCGTTGAATATTGTGTGATTTTGCATTTTTAATTATTTAGGGATTTTTCTATTTATGACGGTTGTGAATTTTCTTCCTTCCGTATTTACTGTTGTGGTCGTTGTGGGGAAATAAAAGTACACGACTCACAGGAAAGTTTTCTTTAGCGGCTCGCGCTACATTAATCCCACTTGTGCGAAATATGGCATTTTTTCTGTTAGTTCTGTACGGTACTAATCCCACGATATCCATAGGTCATCAATGTATTCAACCTTTAGTTTTTCAATCGTTTTCCAAATCTACCAAACTTTAAGTTTTGGTAAATGATATTTTTCGAAGAATTATTTATTCCCGGTTTAAACTATCATTGTAAAAGTGGTCCTCAAAGGCGAATTGTACATTACACAAGGTGCCGGGAGAGTGCAGTATTTCGCTAACTCACGAGCCGCGAAATAAAACTCTCCCGACAAGTTGTGTATACTATTTTTCCGACGTCCATCACTCTTAACTCTGACACCAATTTCAAAATCTCATAAATACAAAAGAATGAAAATTGGCAATCGTAATGTCATAATAATGTTTGAGTTCAAAATTGCCAAACTAAATACCTATGTATGTATAAAAAAATAACTTCAATTCTGAAAATGCGGAAAATGCTAAATTACATAATTTGACACGATTTCACCGACTAAACGATCAACATGAATGAAATTGGTAACTGATAACAATTTGAAATTGGGTTTTATGCTTATATTTAGTGCAATTAGGGACCTGTGCGATAATGAAATTACCAAGTTGCATAATTCAACCACCAGACTCATTATGTAACAGTTGGAAAATGAGTCACTTTTCAGAAACCTCGATTGTTATAAAAAGTGACACTGTGACACTTTACAATGTGGGCGGCAGAAAAATAAATTGGCCACCAGCAGACTTTGAGGCCAATAGTTTCCTAATTAGCCACTTGCGGTTGCGGATTACGTATACTTTATACAGGGTGTCCCAAAATCACCGCATGACCCGGTTATGGCGAATTCCTGACGACATCCTAAGACAAAAATATTAGTCAAATTTGGTCGAGGCCCCAACGGTTCTCAATCTAGAGATGTTTAAAGTTTAGCAAAAACAGGCACCCCGTTGCAGGCTAGCCTTATTTTAATTTCATAAGTAGGCACGAATTATTGAGCAGAACCACGGTAACAATGTCACTAAATATCAACAGACAGCTAACTGACAAATATTACTTTCGAAGTTGACATTATTGTCGCGACTACTTATGAAAATAGAATAATGCTAGCCTGCAACGGGGTATCCGGGGGTACCTTTTTTTGCTAAACTTCAACCGCCTCCGGATTGAGAACTGTTGAGGCCTGGACAAAATTTTATCCACATTTTCGTCTTGGAATGTCGTCAGGAATCCGCCATTACCGGGTCATGCGGTGGTTTTGGGACACCCCGTATGTAGGTGACGATGATGTATGTGGATGATAATATCGGTGAATTTATCGTAGCGCCTCCTGACGCGCCGTTCGTGCAACAACCGATCCTGGTGTGCACGGCTCACATCCACTGGGATCCGGAATTTTGCGACGTGAAATTGATCCAGACGATGATGCTGAGCAACGAGTTGAAGACGATCCTGGAGAAGTCGGTGGCGACGCTCAAACAGTCCGAGAGCGGCGTCAACACGGACGCCAGCAGCATACAGTTGGTGCTGTGCGGCGACTTCAATTCGCTGCCGGACTCGGGCGTCATCGAGTTCTTGAACATGGGACGGGTCTCGCAGGACCACAAGGACTTCAAGGACCTCAGCTACAAGGCGTGCCTGGAGAAGCTCCTCACCTGTGATAAACCCAATGAATTCACACATTCCTTCAAGCTCGCTTCTGCCTACAACGACGAGATCATGCCCTTCACCAATTACACGTAACTATAACGATCTAGTCGATCTACTTCGAGGGGCAAGTCGCTTGTCTAAGAAATCTACACCGCGGTTTGATCCAAATTTTCGCAAATCTTAAGAATTTGACGGATTTTCAAGGATTTGTTGAAGATTTCTAAGATTTGGAGGGATTTGCGGAAGATTTGGCAAAGATTTGGGAGATTCGTTCTAAGATTCGACATGACTCACTTAAGAATTGATTGTCGCTAATTCAAATGACTGCAATGAATAGGGAGAGTAAATAGGGAAAAACATGTGTACAGGCTGTCTTATAAAAAACGCCCCAAGCCATAACTTCTTTATTTGACGTCCGATTCAAAAAAGTTAAGAAGGAAAAATAAATTGCTCGATGAGTACTACAAACTGACCCTAATTTGAATTTTTTATACCATGGACCTCGATGTCAATCAATGGTCAACTTGAAATTTTCGCTAGGTAAATGTATACTTTTCTCAACATAAATGAGCAGGATAATTTTTTCTAGATTAAGTAATGTGTATTTTTTTCCATTTTTGAGTCCTTTTTACCAGTAAAAATTATTGAAAGAAGTTTATTTAAATCACAAAAAAATTGGAGAGAGTGCCGTGTACAACAATCACAGAACTGGATGTGACAGCGACAATAAACTCAACACGTTGAAAGTTGATTGTTGCCCACCGCCGACTGTACAATTTGGTTTGGAGAAGCCAATTTGATGCCGATAAACATTTCATTATTTCACCAATAAATGTTCTTCAAAATTCAAATTATTGTACATCATTGAACTCAGAAAAGAATACCCTATACATTTGTTTGGAAGCAAAATTGCATTTCTACTTGAAAACTTGAAGTTGACCGTTAATTGACAATGAAGACCTTTTTGAAAAAAATTCAAATCTAGGTCAGTTTGTAGTACTCATCGAGAAATTTATTTATGCTCTTTAAGTTTTTTGAATCGGACGTCAAATAAAGAAGATATGGCTTGGGGCGTTTTTTATAAGACAGCCTGTATACGTGAAGTTCAGATAGAGTTTTAAATAAAATTAAGCCTTTAGAATTCTTGAAAACAAACTGCAATTTATCCTCCTGCAATTAATCATTTTCAGGTTAGGGCATTGTTTAACGTATAGTTCAACAGACGCGAGATCAAAATTTCTGCCTGTTAATTTTAGCTTCGTAGACTTTTCCTAGGCGGCGCCACCTCATTTTCCATAGGATTCGCCTATACCTCGTCAACATTCTACCTGAATCCGACAAAGATAGCATGAGAGATGTTGGCAAAGATTCTTCCATAAGCTCTGCGTAACTATTCGGTTAAACAATGGTTAGGGTCAGTCCTGTCGTTGTAAAATTACTTTCCCTGGTAAAAATATTAGGCGCTTTCCTTTTGGCAGAAATCTGAGTTAATCTTACTTCAGTGTCACTGCCTTATCAATCAGAATAGCTATACGGGATTTTTAGCCAATGAGCGCGAATGCGAAGTCAGGTAAGGTTAGATTCTGAGGTAAAAGGAAAGCGCCTATTGTTTCATTGAAATTAAATCGAGAACTGGTTAAGCCCGGCCGGGCCATCATACTTCTGAGTTCCGATTTCATAAAATTACTTTGTTCATGAGCGTTAATTTATATTGGTATGTAATTAAGTTACGTAATCTTTAAATGAAAATGTCAGTTCATTTTTCGCCTGTAAAATCAAAATGCCGTGGGCGTGATAGGCGAATGATTGATTAATTTGGTGATAGTTAATCGCTGAACGTGAAAGTAGGGAAATTCGGAAGCGAATATGAACCAGAGTAATTCATTTTCCACATGTAAAAAAAGAAAAAACAGTTTGATAATAATTTCTTCCAAATTCAGAAAACCGTTCCAAGACTTACAAGTTATAATTATAAATAAAAAGTCCGTATTTTTAAAACTCAAACCGCAATAATAATAATAATTTGAAGTTAAATTTAGTATGTTATAATGTCAGTAGGTTGCAGATGCAGTTGCATGATTTCATGATCTGCTGTCTAATTGGTTGAAGATGATCATATGATCAAGAATTCACGGAATATTTTGACGATTTGTAAAGCTTTAAAAAGATTTGGGTGATTTGTTGAAGATTTTCTGAAATTTGTAGAGATTTATGAAAGATTTGCACGTAAGTGTTTTGTCGGTGACTTGCCCCTCGATCTACTTTCATCGTTGCCGGGGCAATTTTTTCAACGGTCTCGTTTCAGGTTCGACTTCAAAGGCATAATCGATTACATCTTTTACGCGAAACAAACGATGACGCCCCTGGGACTGCTGGGTCCCCTGTCTCAGGAATGGCTGACGCAACACAAAGTGATAGGCTGTCCGCATCCGCACGTTTTCTCCGATCATTTTCCGTTGCTCGTCGAACTCGAAATGGTGCCGACAGTGTCCGCACCGATCAACGGCATAATCAGTCACAGGTTCGTGCCCCCCCCCCTCCCCCTCCATCAAGGGCAAGTCAAAGTCGCCACGTTGAAAACAATAAAATCGACAAAGAAACGGGATAAATAACGTCAAAATGACAGCCCTTAGTTCTCCTTCACACATCTATCTGTTCATATCAATATGTCGGCAATACAGGAAGTTGTAAATCTTCTTGTACCGACTGCATACAGAGTGGTCCGAAAGTATTTTTACATAGGCCAATGACATAAAATTACTGACTCGATTAGGCCAAACTTATCTGTATCCAAAAGTCGGTACTCGCTGAGATAAAGAATGGGATGTCGAAAACAGAACTTTGAAATTGAATTTTTCTAATATTCTGAATAGGTTTTCAAGTATCGTTTTGAAAATTGGTACGTTTTTGGGCGAGGGAGAATATTTTGTTACCAATTGAAGTGTATTTCATAGGGCGCTGCGCCCTATGCTGCATTTATTTTAATGAAAGATGCAGAAGTTTTCCGCTTTTTTAATTGTAGCAAATTATACACCTGCAGTTTGTTGCCCCTTCAATTTTAAACTGAGAGGCATACCGCTTTTGTGTTGATAAAGTCGATCGTTTTCGAGATATTCATTTTAGAATTTATTAATTTATCGACCATTGCCATAATTCATGTCCATTCCGTGTCTATTCACGTATAGTAGTCTCGAAATAATAACACAAAACGGATCTTCTTGCTAAAATCTGGTCAGAATCTCCATAAAACGACACGGTGTAAAAAATTAATGAATACTAGAAAATCGTTTATTAAAAGAGCATGAAAATGTATGTAAGTTGCAGGTAGAAATTTTGAAAAGTTTTTACGAAAGTAATACTGCTTTTGTTATAAATTGTATTGGTTCGTTGAAATTATAATGGCTATTTTTGTCTTGCGCAGTGGTACTTTCGGATCACCCTGTATATACCCATAATCATAGACAACCTACCTTGGTGGTTATGTTATACATAGCCCGATTAGCTTCTAAAACACGTTTTTGCAATTCTGACTAATTTCTAACTGATCACAAACTTAGCCAAGGTCGATTCTGCGCACTAAAATATCCAAAAACTGTAGGTAACCACCAGTCAAAATTTAAGGTGCCCGAACAAACCTAATGATATCACATCAATGTTTTTTAATTTTCCTATGAATCACAATTCATATGCATAAGGGCGCATCAGTGGGGGTTCCCTTTATTCTTAAGCATGTAATTATGTTCATAACGGTTTGTCTGGTTATTAAAAGTCGAGTAAAGTTTTATAAAATACTATTTATCTACAACGATTGTTTAAAGTTGACTTTTCGATTGTCAATGTGATATCGAAATGACATTCTTTATCGCACTCGGTGCGGTAAAATGACACTGACATTTCTTTTCGATATCGAATATCGAAATGACGACGTTTCAGTTTTAATTTTTGATTTATTTATACTCATATCCAAGGTAATTGGTGTTAATTGCCTCCAACCTACTATGTTGAATTTCCAAACGGAAAATGTAAAAGGCTCCCAAAGTCTAAAAGTCAACTTTATCAATGGTTGTAGATAAAATCTTGTATATAACACGTACGAAAACGGTGTTTCCGCACACGTCGTGTTATCGAACTCGGCTTTCGCCTAGTTCGATAACTTCCACGACTGGTGCGGAAAACACCTTCTTTTCGCAACTAGTCATATAATAGCTATTTTCTTCTTACTGTCGATTTTGTTGTTATCCGGTGTGGCGAAAGACTTGATCAATATTCCGCGGCACATGAAATGAAATTGGCAAATTTTGACTTGTTCTAAATTTCCTCGGCAGTAATTGTGTATGACTGTATGGTGTACTGACCTAATTGGATTGGTTTCCTCGTGGGGTTTTTCAGGTAGCAACCGGCGGACTCTAGTAATTAGCCATTGTCGCCTTTGCATTTGCTGTACCTGTTACATCGTGCAGACCATACAACATCATCTTCATCTTGTATCTTTCGGAAAAATAATGGTACCTGACGGCATCGTCCTATTCTAATGCAACAAAAGAAACAACTAAATGAATAACAACAAAATCGAGAAAATAACCAGCCACTAAACACCACCACCAGCATCCTGTAATGACGCCTACGTTACATTGGTTTGCCTTTGTTTTTATTTTATTATTATTTTTGTGATTTTTTACAACTATATTGCTACTACGCACATAGTACCTCAATTATTGTGTCTATTGGTTAGTTTTATCGCGTTTCCTGTACATTTAATTTGCGTTGTATTTTTACTGTGATTTTATTTACAAACAACGCCCTCCCACTAATTTTTCCCGATATTTTTTTTATCAAGTGCACAAATTCGTATACTCTTCATACATATAAACAGAAAGTTAGTTTGTAATAACGTACTTTTGCCTGATTTATTGCTTTAATTATTGAATAAGTGAGCATGTACAGAATTTATTATTAAAATAGAAATTTCTCTTGTACACTATTTAAATAATTAGGTACCTACTTCAGAAGTTTGAAGTTGTTTATTATTCATTCAAATGTAAAAATGTCTCTTGTCGAAAAATATAATTATCGTGTTGTTTGTAATTAATTATTATTATTATGAATATTATGAAATGCGTGCTTCTGAAGTATGTATTTGACTTTTTTATTAATATTATCTGTGACTCTATTCTTTATTTTACACAAATAAATTAGACTTGGTGCAACTTCAATCAATTGTAGAGTGTATGATGACGTTTAACTTTCATGCAAATTGTTTAAAAAATACATGTTTTCCTTTATTAATCCATCAGTCAAACGTGATTCGTAGATCTCTCCCGTTTTATGATACAATACCATATACGCAAAACATATACAGCGTATTCAAACCCGTTTTTATTCCTAGTTGGGTACGATCATCGTTCTGTCTCTTTTTAAAAAGTATTGGAGGAACAGAGACGCAACGATGGACATGCTGAACCAGGAATAAAATACTGGGTACATGAAAACTTCCCATTATTATGTATCTCATCGATTTTTGTAAATATGTACTCTAATAACTCACCCTCGAATGTTTTTGCGACGCATTTTTGTCCAGTTCTAAAGGATTTTAAACCATGAATCTTGAATTTGAAGTAAGCAAGTTATTTTTATACCTATACAAAACAGGAAGGTACTGAAGACAGCGAATAACATGAAAATGTATTCCTAATTTTCACAAATTTCTGAGTAAATAAAGAAAACTCTTACTTTTCTAGTGAAATTCAAAAATTGATAATAAAAATATACACGTACAGTACAATAGCAACATTTATAACTTACAATTGAATTTACAGTCGGTTTTATAACCCGTCAAGCCCACTTTCCTTACAATAAAGTTAAATTGTCAGAAATCTATTCTTGTAGATGCGACATTCTAACTATATTCTGACTAAAGTAGCGATTAATTTTGATTTATTAAACCGACTGTCGGAATAGCAGTATAATGTATAATTTTGTTTGACGATGAGAGACTAACACCTATAAGGTTGAAAAATTCCCGATAATTCTAGCAATAGTTCATTAAATGATGTGCAATGAAATCTGCATGAAATATGAATACGTAGAAAGATCGAGCTAGAATATGCATCAGATTTCGTTGGATGGAAAGTCAACTCTTTTTATTGTAGTTATCTTTATTTATAAAGAAAAGAAACTGCTTGATTGTTGTACTATATTACATAAAACTAATTGTTTAGAAGTGTTCTTTAATATCAACCAAAAACATTGATGGAGAAGGAAAGGCCTAAAAAATTTCTGCTTTTCGGTGTTCTTATGTGAAATTCCGGATGACATATATTTCTTCTTCTAATTATCTTCTAATTACTATTGTAGTATAGTAGTCTGATATTTTTTCTCAAAAAACATTACAACAACGACAAAAAGATTCTTCTTATTTGGTTGTATCATATTTCGTATTATTCTCTAGGTGCCCATATAATGAATTTTTATTGTTCAATAATGATAATTATTGGGATTCGTTAGGTACTTAATGATTGTCTAAATTTCATAATTTAATTAATTGTCAATGATTTTTACCCAGATCTCAGATTTTTTAACTACTTTTTAATACAGTTTCAGTAGTGCTTATGGTAAAGGACAATGGTTTTTAACATAATTAAGTTCAATTATTAGGTGTTCTTTAACAGATATTTATGTAAAATAGATTGAATAAATACACTTGGACCATTGTAGGCATTTTATTTGACATCTCTATTATACAGGGTGTCTTTGAAATATATTCCCGAGAACAATATATGACGATTGGTCTAAACTTACCTCACGGTAAGCCATTATGGTTCTGGTAAAGGAGAATTTTTGCATTAGCCCCTAGATACAGGCAAGAGGCTTTTTGGTTTAATTTTGCTGACAATCAAATCGGTCATCTACATCTACTGGGCAAGTAGAGAAACATGTTGAGAGCCGCTGAGTTCTCGCTGTATCCTGTGAATTTTAGCGTGTAGAACGCTCTTCATGGTGGGGGTGATTTTTCAAGATTGGGACACGAGCCGGTGCCGACAACTTCACACTATTTGACTGTTTCCTACTTCACACAAGTCAAAATATAAACGTCAGCATGTTCTTTGGTTAAGTTTTCAGGTTTTTTCTTAGATATTGCGAAAAATAAGAAAAACCAGCCCCCGAAATGTTGACAACAGATGACTTCACCACTTTGGGAGATTATGTCTTCAAAAATTCCCCAGAATCATGTAGTACCGGCTCTTATTACACAGGTAATCATTAGCATTTGTATTTTTCTATATCAATTTTGTCCGTTTCATTTTTATTGTATTTACTGATTTTTTTTTATTTTTATTACAGGAGAAAAGCTGCCAGAAAGGCATACATTAAGAGAAAAAAGGAAAAAATCAAACAGCTGCAAAAAGCTGCCGGCGAGCAGAACGTAGCTTCAGGGCAAGAGCCCGTTCACCAAATATTTAATCATACAAAATTGGTGAAATTTGTTTTTGTAAATAAAAAATAAATAAATGAATTATAAAAATATAAAATTTGTTATTATTACAATCACAATGAACAAAGTTTATTTTATATTTAGGTATAAAATTAATCATCAATCATTTTTATCATTGAATAATTTCAGTGCTCATACAGAATTAATCCGAGTAAAGGAATTTGCTAATAATAATAATGGATTAACAATAAATGAATATGGCTGTATTTTAAATTATCTCAAAAATTATTGAATTAATTATTGAACACTCTACAAATAAATTTATCGTGATAATTTACAAAACGGATGATTTTCTCCAAAATAAACATCAGACAAATTTTAAAGAGCAATTAATTTGGCGTCTTTTGATGTACAAAAATCATATTGGTGCCATTTGAAATAATCAAAATATCGCAGGTTTTCTAAACGTGAATTTGATTCAAACATTTCGAATAGAATTTGATAGATTATTCAACTATCGCGTATACCAAAATGAAGCTACATTCACCCTCTACAATAAATTATCAGAAAGTTCTACGCCAGCTCTTTTAGTTTTGGAAATATTTCAACAAAAATCGGAGGATATTTTTTGGGGAAAACAGTGCTTATCTCGAAATCTCTTCATTTTAACCGATGAAGACCTCTGATAAAGTGACCTTATTTTAAGCCGTTGAATGCGAAAATCGAACAAAAAATAGTACGTTCCATTTGAAATTCAAAAGTTGAGTGTCGTTCCGGCTCAAGAGGACACTCTGTAGAGTGGCCAATATTTTAGGGTTGTAGACTATCCTCGTATCAACATTTTTTATTAAGAAATTTTTTTCATAACTTTAAAGGTAAAGGCGCAATTCTCATTTACCGCACTATTGGCGGACGCTGTATACACACTGTGTAATATGAAAAGTTTCCAGAGCTGTAACTTTTTTATTTGTTGACCGATTTCAAAAAATGAAATAGTGGTAGAAAGAGTTTTCAATGCTCTATAGAATTGCCTCATCAATTTTCTTCTTTCACAAAGATTGTAATCTCACCAATCGTTACCGCAATTTTTGTTAATCAATGTTTGTTCCGATCGACGGGGAATATTTTTCTGAATGCATTGGTGGTCAAAATTATGATTTTGGTTTGATATGAAACGGGTTAGAATAAAAATTATAAAGAAAAATTAATGGACGTTGGATTTGCGAAATCGCAGAGTGGCCGTGGCGAAATATTACAAGGACGCTAAAGTTGTCAGCGTTCTGACGTCTCTGACACCCAGTGCAGTACCGCAGTTTCAGTTATGAATTTTGACCTACATTTTTCGAATGCAACAGTAACTCAAGATAAGCAGATCGCTTTTACAATAAACCGAATCCCCAATTGGGTAGCTCTTTGTCACAAGAAAGTTCAAAAACTTGAATATTTTCATGTTATGATTCATTTCAAAATAGAAAAAAGTACGCTACTGATATGGAGAACGTCAGATCAGAATGTTGACAATGATTTCAATGTACGAGTATCTTTTTCTTGCAAGATTTTTATTTTAATTCGTTTAATATACCATCAAAATCATAATTTTAAGCAGTAATAAATTCAGAAAAATATTCTCCGTCGATCTGAATAAAAATTAACTGATAAAAATAGGGGAAACCAATGGTGAAATTACGATTTTTGTCAAAGAAAAAAATCATTGAGGATATTCTATAGAGCATTAAAAACTCTATCTACCACTATTTAATTTTTAGAAATCGGTCAAAAAATGAAAAAGTTACAGCTCTGGAAACTTTTCATATTACACAGTGTATATTATACTGTTTCCAGTATGAATTGGCCATCACGTGACCCCCAAAGTATCTGACAAATTATAGTCAATGGTTATCAATGTTTTTCAATTAAATTTTGCTTAGTTACTTAGATCACGTGATGGCCAGTTTATCTTGAAAAGAGTATACACAACATAATAATTTCCTATAGCGAGGCAGTCTGACGTGATGTCATTTTTTCCTGTTGTTTTTTTCTATGAATAAGATTTTGAGTTGATGCATTTGAATGTGAAAATTTGATGATATTTGTGACATGAATTGGTTTTCAGAAAAAAGAAACAGAGAAAAACTACTCCATGTCAGAGGGTCTTAAAATACATTATTAAAAATAATAAAGGGTTGAGGCATTTTAAAAATAGTTGAGGCATTTTAAAAATAGTACAATTTGATTAACGTTTCTCAAAGCAAAGGAAACAACATATTCTTGCTCACACATGAAATCATTATTTTTTATGAACATTTTGGGCAACATTTTGCGATGATGATGAAGTGATAAGGAAACAACCAATATTTGACAGTTTCGACAGTATTAGAAGAGAAAAATGTAAATCTATTGATTGATGTTTTCTTCTGTCAACAACAGCATGTTTTACACGAATTTTCCAGACTCGACGAATATTAATCGGTAATCCAACGATAGCAGTTTCCGGAAATTTTCAAGTTTTTAATTTAAGGATTCTAAAATTAAGAAACGGTTTAAAAAAATGTTGTTAAAAATTACGTGTTGGAAAAATAGTTCTCCTTACTTATATAGAGATGATGGATAATCATTGAACTTTGAGAGCTGCGGCAAGCCAAGACAATTTTCATTCTGTTGCTATATACATATATGCTTTCTATTCCATGAAATTAGCATAATTATGTTGTAGCATGTGACGTTACTTCCTTACATATTTTGAAAGTCTGGAGAAAAGCGCTTTGCTATGATAAAAATCACATCACGTTTTGAACCGAAATTGTAAGCGCATGAAGCAAAATCATCAGGAAATGTTCTGGAAAAAAAAATTGAGACATTTTTTAGTGAAACAAAGAGTTTTGACTTACCAAATACTTGAATTGTATGTCATCATCAAATAGAATCCAAATAATGTTTGTTCAAATCCGTTAAGATTTAAAACCTGTAAAAAGAAAAGAAAAAGAGACATTATTATTGTGTCTTATAATTTGGAAGATATATAATTTCTTACCGAATTTGTTTGAAATATATTTCATTCAATCGTATCCCGATTAATACATTTGCCACTGATCCATATTGAGTATACAGGGTGTCCCAATATTCGATGCAGATATTTCAAGGGTGCATTCCTGAGTGAAAATGAGTAAGAAATAACCTAATTTACCTATGTCCGATTTTGCTCGGTAACCGAGTTACAGGCCATCAAAGTTGTGATTTTTTATTCGTTTTTTAGATTTTGTTTAAAAACAGTTAACACGAACATTATGATATACGGGACTTAGTTTTCTTTTGATGGGATGCTCACATGTCACCAATATGAATAAAATCTGTCCACCAGAAAGTGGTACTTACTGACCATCGTGATGTTAAATTGGCAAAATTTGTTGTTTTCGATGACAAAACTGCAAATCTGGCAAGTCCAGCGTGAACCTACATGCATTAAGAAAAATCGTCGATTCTTGTTGTTTTTTCTTAAAGTCGATGGTTTCGGAGTTATTTGATGGATAAAGAAGAGGGGCAACTCAATATTTTTGTTCCTGCGACCCCTGATCGTAGAAACATTTCAATGTTGCTAGGTTTTTCTGACGACTAGCGTAATTGTTACATTGTAATCACCCGCTGATTGGTTTAGACATCTACTCACCTAGCAACATTTCTATTTTTCTACGGCCAGGGGTCAAAATCTTGAGTTGCAGCTCTTCTTTATTTTTCAAATAACTCCGAAAGCATCGACTTGAACAAAAAATGACAAGAATTACGGATTTTTCTGAATGAATGTAGGTTTACGTTGAACTTGCCAGAATCGCAGATTTGTCATCGAATACAACAAATTTTGTCATTTTTACATCACGATGGTCAGTAATTACCACTTTTTGGTGGTCAGATTTTATTCATATTGGTGACATGTGGGGACCCCACCAAAGTAAACTAAGTCCTGTATATCATAATTTTCGTGATAACCGTTTTTAAACAAAAGCTAAAAAACGAATGAAAAATCACAACTTTGATGGCGTTTAACTCCGTTACCGTGCAAAATCGGACATAGGTAAATTAGGTTATTTCTGACTCATTTTCACTCAGGAAGGCACCCTTGAAATATCTGTATCGAATATTGGGACACCCTGTATAATGTGCGCAATTCTGCATAAATTACACTGAAAAGTAAAAATTATTTGATTTAATATTTTTGTGATGTAAATTCATCTTGTTCTCAATATCTTCAAATCAAATCTATATAATTGCTGCTATATTCATTACAGCGTTATAAGAGTGGTTAATAGAGTATCTAGGTACTTAACTGAAAAATTTTTTCTTTCTCCAATATAAGTCGGTTAAATGCCATCATCATAATTATACTCGTCGTCTGTTGAAATCCAAAACATGAAAGCAGACATAATAATAATTAGTTTCAATGTGCACACTTTTTTGGGTCGATTAATAATTGAATAACGTACGATTAAAACGAAAAATTCTTGTATGAATGAAATCGTCGAAACGTTTCCATCATTATCACATGATGATGATGAAGATGAAGATGAAGATTTTATGATCGCTCCGCTCGTGCCATTACGTATAAATTTGATTCATAATATATGATTGATGTTAATAAATTAAAAGATTACAATTATAATAATGATGAATGAATGAATGAATGTACATAATAATATGTTAAAAAAAATAATGATTGACTTTTGATCATTTGTTTGGTTTTATTCAATCATATTGAGGTATGAAAACAATGCATTGATTTTGAGTTACAAAAAAAAGGATATGCTGCATGATCAAAAGCACAGAGTAGGTCAGTTTTGTATACCCAGAGGGGAAAGAAAAGGGGAATTTTGTCCGTGGTGGGGGAAGCTTAGTTCCGAGTTGGTGTCGCTAGATGGCATTTCGGAACCGGAAATGCTGAAATGTTGCTAAGCAATCGTTTAAAGAACCGGAAACGTCGTACTTGCTCGCAGCCTTCGCAACCTTTGATTTTTTATTTTCCCCACGTTCCCCACTACATTTTGGAAATGAAAAAAATACAAAAATGTTATCACTGAAACATTTTCGCATAATTTCATTTAAAAAATTTATCAAATAATTATTTTGAAGTCATAATACTCTATTTATATCAACTTATAAAATTAAATAATTCAATCAATAACATCATAATTATAATATCGTCGCCCAAACTGCTAATTAAACCTCATACACATATTTTTTTTTTGTATTTTGCACATTGATGTCCTTTTAGAACGAAAAGTAACATCTAAATAAGATCACTTTGAATGTTGATAATCGATAAAAGCTCATTGATGACCAATTAAGACATTTAAAAATCAGTTAGGGCTACTCTGCAATGGAAAACAACTAATATGAAAAATCAGATACAAGGTGTTGCAGTTTAGGCGACAATAGAACTTCTTTCTGATTTCACTACTATTGGATTGGGTTAGTGCAAGACTGCAAGTAAAATTCGCCTAGCCGTTTCTTCGTGTTGTTTTGATGTTCAGTGAAAACCTGGTGAAAACTTTTTCTAATTCCTGAAGTAGTGGTGCTGCACTTTAATTATCCATAAATTCTTGCCCAGACTAAATGAAGAGATTGACGTGCCTTCAAATTGTCTACCGCATTTTTTCAAAACGTGTAAATTTTACTGAAAATGGAATAGTTGTTTTTCATTAATAGATTCCTCCACCACCATGAAGGTATTATGTACCATTTATTCGGACATCACTCGGCTAAAGCGTAGAGCTTCTCGGCAAAATGATGATAACAAAAATACGAGCTGTTGCAGAACCAGCCATATCAAAGTGCTTCATCGCATATGCAGCCACTGTCTTTACATCTAAAAAACAATAGCTTTAGTTTATTAAAGGACAGGATATACCAATTTATTTAAAATAAAATCCTCGAAATACAGCGTGTATCAGGAAGAAAGGTCCAGGCTTTCAGGATGCCCTCCTTGAGTGATTGCCAACAAAATTTCTTAGTAAATATATATCCGTAAACGCCAAATAGATACAGGGTGTCACATTTAATACTCCCACTAAGTTTACCAGAGGCATGACAACCAAAATCGGTAAAAAGTTTTTAACGAAGGAGAGAGCCTATGATGCCAGCTTTCAGAAAAAAATTTGTCGATTCTTGTATCTTTAATAGTTCCACGGATATTGCGATTTTGCTGCAGCTGGTCGAAGGACGAAAAATTGAAATGTTCAGATTTCAATAAAATACCTAGGATGAAAAAGATAGCTAAAATCCAGAGCTTTCTTTTGTTTCGATACAAGTTTCGTCTAACGTCTACTGTTTCATGGATATCGTGATTTCAAATGACAGAATTTTCTTACTTAAGTGACAATATTTCCGAAAAAACAGTAGTTATGCGAAAACATTGTTGAAACATTAGAACCGTCTTCATTCAAGATATCTTTATTACCCGGAGAATTTTGTTGAAATTTTGAAATATCAGTTTTTTGTCCTCCGACCAGCTGCAGCAGAATCGCGATATCCTTGGAACTATTAAAGATACAAGAATCGACAAATTTTTTTCTGAAAGCTGACATCATAGGCTATCTTTTTCGTTTGAAACATTTTACCAATTTTGGTGTTCCCGTATCTGAAAAACTTGGTGGAAATATTAAATGTGACACCCTGTATCTAATTGGCGTTTACGGATATACATTTACTAAGAAATTTTGTTGGAAATCACTCAAGGAGTACATCCTGAAAACCTGGACCTTTCTTCCTGATACACGCTGTATAGATTGATGCCCAATGACAATCTTACCTTGACTAATTTTGAGGAAAATAATGCAGAATTCCATCAGCCGGGCGTCAACCGCACACGATGCACACTTTTTAAGGCATTTTACGGCAAAACCACATTATAAATTCTTTGAAAAAGTCGAATAACAGCAATGATAACGAAGAAAAAATTTTAAGTGACGTTTTGCGTCTAAAATATTATACGGTATCTTGATGGTATAACTTGTCATAAATTTGAAATTTGTAATTAAATTACTTGGCAACGTTTCCGTCTATGTGTATGCCATCTAGCGACACCAACTCAGAACTAATAGCCATCGGCCTACTATGTCCGGATTGATTTTTCGGGGAAGTCGCCACCGCGTGATCAAAAATCTGTTTGATTTGATGAATTAAATGAACTCCCAATGGATGGCATGAAATATCACTGGTCACGTTGCTCAGGTTGCCACCTTATTCATTGCGAAAATCGATCAGTATATTGTACACATTGAATACGCAATTCCATAGACAACCTCTAGACCGCCTACTCATAAGGAAAAAATAGTCCGGGCTTTTTGGGTGATGGACGCAGTTAATAGATGGCGCTGTGCGAAAAACACCGCCGCCTTGACGGGGTTCCTACTTTTCAATTTATTTATTTCTTATTGTCATTTTGATAGATTCGAAAAATCTACAAATTTTTGCTTCAATTTTATTTTATTTCGCAAATAATTTGTTGGCAGTCATAAAATACAATGATAAATTGATTAATTTTTGGCTTACGAATTGTCATCAACGATTCGCACTTGAGAAATAGGGAAGGTAAATGTGATACAGCTTTGCGAGCAGTTTTGCGATCCGAAGTTCAAGAGTTCAGCCTCTCTCGCTGGTTAACCCATTTTTATCGCCTTTACATTCAAAAATTAGGAAAATTCCTTTTGGTCGATAACTGCAGAAATGATTATTCTCAAATTTTTCGCAGAATTCATCTCCGTTCTGACCTGTAATTGAGATTTTGGATAAATTTCATCACCATTTATTAATTGAGGTATCACTTACATTTTTATGGCGTGGGAAATCATGTTGCACCGCTCCTACACCCACATATTTGTCGCAGACGAAGCGATATCGGATTTACTTTTGGAATTTTCAGAAATTTTTTAAAGTTCTTTTCCCATTTAATCAAAATCCGGTTACTACGCGATGATTCAATAATGCTACCACTAATTAAACAATTAAAAATTACTCCTGTCGCCATCTATGAACTGCGTCCAATTTACGGAGAAAAAAACAAAGCCTGCTGCTCATCTGTAGGGAAGGTAATCTGTGGCAATTCTAATCGTTTTAATAATGTTAGGCTCGCACTCCTCTGTATTTCCATGGGAAATGTAACATACATGGCCTAATCTCTTCCAAACATTGGAGTATAACTTATAAGCTTTCGATTGTGATGATGAGTATTCATAATATGAGAAGAAAATTAACGGCATTATTATACATGTAAATAAATTATGCGGAGTACTCATCTTGTATGAAAATGTAATTTAGTTTAATTTTTCGAATATAATGATCAATGTTGGAAGAAAAACCGAAAACTTATCGTAAGATCCATATACCTATAGGTATATGGTAAGATCAAACGAACTTACCTAAGTGAAGTTCGATCTTGATTATACAAGGTGATTCAGAAAAACGTAGCTCTGCTTCAGGTGCAGGTTCTCCACTCAAAATGACGACTTTTTGCCCAAAAAGTGTTGGGTCAAAGTGTCTGTACGCAAAGTTACAGAGCCTCAAAGTTGAGTAGTTCAAACGATTTTTTGGTCACTGTTCAGAAACTATCGAATATTTTTTAACGCGATTTTCCAGAAAGTCAGCGCTATTGAGGTGTCACATTGTGACATGATTCATTTTCCCGGGGGCGAAGTGCCAGTCCCCTTTTACGGGGGCCCGTGTTAGATTTTCCATTAGAAGTTTTTCGCCCGCTGAAAATTTGGTATTTCAATTGCTGATTTAGATTTCAGAATCAATTCTCTCGAAAAAAGGGCCTCTTGTTTGAAGTCGCTGAGATGAACCGTTCACGAGTTATAGGCGATTTTATCGATGACTTCGGCGACCAAAAACTGGAAATTTTTTGAAATTTCATAGTTGGCGATGAAGTTCAGTAGTTAATATGTGCCGTCAAAGTGACGGTTTTCTCTGTCAGAATATTCAGTGAAAGCAAATTAGGTGAAAATTCCTCAAAAAAAGAATTATTCTCTCAGAAAAAGTACAAGATGAGACTTTTGAAGTGACAATAGTGTTTATGGTGTTTATTAATTTAATTGTGAAGCATAACAGTAACAGCGTAACAGTAAGAAATACAAATAAAAATAATCGTTTCATTGAGACATCGTTTTCGAAAACTTCCCTACAAAATGCATGTTTACTGCAATGAAGAAATGGGTAATGTGCACCGTTGTGAACGTCATGTATGAGATAGACTTTGAGGATTTTGTGCTGAAGTGGTCAGAATTTTCAAGCTTCATCTTCGTCCGATTTTTCCGGTAAAATTTTGCCTCTGATATCTTGAAAAATTTGAAAGACATAACCCGTCAAGCCCACTTTCCTTACAATAAAGTTAAATTGTCAGAAATCTATTATTGTAGATGCGACATTCTAACTTCATTCTGACTAAAGTAGCGATTAATTTTGATTTATTAGACCGACTGTTGGAATAGCAGTATAATGTATATTTTGTTTGACGATGAGAGACTTACACCTATAAGGTTGAAAAATTCCCGATAATTCTAGCAATAGTTCATTAAATGATGTGCAATGAAATCTGCATGAAATATAAATACGTAGAAAGATCGAGCTAGAATATGCATCAGATTTCGTTGGATGGAAAGTCAACTCTTTTTATTGTAGTTATCTTTATTTATAAAGAAAAGAAACTGCTTGATTGTTGTACTATATTACATAAAACTAATTGTTTAGAAGTGTTCTTTAATATCAACCAAAAACATTGATGGAGAAGGAAAGGCCTAAAACATTTCTGCTTTTCGGTGTTCTTATGTGAAATTCCGGATGACATATATTTCTTCTTCTAATTATCTTCTAATTACTATTGTAGTATAGTAGTCTGATATTTTTTCTCAAAAAACATTACAACAACGACAAAAAGATTCTTCTTATTTGGTTGTATCATATTTCGTATTATTCTCTAGGTGCCCATATAATGAATTTTTTCCGCGTACTAGATGGAAATATGCAAATTGTTGGTGAAAAAATCGTTTAGAAATGGGGTCTATTCCTGCATAGCGACTCATTCCTGCATAGCAACTCATTACTGTATGATTTTTATTTATTCACTATATTTATTGGTACATGATGTTATGTAACAGGACCGAAGCGTGGATGACTTCCAATTCAATGTTTCAGGCTGGTAAGGAGAAGAAAAATGGTAAAATATCGGTAAAAACAGACTTATTTTGAACCAACCTTTTTAATAGGTATACACTCTGCGTAGCGTTTTTCGTATTTTTCTCTTGACTTGGACGGTAATAAAGGCGTCGAAGCTTCTAAAGCTGCTCTTAGAATCTCTTCCATCGGGATTTTTCGAGAGATTTTCACCAATTTCAACCATTTTCCACAGTTTTTTCTGACTGATTACAATTTTGAAAAGCGTAACCATAGATATGTAGGTAGTTTTGTTCAAAGCTTTCTATTCATTTTATTTTTGACGAAAATGCATTAACGTGATTTTTATTCAAATTTGCACATTTTCCCTCAGTACGCGGAAAAAAGTTGTGTGCAACACGTAAGGAAACTGCATTTTTCCGTTCTCGGCGACACATTTTAAACTCGGCTGCGCCTCGTTTAAAAAACGTGCGCCTCAACGGAAAAATGCCTCATTCCTTAACTTGTTGCACAAATAACTATTATTGTTCAATAATGATAATTATTGGGATTCGTTAGGTACTTAATGATTGTCTAAGGGTCAACTGCACCGCCTTCACTTAAAAAGTTAAGCGGAGCTTAAACCTTGACTACGATTGTTGACAACAATTGTTGCTAGGGTTTGAGTTTCACTTAAATTTTAAAGTGAAAGCGGTGCAGTTGGCCCTAAATTTCATAATTTAATTAATTGTCATATGATTTTTACCCAGATCTCAGATTTTTTAACTACTTTTTAATACAGTTTCAGTAGTGCTTATGGTAAAGGACAATGGTTTTTAACATAATTAAGTTCAATTATTAGGTGTTCTTTAACAGATATTTATATAAAATAGATTGAATAAATACACTTGGACCATTGTAGGCATTTTATTTGACATCTCTATTATACAGGGTGTCTTTGAAATACAGGCCCAGTAAACACACGTACGTTTAAATATCGTTGTATCAACGTTATCGTGGTTGAAATAACGTTATCGTTGAAAAAATCAACGTTGAGATTTGGTTATAATTTTCAACGTATAAAGTAAAACGTTTATAAAACGTAAGACTTACACCGACTGGTAACCAATTAAAATAATCACGTGTATGATACTGTATGTAACGTTGTTAAAACGTTGAATCAACGACGTTTTACAATGTATTAATTACAATAATACATTTCTGAAATGGTTTGGAAAACATTATAGATGAACGTTATAATCACATTAAAAATTCTATGTTGAGAAAACAAACCAAAATTAACGTATATTCAACGTGCTAAGACACTAGATGGCGCTGTAGTGTATATTTCGCTAGCATTGTTCACACTCGTCCCTATAAGAGGTTCGTTCAAAAACGCAACATCAGTCACTCAGTTAGTGGCAACTGGCAATAACTATTGGTAAATCCCAAACCAAAACAATCCTCCTGGAACTTGATGGGTGGACACTGGACAGGACAATGGGGTGTAGAGTTTTCCCCAAGGGTTTGTTATGATTTTTTCTAGAACGAAAAACTAACGTATGGATCAGATATGAAAACTTACGTTTAAGAAACGTTTAATGCATACGCATTTGTTGTCAAGTTCGCAATTCGCGTTTATGTCTGGTAAATTTTGAACGTTATTAATACGTTGGAAAATTGGTTTCTATTAAATTTAAAACGGGCGACATTTCTACCCCAATTTAACGTTAGGTTACTCGTTGCAGTTCTACGTATAAATTACGTACGTGTGTTTACTGGGGGCTGTTTGATAAAAACTCCAGAACGTCACAGTTTCTTTGGTTGTGATCCGATTTCAAAAACCCATCAACAAAAAATGATTTATTTTTCATGCTCTACGAATAGACCTTTTTGACAAATTTTTTCCCTCAACTTCTTTTTTCAACATTGGTAAATTTAACTTTTTTAATAATAAAACGCGATTATTTCCAACTCAAAGTTGAAGTCGAGATTTTTTCCTTTACCATCGGTCAATGAAAAAGTTGATTTTTCCTGATAATCATCAGAAAAACACAAAAAATGATTCGCCAGATTTGGTCGGATTAAACAAAAACGGTCATTTTCACGTTTCCTTTGGAATCCAAAGCACTCCTGACACTGACATTTTTTTAAACTTAATTCAAATCGGGCGAAACTTTTTATGCGTTTTCTTGGATAAACATTGAAAAAATGACCACTTTCTACATACCATAATAAAGAGAAAAATACATACTTCAATTTTAAATTAGAAGTAATTGTACTTTACGTTTAAAAAATAGAATTTACTAATGTTAAAAGAAGAAGTTGAGGGAAAAAATTTGGTAACAAGCTCTATTCGTAGTGCATGAAAAATGAATAATTTTTTGTTAATGGGTTTTTGAAATCAAATCACAACCAAAGAAACTGTGGCGTTCTGGAGTTTTTATCAAACAGCCTGTATATTCCCGAGAACAATATATGACGATTGGTCTAAACTTACCTCACGGTAAGTCATTATGGTTCTGGTAAAGGAGAATTTTTGCATTAGCCCCTAGATACAGGCAAGAGGCTTTTTGGTTTAATTTTGCTGTCAATCAAATCGGTCATCTACATCTACTGGGCAAGTAGAGAAACATGTTGAGAGCCGCTGAGTTCTCGCTGTATCCTGTGAATTTTAGCGTGTAGAACGCTCTTCATGGTGGGGGTAATTTTTCAAGATTGGGACACGAGCCGGTGCCGACAACTTCACACTATTTGACTGTTTCCTACTTCACACAAGTCAAAATATAAACGTCAGCATGTTCTTTGGTTAAGTTTTCAGGTTTTTTCTTAGATATTGCGAAAAATAAGAAAAACCAGCCCCCGAAATGTTGACAACAGATGACTTCACCACTTTGGGAGATTATGTCTTCAAAAATTCCCCAGAATCATGTAGTACCGGCTCTTATTACACAGGTAATCATTAGCATTTGTATTTCATCAGCACGCCCCCTAAAATACATGAATATCGAAGTGAATATCAATTATCAACTTGTAAGAGTTCTGAGAACGATTGTTATAACAATTCTATTATCTCGTTAACGCAGATAGTACCGATGAGGACTTTCTCCAGCAGTTGTCTTCGGACTTGGACATCCCCCTTCTCCTCAATCCGGGGGAAGACGAAATGAGCCTTTTAAATTCTTTCTTCGATCAGACGCCCGACGAAATAATGTCAGAGATTGCTTTACCAATAACCGACCACAAAGCTCAAGATCAATTCGGAGACCTCCAACAATTAGATTTGATGCAATGGGGACCCGGAGCGTTTCCCGATCTTCAATCGGACATAAAATCAGAGCCGTCATCTTGTTCGAGTTCGAATAAATCGCCGTCGCCCATCCATGAGCCACAACATTTGATAGACGTTAAAGAAGAACTAAAAGTTGAGCCTCTGTCGCCACCCGCTTCAATAAACACACATAGAATTCGAAACTATAATGATAATAATGGTAATAAACTTGGGAAAATAACGCCCAAACGAGTACCGATTCAGCCAAAAACACCCTACGGAATGCTTCAAACCAAAAACAAAGTTGTCTTGCTAAAGAATTCGGATTTAAAACTGAATCCGGTCAATAATAATAATCGAATTATTAAGACGTCAAGTTCAAATGTAGTAGTCCTGGAAAGTATTCCAATTACAAGTGTCTCCAGCATACCCCAAATCGGTAATTTGAATGGGTCCGCGGCGACATCTTGCCGTACAATTCTACAACCGATGGTTATAAAAGATTCTTTGAATGTCAACCACAACAATAATAATATCGATCCAAGAATATTAAAGAGGCAACAACGAAAAATTAAGAATAGAGAGTCCGCCTGTCTCTCGAGGAAGAAGAAAAAGGATTATTTAACTTCTTTAGAAAATCAAGTCAATGATTTGACTATCGAAAATCAAAACTTGAAATTGGTGAGTTTTATCCCTTGCTGTTGGTATTATCGACGGTTAATTTTTTTTTGTTTTTACAGGAAAATTCACAGCTGAAAACACGTCTTTGTAGATATGAACGTATTGGATGCGCTCCCATCAATAATACTGGGAAAAATGTTAAAAATAGTGTAATCGTTTGCATGTTCCTCTTGGCGGTCGGACTGAACTTCAATTATGTCAGGTGAGTTACTTCTCAATGGCATGTGTGCTGCATGAAACAAAAACAGAGACAGAAATATACAGAAAAACTTCTATGAATTTTTGAGAAATGTAATCAATCATTCATAAACCCTAAACCATGTCGTTTCTCTCGTCTTTTCTGCTGTAGCTACTGTGTAATATGAAAAGTTCCCAGAGCTGTAACTTTTTTATTTTTCGACCGATCCAAAAAATGGAATAATGCTCGAAATAATGGTAGAAACATATTTTAATGCTCATTATTTTTTTCCACAAAAATCTCGTAATTTTACCAATGTTTACCGCTATTTTTATCAATAACTTTTCACTCTGATCGATAGAGAATGTTTTTCTGAATTTAGTAGTGGTCAAATACTGAAAATGTTCTGAGCTTATACAGGGTGTTCCAAAACTACATATGTATATGGAAAACGATTGAAAAACTCAATGTTGAATCAAGTGGTGACTTATGGATATCGTGGTAAATGATTAAATTGGACAAAAAAAGAGGTACTCGGCAGATAAAAATCATGATTATTTTGTGGCATAGAGTATTTTGACGGTTTCTTATGATTTTTCAGCTTGAGTGTACTTTTTCAATCAAGAACTATTTTTATGACAGGTTACTTTTTTGTAGAGATGGGTTTTCACCCGGAACGTTTCATTTGTTCCGTTCCTTCCCGGAATGATTCGGAAATATTCCCGGAATTTTGAATTCTTAAATTTTGAAAACTGTTTTTTGCGATATTTCGATCCGTCGGACCAAGGGCTTCAATTTAATACCAAACACCCTATACAAATATTGAATCGGGGGCACTAGAAATGAAAAATACATATAATCGCGGAAAATTCGAAATAGTACAAATTTGAGTCTGTATATCTCAAAATGATAAACTATAAGCCAGAGATGGGACAGCCGTATGCACCCGGGAACGAAAACTCGATTTGAACCCTTTGTTCCCGGGTTCATAAAATAGGTTTGCACCCCGGGTGCAATCAATTTTCAAATTTTCCCGGCACGCGTGCGCATTATACAAGTAGGTATCAACAAGTAAAGTATAAATCGAAAAATAAAGTATAATTCGTCCTCGAGTTCGTCGTGTAAAAGTACAAAAAAAGCCGAGAATGAAAGACAAAATTTGGGAAAATTTCCTAATTTCAACAGAAGAGTATAAAGAGAGGAACAGGGCAAAATGTAAGTTTTATAGCCAAATTTACTTCGGTAATGAGTCTAAATTGAAACATCACATATCCAAATGCCCCAAGTGCACGGAAGAAAATAAAAATAATAATAAAAAGTAAAATATGAAATAATTTACAGTTCTCCAATTTTTCCCGTTTCTCTTTCATCTTTCCTGAGTGATTTTCATTCAATACTTTATAAGTTTTTGACAAGAACATCTTGTTTAGTAGTTTTGAGTTATGAAATATTTTCCAAGGTCAATTTTGAATGCACCTGAATGCACCCGGTGCAATGAATGCACCATGCACCCAAAATGGGTGCAGGTGCAATAAAACCCATGCACCCGAAACAATGGTGCGAAAACGATTACACCCGTGTTTTTTCCCATCTCTGCTATAAGCACACCAATACAATAATTCAATGATCATTTCTTCGGTTAAAAGAAAAACTTCGTGGAAAACCACTTAAATAAAGGGAAAAAAGAGCAAATTGACTTATTTTTTTTGTTATAATTACGTTTTTGATTTTGATTACCTACTATATGACTTTAGGCCCCTTTTCCCTAAAATAGGTCTCGTACTCGGTCTCATATTTGAGTTCGTACTCGGTCCTACGGTCAGGCTCGTACTTGGTCTCATACATATTTTCATTATTTTCAGTAATTATCCTGTTTCCAGTCAAAACTTGAGACCATATAACGCACATAAGTACAATAGAAACAGTTGTTTCTACTGATATTTACAAGAAAATACAAGTTCATACACAGTTTTATAGTGACGTTTGTGCTCGCGTTTGTGAATATTCCCGGCAATTTATGAAAATTCCCGGGAATTTGGGAATATTTCCGGAATCTTTCGAATGATTCCGATTAATGATTTTTCGGCCCAATCATTCCTCCCGGGTTTATTCCCAATTTCGGAATATTTCCGAACTGGGAATAAACCCGGCGACCCATCTCTACTTTTTTGAAATTTTGACATGAAATTATGAAATTTTGGAGGTGTCCTGTAAAAGAGATGCACTTGTCGAATATCGATAGAATGCACCGTTTTTCAGATATTTGAGTTTCAAAGTTTAGAGTCAGACGCTTCATGATTTAAAACATCAAATTTCCAGATATTTTAATTTTTATTGAAGAACGCATCATTACTATGATAAAAGCGATACAAGAAAAATAATAGACGACCTTCATTTTCTTTTTCAAAACATTGTTAGGGCCCAAGTTCAAGGGGTTAGTGCTCAGCGGGTAAGCATTTTCGGACCCATGTTTATATGAACTTTTTTTCTTAGAATGATCTCAGGAAACACCCCCTGAAATCTTTCGGTAAACTTGTAGTTTTTAAACACCCTGTCTGAGTATTCCCAATAATTTTTTATTTTTTATATCGCCTTCCACAAAGCTCATAAGAACTTGGAATATGTACTTACTTCCGGAAAATCTTTGTGGTTTGCCAATTCCTTACTTAAAATTACCGAGACTCTCCAAAAAAATAATTTTGATGTTTTTATGCATCTTAGCAGAGAGTAGGTACTCTCTGATCTTAGGGAAAATTTTATTTTACAGTTCTATACATTTTTAAGAATTTGAAACAAAAAATTATTCGAGAAATTGCTAAACATTTTCTATAATTTCTTATCATTTATTCCTAAGAACAGCCACAGAAAAGTCCAAAATTACTAATTACGAGACCAATGATAATATTTTTTAAAAGAATTCTTGCCATACTCTAGATCTCCCAATTAAGTAATCAACTCCCTTTACGGTGCGAGCGAAAAAAAATTCACATAAAAGGAGGCTATGATTATCATTCTGTCTCATCTGAAAGCTACTAAACGGGTAGAGAGAGAATGATAATCACAGCCTCCCCTTATGTGTAATTTTTTCGATCGCTCTCGCTCTGTACATTTTGATTCCTTGTATTCGTCAAAATGAGTGACCAATATTATTATCAGGCGCCCATTCATCGGACGGAACCAAGTAGAAGTCGTCCAATCGACCAAACCGCAAGTGTCCGACCATTACGGCAGGACTCTACTGTGGACCGGTGACAACGACTCTTTGGAGAAAAACGACACATTCAACTTTTCACCGTTCACCATGTGTCCGGCCGCCATAAATCAAACGGAAAGCGCACGTCTGGTTCTCGAATTGGAGCGATGGATCGGAAAACCGAAAGGTCCTCAAGAAGTGAAAGACCCGGCACCCTCCAAAACGGTCCGGACTCGCCCTTTGAGAAAACGGAAGACCCGAAAATACGAAACGAGATTGGTCCAGTCCGTCTACAGCATGACCAACAAGATTCCGGCGACGCAGCCCGACAACGACAAGGAGATACAGGTGTTCTCGCCAAACGTCGAACAACTTTACAGTGAATTTTTCGAGGCGATCAATCGACAGGATGACACTTTTTATGTGGTTTCGTTCAGCGACCATCACATGCTCTTACCGGCTCTCCACCATAATAAAACCAGAAGACCCAAAATGTCCCTGATCATGCCGTCAGTGCTACCAAACGGTATGATTTATTGTTTCTACTTTTTGCTGATTTGGGGATTTTAATGGTTTTTTTTCTCATAGGGATGAACTCTTCACATCCGACCTTTGTGCCCTTGATGCAAATCGATTGCGAAGTTTTAGACACGAGGCTCATTCAAGTTCATCCTGGATCGATTCCCAAGCATTTGAGGTCCGAAGGTAACTCGACTTCTTATCACACTGAGAGTAAAGGCGAAGTCAAGAAAACTGACACACAAAATTACACAAAGAAAGCGTATAAACCGTATTTTGTAAAACAAGGGAAAAGCCCCGACTTTTACGGCTAAAACTTGTCTGTAACTGTTTGAGAATAGCTTTAATTTTTTTGGCTCGTACAAAATTTCCTGATAAATAATGGTCTCACTGTTGGAATTAACCCAGTTGATTAGGTTTCTAAGATTTTATTATTATTACAATGACATTGAAGGTACATAACATACTTTAATAAAGACTGCGCCTCATATCAATAATAAGTTGTTTTCATTGCAAATTATATTCATATAATTAATTTCAAATTATATTTACGCAATTTGATGTAATGTGTGATAAATTATAATATAAAACGTAGAATCAGTGTTTGTTCGTACAACAATATTTTTTTACGTTTTCACGAAATGATTTTGATGTGGGGATGGTGATGGATAACATTTTTTGTACATACTGAAATAAAATAAATGATGCACTTATAGTGTCTGAGGATTTTCTATCAAGTCACCTACATAGCTCCGAATTTCTCTAAGTCGGAAGTTTAAATGGGCCACCCTGTATGTTTAAATTGTGTCCGGTGATTGTTATACATTTATTGACATAATTGCACCTCGGTATATTGACCTCGTATTAACATATTCATGAAATTCAAATTCCTTGTTTTGTTTACCAACCTACTGTACTATTATTTACAAAAAGATAGGGTATAAATCATACTTATTAAAATACTATTTCAATCATTTCAAATCTGGGGTGCTTGCTCCCAAATAGCACTGAAGGTCTTGAATGTTTGATTTGACCAATTTTACTCTAATGGTGGGTGAATTTAATCGTTTATGAGCTTCATAACGATGGCACCCACCAAAAGAATAAAAATAATTGCCACCTTCTCGTCCCGTGATCCATAAAACGTCGATTGGGGGTACTTGGTCTTGGGTGTTCAGGTCGCAAATTGTTTCCATTAACGATTTCACTTTATTTTCATCTACTTGAGACTGGAATGGTCTTATGATTTCTTTTAGGGGCATCTCGTGCACTTCGGCTTTTTCGTCGGTATGAATGCTCCTCATTGCTCAAAACTATTTTAAAATCAAAATAAATACATTAGTTATGTTTATGTATATTCTGCGGTAATTAATATGAATAATATGATTCAATGATTGTAAGCGCTAAAGATACTTTGAAAACTTTTACCTGTAGATAATAATGTACTTGATAAACAGCGGTCCGATTACTTTCAGAATAAAAACCGATGATGGTAAACGGTCTATAATTTAGCAATAACTGAAGTAGGTATATTCACTTTGCAACTGGATATATTTCAAGGTTTCAATTACAATCAAACTTCGATCACTCGAACGCTATATACTTATGTACATATGTAAGAAATTTCATTTGAATGGGGGAAACGTGCATGTTTTCGAAATTAAATTCGTCATGTTTGATTTTTGTCAGAAAATTATTATGTCGCATAAAAATAAAATAATGCAATGCTGTAGGTGTCAAAAGAGCTGTATATATCTGCATATACATACATAACATTCGACATTTGAAGAAAAATACGAAAGTTGAATTGACGTAGAATATAATACATTTTTGTGAAAATTTCAACGAATTGACACCTAGCTCAAAATATTCACAAAGAATGCTTTCGGCTCAAGCAATTTTCTGGTTTGGTAGGAAAAAGGGAATAATGTTGTCTTATATTATTTTAAACTTTATTCAAATCTGAAATGTGACGCCACCTATATTTTCGTGGGAATTTCAGTTTGTAGCTTCTTGTTGGCCACGAGCAATTCGTGGCACAGTTGTGAACCGGTCCACAAAGTACGACTCATGCGCCAGCATGCGCACAAGCTTGGCGCGGTTCGGGCCAGTGCACGCACTGGTTTCTAACTAGTTTTTGACAGAGAGTCCGGTGTTCGGGCAGGAACGTTCGGAGTATTTTCTAACTGTTTGCAAACCGTCAAAGTGGTCGGAAGTTCTCGCCGGCGTGGACTAGTGGTTCGTGACGAAACCGCGTTTTTGCAAATCTGACCACTTTCTAACCGATCATAAACTTAGCACGGTCCACACTTGAGGTGCCCGAACAATACCTATTACGGCACTCAAAGAGTTCCACTTGACCAGTTCCATACTATACCTAGACATAACACTAGCCGTGTTTTGACAAGACCGTTGGAATAACTGTCAAAAATGCATTTCGTTTTGCGAGTTCCAAACTGCATAAACAAATACTTTCGCGGATATAAAGTTCATTTTCAACAGTATATCAATTCTTTGTGAAAAAACGAACACGAAGGTTTAACAATAAGGAGAATAAAAATTATGAGGTTTATGGTAATGGCAATGTCATGTATGCCACATTTTTAACAAAGTTTTATGTCTACGCGATTGTCTATGGCATTCTATGGTCTATGGTTATTATAGGGTGCCATTGTCTCTGGCAAAGAGATTGTACGTACACAGAGATATCAAAAAATCCTTCATAAAGGGAGGCTATGATAATCGAACTGTCTCATCTGAAAACTACTAAAAGGATAGAGAGAGGATGAGAGTCATAGCCTCCCTTTATGAAGGATTTTTTTGATGTCTCTGTATAATCTCTTTGGTCTCTAGGTTGCTCTGGGACACCTTGCATTTTATCGATATGCCACTTCCAGCGCATTTAAATTTGCATGGGAACTAGAGCTGCCCCAAATTATCTGTGCCCCAAGGTCAGATGCGCATTCGTACAAAACGCTAATAAAAAACCAAATCTTGGGCTCAATATGGAAAATGTCAGTAGCGCCGATAGAAAACTTCCCATTTGCGTTGAAATTACATAAAGAAAATAATAATTCGATTATTTCGATGGTATTTGAATGTCTAATGGATAATTGAATATTTTCTGTCAATTATTGATTATTTATCCATCTAATATCATCATTATTTATGAATTAATAAATAATATCTTGATTTCGGCCCCAACCCCAACTTGGTTACGCCACTGTCAACGCAGTTTCCATCTCCCATTTCCGAACTTGCCCGAAATTTCGTTCGGAACCTGCGCGAGCCGAGGCACACAGAATTTGGGACAGCTCTATGTACATACAGGCGGTTTAATAACAAGTTCAGAATGCCACACTTTTTTTGGTTGTGATCTGATTTCAAACAATTAAAAAGTTATTCGCCAGATTTGGTCAGATTAAACAAAAAACGTCATTTTCAAATTTGCTTTAGGATCCAAAGCACTCCCGAAACTGTTTTTTTTTTTTAAACTAAGTTAAATTCTGGTCAACGATTCTGGGTAATTTTGGGTAAACATAAAAATGTCAGCTTATTACATTCTATAGTGAAGAGAAAAATACATACTTCAATTTCAGATTAAAGTAATCGTACTTTATTATCAAAGAGATTATATTAATGTAATCTCTTTGTTTATTATTAGAAAAATAAATTTACCATCAATGTTAAGAAAAGATGAGGGAAAAAAATTGGCAACAAGGCCTATTGATTGTGCATGAAAAATAAATCATTTTTTGTTGATGGGTTTTTTGTCGGATCACAACCAAAGAAACTGTGGCGTTCTGAACTTTTTAATTTTTATCAAACAGCCTGTATACATATTTGAGAGCCACTGGAAATTCCTCCAAACGTGGATCAGGCTTCGTCCGTATTCCGCGCAACGTCCATATTTTTATTTTGATGTCTCAGCACCGCTCAGCACTCTTGGCAGTCTATGGCCGTAAGGAATATTAGGGGCTATTCCGCCGAACATAGTGCCTGGTTGTCTTTCTTACGAATTGATATAGCAGAAGTTCCTTCAAAGGGTATAAATTCAAGAGATTGTTCAGTAAAAAAATGAAAATTTGTAGGTTATGTTTACGTGAAAGTAGAGATGCTGAATTTATTTCGGTATTCTGCCATGAACAGGATCAAATTGTTGAGAAAATACACACCTTTGTTTCGATTACAGTAAGTAAAATTGTATGACTTTTCTCACTTGATTTCCTTATAAGATTTCAGACAAAGACACCCTTCCCACAACTGTGTGTTTAACATGTTTAAACAAAATTAATGATTGGAGCGACTTCAGAGAAACATGTCTGAAAGCTAACGAAATTCTATTGAGTATAGCTGCACAAACTGTGGGGGAAGTAGTACAAGAAAAGGAAGGTCCTCAATCTGATAATGAGGAAGAGGAAATACAATATTTATTGGTGGAAGAAAAAGAAAAGTACTCGCAGGAAAAGGTAGGTACATCTCATGTGAAAACGAAAAATGTCCCCATCAATAAATAGACAAAATTACAGGATGCTCTGAGAGAAGACATTGATAATACCGAGGGTAACACCTACAAATGTGAGATTTGTAATGGGGAATTCAGTAGTTGTTTGGAGTATTTAGACCACCAGCCCAACCATAACGGAGTCGCTGTATTTAAATGCGACAAATGTCCAGAAGTGTTCTCTTGTAGAGAAGACTTATTAGAACATGATGTGAACCATAAGAGACCTTGCCCAAAATGCGGCAAACTGATACTGAAAAACAGCATGAAATTGCATTTAATCAAGCACACAGACAGACACATGTGAGCACCACCTCTGTCATTCTTTACAAATATTCTATTCAATAGAATTGATTGTAGGTGTTCCCAGTGTAAAAGCCGATTCAATTCAAAAGCAGCTTTACATCAACACTGCATAACAATTCATACGGATCGCAAAGACCACATTTGTGAGACATGCGGGAAGAGATTCTCATCAAAGACTGCAATGACTGTGCATTCGAGAAGTCACAGTGATGAACGACTTTATAATTGCAAATTGTGTAATTACTCGGGAAGAACTGCCTCTGCTGTCTATGTCCACATGTCAACACACTCGAACGAAGTTTGCGTTTGCGAAGTTTGCTCGAAAATCTTCAAGAGTACCAGAAATCTGAATGATCATCTGCGGCGTGTTCACACTAGGGAGAAAAAACATCAGTGCGCATATTGTGATAAGAAGTTTGTGGACAAGTACATGCTTACAGTACATGTACGGTGCCATACTGGCATAAGACCATATCAGTGTAAAATGTGTGATAAAGCATTTATTCGATCCGATGGACTCAAGGAACATATGGCTACTCATGGTCAAAGGGTTTGGTATGAATGTGAAGTTTGTAAAAAGAAGTTCACTTCAAAAAAGGGAGTCAACAGACACCATTGCGTGGGAAATAGTGTCAATTAAGAGTCCACTTCTTTCAATGTTCAGTTCGATAAATTAAATTCACTTTTATCGTTTGATGATAAATAAAATTCGAGTACCTGAAATTAACATTAACGGAGGTAAACCTACATTATAGAAAAACATGCCGAAGGTCGGACCATAGGTCACAGTTGAGTCTATGTAAAAATCGAGATTATTGTTCCTGTTATATCCTCGGCAGTATCACCTCTTCTAAAAAAGCATTAGCAAAGCTACAGCCAGTGGTGTCTAACTCAAGTATTCAAGTTTATGAAAATTACGACTAGCTAATGATAATGATGAAAATGGAAAATTTATAAATAATATCAATAAACAGGTCGATTAATTTTTTTTTTAATTAAGTGCACATTTTTAGTTACCTTATTTTTAATAAGATCGGATTAATTCAACAGACTCCACAACAACAATTTTGTCCAGTCATCAGACTCCAGCAAGAAATACTGAACTGGAGCGCACCTTAACCTCACACTTGTGTGGAAATGAGTGATCCGAAGTTGATTATCCTGTTTAGTGGTAAACGTAAGTCTGGAAAGGATTATTTATGCGAAAAATTACAATCTGTGTAAGTCGAAAAATTATTTGAAGGAATTATAAAGTACTTAATTTAGAATTTTTCCAGAATCGGTGATGAAAATTGCCACATCCTTCATATTTCCGGCCCTTTAAAAGGTCTGTATGCGAAAAATCATGGCTTAGACTTGACGCAACTTTTGGGCGATGGTCCTTATAAAGAACAGTACCGACTCAAAATGATCAACTGGAGTGATGAAATTAGATTGAAAGATCCCGGATATTTTTGTCAAGCCACTTGTGCTGAAGCTCCACTGAAATCGTTATGGATTGTTAGTGATATTAGACGCAAAACAGACATCAATTGGTTTGAAGAAAAATTCCCTGATAAAATCAAAACTGTAAGAGTGTCAGCTTTGGAAGAAACGCGGACCAAACGTGGTTATATCTTTACTCCAGGTGCTCTCTTATTTTTACTTTTTTTTTTAAACAAACATTAAGGTGTAATCAATTTTTTCTCAATCAATTTCAGGTATTGATGATGTCAGCTCTGAATGTGATCTAGATAATTTCATGGAATGGGACGTTAAAGTAAACAATAATTCAGATTTAGAATTAAGTCTTGGTATTAGAGAAATCCTCTCTATTGTGGAAGACTACATGTAGATTTTTATCAATTCATATTTCACTCTTCCTACGCTTCTGTGGACACCTTTTTACTTGTGTTCTACAAAAGTGGGTATTCGGTATTTGTTGTTTGAGAACTGTTGTTCAAGTAAGTACTGTCAGATCAAAGTTCAAAACCAAGTTCAAACACTTTTTCATTGTGACGCCTTGGACTTTTGTCTGTCTGTCTGAAGCACATCATGCAGTCCAAAACTGCTGCTAGTTACCTCCACAGGCGGCGCCACTTGCAAATTTGGTCCCGGATTCCTAATTTGGGAGTTGGGACTGAATCTTGCTAAAGGCGGCCGGGGTCAAGTTTGGGAATGGTTTCTCATTTTCTGAATTTTTTTCGAATTACTCCTTTTATCCCGTGTATTACCGGGCATAATTACGCAGTTTTTCGTGTAGGTAGGTACGTTTTGAAATACGAAATACTCGGTTAGTAAAAAAGCAAAATTTAAAAACGTTTTGTACATACAACATGGTATGATATTGGATGGTCCAATTTAATTTAATATTCTTTCAATCGATTTGCAATGTAATTTACAAACTCGAGTTTTTGCACAAACTTCTAACTCTTATTCCTATTTTGTATTTTTTTAGAAAAATAAAGAATCAGTTTCTTTAACTTGAAATTGAAATAAAATAGTCACTTAATATTTTTATATCCCCTGTGTACAAACGCTTTTTCTGTCGAGTGTCGAGTTGCCCAGGGCACAACTTTGGTAGAAAAAAAGTAAGCACGTATCGATCGAATAAATTCTACTCAAGGACCGGCTATGATCATCGTTTTGTCTCTTTCTGCAAGTATTAGAGGAATAGAGACAGAACGATGGCCATGGCCTCCCTTATGTAGAATTTATTTGATCGCTCCGTACATCTCATCTAGTGGCTCTCAATAAGCGCACAGGACTGCGTTCAGGAATTAGTCCCTCGCGAGCTACATTCTGGGAACAATAGGAGGGTCTCTAGCACAATAGTACATACATTACGCAACAGACGCAACGTGTCGCAAAAGTGCAATATTTCGGGCTCGCGGGCTACACTATGCAACCACGGATTTCATAAAATATTTCCTAAATATTTTATGAAATCCGTGTCTTCAACCCACAAACCGCGAAACTTCTCACTTTGACATCAATATTACTTGCGAAAACTCATAAATACAAAAGGAAGAAAATTGACAATTAACAACCATAATTAATTTTGAAGTTTGGAATTGCAAACCTAAATTTTCATGAAGACAATTTGAAATCGGTTTTCATGCTTAGGCTTAGTGAAATAATAATGGACCTGTGCGATAATGAAATTACCAAGTTGCATAATGAAATCACCAGATTCATCATAATATGTAACGATTGCAAATGAGTGACTTTTCAGGCGTAGCCCTGCCCGTTAGATAAGTCTCGGAAGATACATTTATCTGGTACCTAAAGTCTGTCTGTAGTTCTGTACCACTGCCTATTGCCCAACATCACCAGAGAGAGAAAGGTTGATGAAACAAATGAGCGTAATAGGGAAATCTTAGCAACTTGCTATAGGAGATCCCTATTATCAATACTTCTCTCTCTGATGATTTTAGCGAATAGGCCGAGGCAATCCCTAGGCCCTATAGGCCTAGGCCTGTACTGTACCTATAGCACGGATTTCATAGGCCGAGGCAAGCCCTAGGCAATGTCTGTACTGTACTTATAGCACGGCGGATTTCATACATAATTTCATATTTTATGAAATCCGTGACCTATACCCATACCGAATAGATTCGGGACTGGATCGACTTGTCCGTCGGGGATCTAGAGAATCGATATTCGATTCACGAAATATCGATTCGATTTTCATCGATGATTAATCGTAGTTTAGAAACAGAAATCGATTCGATTTTTGTCAATTTTTGTGAATACGCAATACGCGGCCGCGCTCCCTGCTATTTTTTTAGCCTTTGGGATTGCTACCCTAGCTGAGTATGCCGTAGCGTGTTCATAAGGAGGACTATATATGTTATAGTCTATTCAAGATAAACTGAACATCACGTGACCCCAAAATACCTGACAAATACCTGTCATTAGTCAATGGTTATCAATCATATACCTATAAACTCTATACCAAACATTGCCTATCTTTCCAATGTGCGAATTTTGGGCTACGAAAAGAGAGCGCGAGGTATACCTCTATCTCATACTAGATCGGGAATCATGAGATGTCATCTGTCAGTTTACCTAACCTAACCCCAAAATAAAGCGTGGCGTGGATGTTGTTTGGTTTTGTTTCAGCGGTTTTTGTGTTGTGAAATGAGTAAAAGACGCTGAATTTAAAAGACAAAAATTCAACCGGTTAGTTTTATTTAGTCATGAATAATTTTTTTTGTATTTTAATATAACAATTATCATTATTATCATTAAGTCGTAATCTATGCATTAAGTATCTCTTTTCTCGCAAAATGAACTGATCTTTTTTTGAATTTATCAAATATCTTTAATTTTCTCCTCACTCATTCAAATCAACCGCGTTCAAATTCAAATGTAAACTGGAAGCGACCAATCACGCGTGTCCCGATCTAAAGTGAGACGGATATATTGCGGTACTCTCATATCAGGCCCATTGTCATTTCATAATGTTTGGTATAGAGTTTATAGGTATATGTTATCAATGCTTTTCATTTAAATTTTGCTAAGCAACTTAGGTCACGTGATGTTCAGTTTATCTTGAATAGACTATAACAATAATCAAAATAATGGCCGTAGTTTTAGGTGTCTCGGAAATACATTTATCATGTGGGTTTTTACATTAAATTCAAGAATCGATTCCATTACTTTACTAAAAATCTACAAATTTTTTGATTGGGTCAGGCCGGTTGGGAATTACCGAATTATTCGCGCGCGCAGTTGTCCTAAGTTTTACTGCGCATCTCTGTCCGGGGTGAACGAATGGTGAAGGATTTGTTCTCACAACTCCAGTCATACGAAAAGTAAATTTGGCAAAAACGTTCAAATGGCAGCCAGATTTCTCAAGAATATCGTAAGTCCATCTAGAAATTAACGGTTTTCCATTGAGTTTCCTCCCTACAAAACTACAAATTGCTTGACGGTTTTTTTTTCTTCTAATCGGTTTATGATGTCAAAAATCTTTAAAAGCATTTTGGGCGATCTTTCGTTAGCTAATTTTGCATGGCTGGCACAGTTCTTCAAGACGCCAGAATCCCATAATGCCCATAAACTCGTAAAAGTTGTAAGTAGTGTTATGTAATTTTCAGTGAAATGTTTGACGTTTCAGTTTTGAGGTTAGTTCATGTCACATGCTCATCGAACTTTTTGCATTTATGTAACTTCAGGCCTCCACCACCGCCACGACCAGAACAGCGGGAACGCGACTTTACAGTAGCGAAGTGAGAAAATGCACCCTCATACCCGGGGATGGAATCGGGCCAGAAATTTCTGCCGCTGTGCAGAAAATTTTCTCAACAGCCCAAGTACCCATTGAGTGGGAGAGCGTTGATGTTACCCCCGTCAAAGTATAAATAACTCTTCGATCTTATATCAAGTCTTTTATCGAGCTTTTTACATTCATCGTAGGGACCTGATGGCAAATTTGGGATACCACAAGCTGCCATCGATTCAGTCAACAAGAACAAGATCGGCCTCAAAGGGCCTTTGATGACACCCATAGGAAAAGGTCACAGATCATTGAACTTGGCGCTCAGGAAAGAGTTCAATTTATACGCCAACGTACGACCGTGCCGTAGCTTGGAAGGGTAAGACCGTTTCTAACTGCATGCATGTGTTTTGACTTTTACATCATTGTAATTGATTTTAGATACAAGACCCTTTATGACCATGTGGACGTAGTAACCATAAGAGAAAACACTGAAGGTGAATACTCCGGCATTGAGCACGAAATCGTAGATGGTGTCGTTCAAAGTATTAAGCTGATTACCGAGGATGCTTCAAGGCGTGTGGCTGAATTCGCCTTCCAGTACACCAAAGAAAATAACAGGCGCAAAGTCACGGCAGTCCACAAAGCCAACATAATGCGCATGTCAGATGGTCTCTTCTTGAGGTGCTGCAGGGACATGGCCGAAAAGTATCCGGATGTCAAATTCGAGGAGAAATATTTAGATACTGTCTGCCTCAACATGGTACAGGATCCGACTCAATACGATGTTCTCGTCATGCCTAATTTATACGGCGATATTCTTTCTGATATGTGTGCCGGATTAGTAGGAGGTTTAGGGCTCACGCCATCAGGAAATATCGGCTTAAATGGTGCCCTGTTTGAATCCGTGCATGGAACGGCTCCCGATATTGCGGGAAAAGATTTGGCCAATCCCACGGCTTTACTTTTGTCCGCGGTGATGATGCTGAAATACATGGGGCTCAATCAACATGCAGAGAAAATTGAAAATGCCTGTTATCAGACAATCAAAGAAGCCAAATTTTTGACGGGGGATCTAGGTGGAAAGGCTAAGTGTTCCGAATTCACCAATGCGATCTGCGAAAAAATTCAATAAAATAATGTTGTCCCACTTTTCGTAGGTAGATGAGTACCCAAAAAGTGTACATGTATTATATAATTGTTGATCCGTCTTTTTTTCACCAAGTGTTTTCGCTTTTTGGTCGTCCAGTTTCTTCTGTTTCAAAGAATATTGTAAATAGCGCCATGTACTACATAGATTTAGTTTGTGATATTTATCAAATATTTATATTAACAATAAATCGAAATTTGTGGTCCTCAATACCTCAATGAATCAATAATGGTGTTCACGTTGTGTTCCAGTATTAATTTATTATTATAACCATCATATGATTTTATGATATTTGTCCCAGTTATTCAGAAATTGTGATTTATTCTTTGGTTCTTTTATTGTTATGTTATGTTAGGTACCATAATCTGTACATTTTTAAAGTCGTAGTTAAACTATGTAAATGGGCGTATATTTGAGCTGTTGATTTGAATAATAAAAGGTAACAAATATATATTTTTATTCACTACTAGCTCTAGAAGGCGTCATTATTGACCGATTTGACAGGAGTGAAGTTGATTTTCTCTACCATGGTAATTCTTGTCAAAAAAGGGGTAAATAATGATTATTATTTACCTTGGTATATAATATTTGCTGTCAACTCAGTGATGCGCGCCTACTAGAGCATGTAAAATGTTAAACGAAAATAAGAATTCATCTTCTAGTAGTGAATAAAATAGTATATTAACCACGGTAGAGATTGCTATTATTGCCTCGCGGCCCATATCCCTCGCCTGCGGCTCGGGATATGAACTTGCCGCTTGGCAATAATAGCAAACTTCTCTACCTTGGTTAATAATTACTATTTTTGTTAACATTTAAAAGTTGATTTACAACAATCTTGTAGTGCAGGGTGAACTTGACTTTGGAGTGGGGATATTCTAAGGGCCGATAAAATCGACGATAGAAAATTACGATCCTTTTAAATAGCTAGAGACCTTTTAGCAACCCCACCTGGGAAAGTTCTTCCTAAACTAAGAAAAAAAACTTGGATGGCGATCTCAGGGTTGCGATCTGACTAGTTCTTTTAGACAAAGCTTGTGCTCACTTAACCAATCATATGGCGAGATACATAACTGACAACCAATCAGATATTTCATGAGTAGGAGTAAAATTATTCTGAATAGGCATCCAGTGGTTGCGACGCGAGGCGCGCGCTCACTCCGAGTCATGTGTCAGCAGCTGATCTGTCAGTCTGTCAAAATTCAGAAGTAAACATTTTCAGTCACAGATATGGTTCATTGAAGGAGATTTTCCCTATCTAAATGATTAATTTTGAGAAATTTTAGTGCCGCATCAACGAGTTTCAGAATATTTCGTCTCACCTGATCGATCGCAAATTCGGTGAGTTTCATAAAACTGTTGTTGAAAAGCGAATTTTGTTTTATATTGCGTCACGACATTCAGACCTTGACATATCATCAAGGTTTTACAGGCAAAAGAGGAGGTTTGCGTACACGAAAAGCCCGTCAGCAATCGACGAATGATTACAAATTCGACTTGCCGCAAATTGCAAGTGTCTGGTTAAAGTTTCAAAGTGCTTCACGATGACCAGTGTGCGGTGTGGAACTGCCATCATTGGGAAACTAGTCCTGGCTGCCAGAACCAACAAATTTCAGCAAGGTGAGCCCTTTTTGCTTTTGAAAACAAAAGGCATGTTATTCCTGAACGTTATAAGACGATCGACTGAAGGCGCAGATAGCATATTTAGAATTTGTCTTCATTTGCGTCATTTGTCATTTATGTGTGATTTTATTTCATTTTTTCATCTAATTATAGTTTTTCTCAATTCAGTTTTACATTTCAATCTAATGTAAGTGTCAATTTATATCATTTGCACTAGATTACATTGCGTCAATATGATAACATTATTGGATTGTGTTAACACCGTATAACGCTTAATTTTTTTATCATTGACAATAATAAATCAATGAGAGGTCATCCAACAGTCAAACCCTCAAATAGTGTACGCCAGTTACCACTGTTTTTGACAGTTATGTATGTGTTTTTTTTGGCGTACATTTAGTTTTAAAATACTGCGATCTCATTGGCTGTGGGGTGACTTATTTTAAACCACTTGCTTCAAAAAATGACATGAGTTTAGGTACCTACCTCTTATTTGACCTCCGTCGGTCAGTTTCAAAAACTGAAGTTGTTTTATCTTCAATGAGTATAACAAACTGACCCTTCATTGGATTTTCAATAGACAATTTGGGGATTTTTTTTGTTTTTAAATTTTTTTTGTCAAACACTGCCGATACTGCTAAAATATGCTAAATAATGGCATTCTGTCAAATAATCCGCACAGTGCTGATAAACGTCAATCATACTACAGAGCGATCGAGAAAATTTCACATAAGGGGATGAGTGAGGGGATGAGGCTGTGACTATTATTCTTTCTCTAGCCTTTTAGTAGTTTTCAGATGAGACAGAATGATAGTCACAGCCTTCCTTAATGTGAAATTTTCTCGATCGCACCATAGTACTGCCATCAAAATATACACCCACTGCCTTGGTGGGTGACCCCTCGTCGAGACCCTAAATTAATATTGATGAAAGTCAACGTTCTGAATGCAAATAATAAATTAGTTGTTACCGAAGGTTGAAATTATTACAATCCTTATGAAGGCGCTTCTAATGATCGTCACTTCTGATGTTACTGTTCAATCTTCAAGTACTTACCCTATCTCAGTAACTACTTTAGTTGGGTGTACCGGTCAGTGGACCAATCCGGAAAACATATGCATTAATTATATACATATGCATTAACTTTTCCCGTAATTTTACTTACCCAGATGAGTTTCCTCGGCATTTTATCTTATTATTGCGTTGTTTAATTTTTATGTGGCAATTCGATTTTGGCCGATGCAGTTGGTCAAAAGTTAAATTTAAACATTACCTAGTGCCAACATTTTTTAAAACGATTTTTGCTACTGTGTTTGCGATATTTTGGTTGAACCAGGTAGTAAATAAATGTAGAACACATTTTTGTTTACCTGTTTACCGATATATGTTTACAGTGACTTTTAGGACGAGATGATGAAGAAAAAACCTGATTTAGTCCCGATATCCGATTGTTCAAAGCAATGTCTGATCATTTTTGTTGGATTTTTTTATTGATTATTATAGAGTTGTTTATTTTAATTGTTTCAACAATGGTAACCTAGGAATTTAAGTTCTGGTTAAACGTTAACTGAGCATTGATAAACCGGCCCTCAGTAATCGTGGTAATGAGGTATCTAACTTCTAGAGGTGAAAAATCCGACCCTTGGTCGACTTAGGGTCAATTGGACCATCGCCACTTCATCATTAAACCACGCTTAAACCTTGCCAACGATTGTTGACAACAACAAGATTTCATTTTGAACTGTCATTCATAATTTCGTACCAATTGTGCTATTTCATTGGTCGAAAAAAAGGACAGGGCCCTGTGATTTGTTGAAAAATCATATAGCCTTAATCATGGTTTAAAAATCCGTGCTGTTGGCCCTTCTAGTCCATTAGAATGAAATGCAAAAATTGGGGAACCTAGAAAGATTTCCTCTATTTTCAATAAACATCACGGTTTTGATCCTTGTCGAGATCTTTGTGTAGTGCGTTTCTTGTGACACTGTATAAATACATGGATATAAGAATCATTGGTGTCTTCTGAAGAAAATTCATTGTCAATTCATGTCATTATAATTTAAATTGTTTTATATTCGTGCCAATGTCGACAAGGCAAATGACCCAAATTCGTTGTCAATGACCGCTCCAAGAATCACCGTTACTAACCTTGCTCCTCATCTAAGTTTTTTTTTTATAGTTTATTGCGTGTCGCTTAATTGGACTTGCGTCCTTTTCCGTAAATACAACAATGGGAGACTCAATTAGATTATTCGGGAATACCTAATTGTAGCTATACATACATATTTACTTATATCGAAAAATGGAACATTGTAAAATTTTTCTTGATATTTATTACTCGCATTTTGAGGTCGTTCAGTTGCATTCGCCTTGAGTTAATTTTTCATGGTGATTCTTTTCAGGGATTTTGTCTGCAATCTACAATAACAGACACAACAACCCTGCGAGCTCTAGAAGCCTTTCCACTTGTGTAGTTCTGTTGAAATCGGCCGGAGCCGGTGAGCCTCCCAGTGGTCCTCAGCCGCCCTCCAAAGACACCCCCGGAGGTGGAAGCAGCAATGGCAAAAATAAAAACACTCTGTCTTGCCCGAAATGTGGAGATCCTTGCACTCATGTCGAAACTTTTGTCAGCTCGACCAGATTTGTCAAGTGCGAAAAATGCCATCACTTTTTCGTGGTTTTGAGCGAGGTCGATAGCAAGAAGAAGGAAGGAGTGGAGAATAAAACTGGATTCTACAGGAAACCGCCACCGCCTCCTAAGAAGATTTACGATTATCTGAATAAACATGTTGTTGGCCAGGAATATGCCAAAAAGGTAATTTGAATAATTATTATACAGTTGCTGCGAAAATCATATAATCGAAAACTGATTCCTCTAATTGGAGTGAAATATGTAGTACTTATATTATCAATCAAGGTGGCATACAGAGTGATCCTATCATTTATGGCATATTTTTTATGGTTTTTGAAAATGGGGAATCCGTCTGGTATAATAAGCTCGATAATAAGAGATATATCCATAGATGAACCCCTCAAGATTGGCAAGAGCACGTTTGATTTTTTAATCCCGAAAATCGGTACCCGAACTACCATCGGAAATACCCGATTCCGAGGGCCGCGTTCGAGGGCGCCACTATAAACTCATTTCTAGTATACAAACGACGCATCCATGCACAGCCCTCCCAGTTCATTAATTTTTCATGTTTATGAATTCTGACCATCTGAAATTCACCAACTTCAAACCACCAAATTCGGATTTTTGTTAAAACTACAAATTACAGGATTCTTAAAAACAGTGGCGCTCTCTCAAACGGCCCTCGTGAACTAAACCCCTTTCGGGGCGGGACTAATTTCACGGGCATCTTGCCACCCCGTGGATATATCTGGATAGATAGATAGATAGATAGATAGAACAGTAAAATCCGATTTAAGAAAAATTAATTTTCAAGTTGATAATCATTCAATAATTATTTCTAGATATAAATAAATCTGGCCTCAACTGAAATAATGTCGTTGTTATTAACGCAGGTACTCATTTTAAGTCAACTAACAATTAGATGAATTGCTGAGATAAATAAAGCAACTCTCAAAAGACACTCTGTGACAAGTGACAGATTTTTTCATTTCAGGGGTGCTTATTATTGTTGATCAACGTTGGTTTGATGCCCGCAGTTATGTAATTTTTTCAGCTGAGGCCTGATTTTTATAATTACAAGAGACATTTTAATTAATAATTACCAGCTGAATAAGTGATATTTCAAAAATTGGCTTTCATTATTTTTCTGCATCCAATAAGTATCAACAAAATGGTACCATTTTTACGAAAATTAAGTACGTCTTACATCCCAGTTCTTCATTTTTCAAGGAATAATCGTTAATTCTTTTAGACATACAGGCTGTCTTATAAAAAACGCTCCAAGTCATAACTTCTTTATTTGACGTCCGATTCAAAAAAGTTAAGAAGGAAAAATAAATTGCTCAATGAGTACTACAAACTGATCCTCATTTGAATTTTTTATACCATTGACCTCGATGACAATCAATGGTCAACTTGAAATTTTCGCTAGGTAATGTATACTTTTCTCAACATAAATGAGCAGGATTATTTTTTCTAGATCGAGTAATGTGTATTTTTTTCCATTTTGAGTCCTTTTTACCAGCCAAAAATATTAGAGGAAGTTTATTTAAATCACAAAAAAAATTGGAGAGAGTGCCGTGTACAACAATCACAGAACTGGATGTGACAGCAACAATAAACTCAACACGTTGAAAGTTGATTGTTGCCCACCGCCGACTGTACAATTTGGTTTGGAAAAGCCAATTTGATGCCGATAAACATTTCATTATTTCACCAGTAAATGTTCTTCAAAATTCAAAATATTGTACATCATTGAACTCAGAAAAGAATACCCCATACATTTGTTTTGAAGCAAAATTGCATTTCTACTTGAAAACTTGAAGTTGACCGTTAATTGACAATGAAGACCCTTTTGAAAAAAATTCAAATCTAGGTCAGTTCGTAGTACTCATCGAGCAATTTATTTTTGCTCTTTAAGTTTTTTGAATCGGACGTCAAATAAAGAAGTTATGGCTTGGGGCGTTTTTTATAAGACAGCCTGTATGTAGCCCTGGTTATACCGAACTGATTCCCAATTTTTAAAACAATAACTTTGAGCGTTTAGTCAGGAAAACTTATGTCAAAAGTGATTGAGCATCCTGTAGTTTTTTTTTTGGTTTTGCATTCGGATAAGTTATATCTTTAATCTTATATGTAGTATTCTGTTTGCTGTAATGATTCTTCTTTTTAAGGTGCTGTCAGTTGCGGTTTACAACCATTACAAGAGAATTTACAACAACAATCCCAATCAACAAAACGGTAACAACAACAACGGGCGACAGGATATTGCCGTGATGGAACAAGGTCCGCAAAACGTAACACACCGAGGTATTTCCATCTTTTCATTTTATTTTTGATAAAAATGTTTTTCGAATTTTTATTTATTCATCCATCATTTTCCTTTTTTCGATGTAATTGGAAGTTGATTGTCAATGTGTTATGTGCAGACCTTCTTCATATCACAGGACTCGGTCACGGCAACACCATCGGGGCCAATCTGCAGGGCGGCGGACAGGACGCAACCAGAGGACAATCTGCGGCAGGTTCAGACATTCTGGACCGCACGACCCACGAGTTGAAACTCGAAAAGAGCAACATTTTGCTATTGGGACCTACCGGATCCGGTATGTTTTGCTTCGAAACGCGCAATTTCAGGGACCACCGTTAAAAACGCCGTTATATCAGGTCCTGTCAGATTTTTCAAGTTTCATTCGCCATTTTAACCACCGATGGGGGGCGCTGTTTAACTATACAGCGTCCGCCAATAGTGCGGTAAATGAGAATTGCGCCTTTACCTTTGAAGTTGTGAAAAAAATTCCTCGATGAAAAATGTTTACACGAGGATAGTCTACAACCCTAAAATATTGGCCACTCTACAGAGTGTCCTCTTAAGCCTGGACGACACTCAACTTTTGAATTTCAAATGGATCGTACTGTTTTTTATTCGATTTTCGCATTCAACGACTTAAAATAAGGTCACTTTATCAGAGGTCTTCATTGGTTAAAATGAAGAGATTTCGAGATAATCACTGTTTTCCCCAAAAAATATCCTCCGATTTTAGTTAAAATATTTCCAAAACTAAAAAAGCTGGCGCTAAACTTTCTGATCATTTATTGTAGAGGGTGAATGTAGCTTCATTTTGATATACGCGAAAGTTGAATAATCTACCAAATTCTATTCGAAATGATTGAATCAAATTCACGTTTAGAAAACCTGCGATATTTTGATTATTTCAAATAGCACCAATATGATTTTTCTACATCAAAAGATGCCAAATTAATTACTCTTTCAAATTTGTCTGATGTTTATTTTGGAGAAAATGATCCGTTAAAGAGTTATTGCGGAAAATTCTAATTCTGGAAGGAATACATTGTTGAGGAGAGTGGTATGTCATGATTTGACGGCGATAACAATACTTCTAGTAATAATCGGTACCAGACTACTCAAAATAATAATGCAAAACTACTCAATAGGAGTATTGTTTCGCGTATATCAAAATGAAGCTTCATTCACCCTCTACAATAAATGATTAGAAAGTTTAGCGCCAGCTCTTTTAGTTTTGGAAATATTTCAACTAAAATCGGAGGATATTTTTTGGAGAAAACAGTGATTATCTCGAAATCTCTTCATTTTAACCGATGAAGACTTCTGATAAAGTGACCTTATTTTAAGCCGTTGAATGCGAAAATCGAACAAAAAATAGTACGTTCCATTTGAAATTCAAAAGTTGAGTGTCGTCCAGGCTTAAGAGGGCACTCTGTAGAGTGGCCAATATTTTAGGGTTGTAGACTATCCTCGTATAAACATTTTTCATTGAGAAATTTTTTTCATAACTTTTAAGATAAAGGCGCAATTCTTATTTACCGCACTATTGGCGGACGCTGTACGTTAAACAATGGTTATATGTTATATTACTTATAAAAGGTCGGATGACACATTGATTGGTGGTTAATTAGAAAAGTATATTTTACATCAAAGATGAAATATTGCCTCGAATATTGCTCATCAACTTTTGGTCGTCAGAGGTCCACTGATCGAATACATTCTACATAAGGGGCGGCTATGACTTTCATTCTATTTCTTTTTAAAACTATTAGAGGAACAGAGACAAAACGATGATCATGGCTTCCCTTCATGTAGAATTTATTCGACCGCTCCTTATTTTGAATCGGCTTATCGACAATTTTATACACTGTATATCCAAAATACGAATAAACAACTGAAAAAAAAAACACAAAAGCAGTGGTGCTAGATATTCTGGCATGCAGACACAATTAGGATTTTATTGTTCTCGGCTACTGTATTTTTGGACATGCCATTTTTATTGGGAAAATTCTGCCATTTGAAAAACGTATAAAAGTTAAAACCATAAATCCCTTCTGATCTGAGCTATATTTTTAGATCTTAGATTTTTTGTTGTAATCGTTCCATTGCAATTTTTATCCCTTGACCAGCTGTACTGAAATCGTCATTTGTCTGAAATTAATAACAAAGACATCAACAAAAACTTTTTGGAAAGCTTATAACATATCATATAGGCTTTTTTTATCTGAAACTTTTCCCGATTTTGGTCTCTAAAGAATGTAGTGAAAATGTTGAATGTGACAGTTTGCATCTATCAAGTCTTTGCAGACCTACCCTCATAGGTACTTTTCTTCTTATTTTGGCATAACCAAACTACCCTAAAGCGGTAGTGCTATAACGTTGAATCAGTCTGACAGTCTGTAGTATCGAGTGCAGTCGGTCACCAAATTATGGAGGATGCCTCCATAATAAATAGAATTGTTTGTAGGAGAGATGTAAAAGTAGAATTTAATATGGAACTGACACACGCGTGTATAAATATATAAAATATAATAATTTGTTATTTTATCTCCATTGAGACGTCCATAGGCGTCTTGTTGAACGTGCGGGCAGGTACCGCCACAGTCCTTTTCCCCACTCTCGCACAACTGGGGAACCCGCACGCTAGAGCGAGAGGATGGGGAAAACTTTTGCACTCGGTGGTACATGTTTGAACCCGTGTGGTAGATCGAGAGACTGGGGAATACTAATGCACTCGATAGTACGATTAATTGTATTTTTGTGCCGCATTCAGCCGACTTTTTAGTATTTTTAGCAATATTTCATTACAAATTTGCAAATTTCCAAAAATCTAAAATCTGACAGGATCCTGATGCGCACTACCTTTTTCAGTTAAAAAAAAGACGTTCCCTGCTTTCGTATTTCATCATTATGGGTCATGATAACGATGATCGTTGCAGGTAAAACGTTACTGGCCCAGACGATAGCGCAATGCCTGGACGTCCCTTTCGCGATCTGCGATTGCACCACTCTGACGCAGGCCGGCTACGTCGGCGAGGACATCGAGAGCGTGATCGGGAAGCTCCTGCAGGATGCCGGCTTCAGCGTGGACCGGGCCCAGATCGGGATCGTCTTCCTGGACGAGGTCGACAAGATCGGCGCCGTGCCCGGGATTCACCAGCTGCGCGACGTGGGCGGCGAGGGCGTGCAACAGGGCATGCTGAAAATGCTCGAGGGCACGATCGTCAACGTGCCCGAACGGAACTCCCCGAGGAAGCTCCGCGGCGAAACCATCCAAGTCGACACGACCAACATACTGTTCGTGGCCAGCGGCGCTTACAACGGCCTCGAGAGGCTCATCCAACGGAGGAACAACGAAAACGTGAGTCTTATTCAGTCGTCAATCACATTTTAGCATTTATTCTGTTTTGTGATTGACTGTCGCCAAGTTCTACTTCTATCAACACCAAACGCCCTCTAGTGGACTTGTTAAGTTGACATTTCAAGACTCTCATATTCACACTAAGGCATCTCGTTTTTCTATACCTTTGTTGTGCTTTGTTGTAATTTGTTTCAAATTATCTGTGCCTTATGTAGGTGGCGCAGGTTCTAAACGAGTTCTTGGGCGAATTTGGGAATCTGAGATACTAACCACACTGACGGTGGCGTAACAAAGTTCAGGTTGGGGGTAGAAATAAAATATTATACAATGTGTCCAGAAGTAGCCTGCAGTAATTTGTTCTGATGGACCAAGTGTTGAGAATCGCTTCCCTATGTTGGTTCATATTGAATATACAGGGTGTCTTTGAAATACGTGTACAACGCGCTACCACATACTCCTGAGGTCAAAATAGAACGATTTAACCAAAATGACCTTTGTCCAAAAGTTGAATAAAAAAGTTACAGGGTGTTGAAATGAAAATTTTAATTTTAATCTTTTTGAATAATCTGTCAAGTTTTGGGCATAATAATTCAAAAATTGGTACACGAGGGTTTTTTGGTACGGGGAATATTTATCTGGACTCGGATTTACTGTAATTCCTAGGGGGCGCCACGTACCCTACAAGAGTTTTCAACTGACAGACAGTCTTAACTTTTTCTTCCTTCAATTTACCGATGTTCCAATGAATGGAATCGGCTGCCCTATGATTTTACTCAATAAAAGTTCTCCTGCTTGATGTCCCTACAGTCCACCTTTTTGGAATTATTCACTCTTAAATCGCTCTAATTCTTGGGGAAATTTTTCAAGGAAAGCAAATGAACCCTCCAAAAAGGAAGTTTCATTACTTTTTTCGTCAGGCGATTTGTTCTTAGCAAAACACTTACCAAATGAACTTTTTTCGAGGCTAATGTGTTTTTCATGAAAAATGATCCCATAAATTGGTGCGAATTTTGAGTGAATAATTCCAAAATGGTGCACCGTATGGACATCAAACAAGAGAACTTTTATTGAGTAAAATCATCTGGCAGACGATTCCATTTATTTTAACATCGGTAATTTTGAGGGAGGAAAAGTTAAGACTGTCATTTGCAAATTCTTGTAGCGGTAGTGGCGCCCCCTAGGAAATACAGCAAAACTGAGTCCAGAAAAGCATTCCTCGTACTAAAAAACCCTCGTGTACCAACTTTTGAACTATTATTCCCAAAACTTGACAAATTATTCAAGAAAATTGAAATAAAAATTTTCAGTTCAACACCCTGTAACTTTTTTATTATCTACTTTTGGGCAAAGGTCATGTTAGTTAAATAGTTCTATTTTGACCTCAGGAGTGTATTGTGGTGGCGCGTTGTACACGTATTTCAAAGACATCAGTTGGCATCAGTTGTGATCAAGATCGGTGAAGGCAACTGATGACAATTTATCAGTTAAGAGGAATTCGATAATTTGTTGGACACATTGACACATTGACACATGATATTGATTAATCTTTGGCTATTTCGGCAGTACTTAGGATTTGGGGCACCTGTCACAACCAGTCAAGGTAGGCGGGCCGTATCGCAACAGGCCTCCCTTTATCAATCATCCCTGACAGCCGAGGAGGAAAATTCTGAAAAAGATGCCGCCCTACGTCAAGTACAAGCCAGAGATCTCATAGATTTCGGTATGATTCCTGTGAGTTTGTGTATTCATATTATTAAGGAGATTACTTTACCCATTTTTCTTCTAGGAGTTTGTGGGCAGGTTCCCAGTATTGGTTCCTTTCCATAGTCTGAACAAAACTATGTTGGTCAGAATTTTGACAGAGCCTAAAAACGCGCTTCTACCTCAATACCAACGCCTTTTGGCCATGGATCAATGTGAGTTGACTTTTACTCCGGAAGCTTTAGATGGAATTTCCTCGTTAGCTATGGAAAGAAAGACGGGCGCTCGAGGATTGAGAGCCATTATGGTATGTTTTCCAGTTTAGTTTAGTTGAAGTTATTTTGATTCGTTTTTTTTTTCAAGGAAACACTTCTACTGGAGCCCATGTTTGAAATTCCTGGGTCTGGTATCACATCAGTTCACGTTACTGAAGATTATGTCAAGGGCGTTTCTGGTCCAGTTTACGTGAAATCTTCTGAACCTTCGACGGCAGATACAAATGATGAAGATCAAATAAATGCATCTATTAGAATAAAACAATGAGACCTGATATCTGCAAGAGACTGCTCGTTGGTGATTTTTGATACAAATCGGTTTAAAACGTAATTGAATATTATATTTATACTTTTTTAAGTTTAAAGCAATAAATTTGCGACGTTTATTTCTTTTGAACTGTTTTATGTGTATAATAAGTGGTTTTTATTCTGTTTAATTTTATTATTAGGTGAAATTGTTATATTACAAAGTGATTTGTTATTACTACAATTTTTCTTAGATAGTTCCTTTTTCCGCCTTCAATCGGGGCTCTAAAACAATTGATTGTAAATATCTATTTAAGAATGAATAAAATTTGAATTGTTCAAGGTTGAGTCTCCATAAATGCTAAATCGACTTGGCGAAGCTCTCGATCTTGCTCTAGGAAGTCTTGGATAAAAAGTTGTTTCAATTTCTGGCGTCTTACCTGAAGTTCATGATAAAAATATTGAAAACTATTTGAATAAATTTAATGTTTGGAATGTTATTGTTCTTACTTGTGTACTTATTTCCCCAATACTCTGAACTTCGTGTCGCATTTGTATGAAGAAAGGATTTAAACCCACGTGCAGTTTTGGTTCGGAATTTATGTCTTTGAGTCCATTAAACTCCATAACTTTTGAATTACTAGACATTTTTGTGAATTAACTATAAATATCTCCTTATATCGGAAAATATTGAACTTACATGTTTTCCATAATTCTGGATTTCTTATCGGGTTTCTTAACTTGTTCCATTTTTGTTTAAATCACCAAAAGTTCCGTAGGTATAATTTTTTTGATAACTTTTGACAAAAATGACATTCACATTATGTGAATACACTTCGTCCAATGGACGTCCAGGTTCACCCTGGTTTGCAATGTTTGCATCCTGAACCAGGGTCGGCTATGCGAAATGAACCATTTCGAATCACACTGTTGATTCTGAAATTTTCGTAATTCTTTTTTTTAACGGAATACACAGAGTGGCCCAATAAAGACTTTTCATTCCCGTTTTCGAAAATCGACAACACCCGTCGATTTTTATTCTTGAGGGAAGGTACGTTTTTAGCGAAATGTGAAATTATTTGGGTAAGGCCCGGTATTTTCTTTGCTGGTTATCCTCCTGTTAGCTAACTGGAACCTTAGAATGTGACAATTCTGATTAAAATGAATAAAAAGGGCCACATTCAAAGTTCTAGTTAGCTATATAACCCGGAGGTTTTACCAGAGAAAATACCGGGCCTTAGGCGGGGTTCATCAAGTTTTAAATTTGATGTCCCATTATTATGGAATGAACGCGGGTTTTAAAGAAAATTTAAGGAAAACATCTTTCTAATGAATGCAATATGTCATCATCACGGTATACTTTCAAAATGCGACCCCACCACCAATCCATCTAAACATTCCCGTGTAATGTTCCGGCATTCCCTCACATCTATAAAATTACAATAAAAAAAAAATGGTTCTGCTTCCGGTATTTTTTTCGGTTCCGATTTTGATTTAAAAATCATTCGAACACATTTTTCATTCTCCACAGAATCTATGAATAACCGAAAAATAAATATGAGAGCAGCGATACCTAGAAAGGGCCTTCGATGAACGTTTGAATCAGCCTTATGTCTTATTCAATCAAAGTAGGTATGTACATACTTAATTTATTCAACGTTTTTTTGAAAACAAAATTCAGATCAAAATGAAGATTTTCATTTACAATGCACCTATCTCAGCTAAACTTTTTATTTTAGTATCACCATGCAAAGCTTCATGTGACCTTAATGAATAATAACATCCTTTAACAATTTTAGTTTATTTTTAATCATTGAAATAAATAATTACATGCATGTTGCTGGCTACATATTATAAGTACACATGTCTAAAGGTACCTACCATAAAACATTGGAAACTTCAAACAATATCTTACTGATTGGCTGAGATCTAATAAAATAACAGAGTATCCATATAAAATAATTATTTCTAAGTGACATGTACCTAGTCGATTTCTTATAGTTCAGAAAAACCTCGTCCAGTATTTAAATTAATATATAATCATGTTTACATCAATCGAAAACTGAGTACACAATATATTGAACAATTTCTCTACAGTCCAGGGGCCAAAATATTGAGTACACTTATTTTTCCATTTTCAAATAACTCCAAAGCCATCAACTGGAAGAATTACACCTGTCAGATTCTGTTTGATGGCCATACATCAAAAACAACAAATTGTATCAATTCATCAACATTTTTACTACTTTCTCTGGTGGACAGATTTTACTCATCTTGAACTCAGACTTTTCTATTATTTTGAATATATTCGTGTTTGTCGTGTTTTCAAGTAAATAGTAGACGCTTTAATCTGTGTGTGAATTATTGGAGACAGTATAAAATAACGTCAAAACTGATACAGTTTTCGGCATCGGAAATAGGTGAACCAGTATGTTTTATTTCTTTACCATTTTGAAATATTGATATCGAATATTGGAACACGTTGTGTACGTCTTTAGCCTCCGATACGCACATTTCTTAGCCGAGGTGCAAGGACGTTTCGCGAAGATGCCGTTTTTCGCAAAACATTTTCTGTTGAAGAATAGTATGATAGTATTCTGTGATAGTATACTATATGGACGAAAAGCGTCATTCTTCACCGTGAAATCCTCGCTACGCTCGTCAGACAATTACTGATGATTGAGTAAAGGAGAATGGTTTTTCTCCACCATGCAATTTTTTCTTCAAACATCGGAAAAACATCACAAAAAAGGGCAAAAAAGGGCATTCATTGTGATTCATAAAGTTAGACATTTTTGGAGTGGCAATTTTATTATTTACTGCAGTAATGGAGCTCTAATCAATCCACAAAAGTAATAAAAAGACTGTAAAAGGATGTTCAATCGACAAAATACTGCGAATTTGTATCCAAAATGAGTAGCATAACATTGATAGAATCATAAAGTATCGAGCGGCAGATAATAGTTATTTATGTATCAAGGGCGTAAGAGAGCGTTTAGGGCCCGGTCGTGAAATTAAAGCCGGAGGCGCAGCCGAAGGCTTTAACACGACAAGGGCCCTTAACGCTTTCTTACGCCTGAGGTGCATACAACATTTTATGAACGATCTCCTCTAAAACACATCTCGTAATTTTATAAAATTTGACGCTGTCTGGAAATTAAATTGTCAAAGTGACGCAAAGGTATTTGATTTTGATTAAAAATTGAAATAATTCAAATAAATTGAATGTAACGATAACAACAACATAAATAAAGGTAGCCATATTGGAAAAATTTCCAAAAGTGAAAATGAGTGGCGGTTTTGGTTTTGGTTTTTACGGAGAATGAAGAAGAAATTACCGATTTCCCAGCAAAAATTACGGACGCTGCCGAAGCTACAGAATTATTACCAGTGAAATCCGAAATTTTATGTGAAAAAGAATAAGTGGTCTTCAATAAATGGAGCAAGTTCAAGTAGATGATGTTACTATAAAGGAAGAAGTTCTCCTGATCTTTTTTTTTGGAAAAATCGATCAAGTACAAGTCATCATCATAATGTAAATAATTGTCCCAATTGTAATTTTGAGGTGTATAATCACGCAAAATAAATCATTAGTAATGACTAATATAGATAGAATAAAGCTATTTTGTTCAAGAATACACGATGCGTACTTCTAGCGCCCTAGGGCGTAAAATACCACTTTAGCGCCCGCGAATCAAGGCGTAAGATGGCGTTTTATGACCGATCGTTCATAAAATACTTTTTACTGTCGCTTGAATAAAGATGTCAGAAAAGTCGAATTTTATCACTCTCATAGAGGAACGAAAAGTCAATTTATACAGACATTTGAAGAAAAAACAGTTTTTTTTTAACAGAAATGGAATGAAATTTCATAATTTAAAAAAATCTGCTGGCGTCTACAAAATTAAAAATATCATTTCGTGACCACGAAATGCGCATTTTTTAGTGGTCGCTTCCACAAAAAAATTATAATTATAAATCCTGACACTTTCCGTGAAGTGATAATTCTCATTTCTGATAAGTTTGATACGTACACTACTTGAAATTATGAGTATCATTCAACATGTTATATATGCGTCACACCCGGTGCATGTAATGTAATGTTTACCTATTATTACTAATGAAATGACTCTTATGACTAGTAGAAAATGCCTAGAAGTGAGACGGGGAACAGTAATAAATTATTATACGGAAGTGAGGGACATTACGCAATACATTTGACATTATTGTCTCGTTTATATGATGTGTATAGTGATTTTTAAGTATATTAAGTAATTTCTTATACTATGAACACTTCGCCCAAGGAAATAATATGGGCGGTCGAGTTGGGTGCCTTACTTATTCTCAATATATCACGTAATTTTATTGTATCATTCTCATTGTACACTTTCAGGGTTGAAATCTGATGCAGGTGCCTCAGGAATCAGTTTACGATTTCGGATTCTCATTTTGATAGTCGGATATAGAGCTGTCCCAAATTATCTGTGCCCCAAGGTAGTGCATTCGTACGAAACGCTAATAAATAAAACCAAATCTTGACTTCAATATGGAGAACACCAGTAGCGCCGATAGTAAAGTTCCTCTTTGCTGATATTTGAATGTCTAATGGATATGGTATATTGTCTGTCAATTATTGATTCATTATCCATCTAAGATCATCATTATTCATGAAAAATAATGAATAATATCTTGACCTCGGCCCCAACCCCAACTTTGTTACGCCACTGTCAACGCAGTTTTCATCTCACATTCCCGAAGTTGCCCGAAATTTCGTTCGGAACCTGTACGAGCCGAAGCACAGATACTTTGGGACATCTCTATCTGTTCACATCATGATATTTTGATTTAGCCAATGGTTATTTTAATCTTCCACATATTCGAATGTTGAAAGTGGCATTTTTCTGGTGAGAAGAAACTTACATAATTGTTTTTTATTCCAACAATATATTGTACTCGTAGTACGTTGTCTACCGACCGCTCAATTATTTTTTTGGGCGCACTGTAGTGTATAGTTGCTCTCAGTGCAAAAATATCTTATTATCTACTCTAATAAATGAGTGAGTTACAAATGTTGTTTTATAAATATCATGAATAAATTTAGATAATTGAATACAATAATTATCAATTTGTAATCTTAAGATTTCATAAATTAGCTAGAAGATATGTTAGTAATTACTCAACTTTGTCCTTATTCTATTAGATAAGGTACTTATTTATTTATTAGTGGGGTGAATGCTTGAAATCGAGGTTGAAATGCATAATACATATTTTGCAGCGAGTTCAACTCAAGATAAAACTTGATTTTCATAACCCCCTGCTGTTCCTTGGACACTTTTGGTTGACTTTGGCATTAAACAATAATAATAATAATGAACGAATTCAAAAAAGACAATATTTCTCAAGCGTTTTTATTGCTATTCAATCATCTAGTTTGGAAATTTTATTAAGACACGACGTCATAAAAACAGCAACCCTTTAACATTATGTACCGTTATAACATTCAACATTAAAAATCATTTCCATTGGTCAACAGCTAAATAATAATAATAAATTCGAAATCACAAAACTTTTTCGCGAATCATAATCGACTAAAGATCTCCATTTTCTATGGCTTTGTTAAGATCTGTAACAATTCTGCCGAGAACCTCTCGATATTCGGATTTTGTTTTGAAAATAGTATCAAGAAATTGTTCATTTGAAAAAAATCCGAAAACGCTATCGATTTTCGCTAATGATTTATCAGTGAGATGTTTGGACACGATCGTTTGTAGGCACTTGTGGGACTCACCCAATGCTGTTGTTAAATAGTTTCGATCGTAGCTAAAATCAACCTCATAGAAAGATATTATCGCCATTCCAGCCAAGCGGAATTTTGTCTTGAACTTCTCGGCCAGTTTTAATTCTTCAGCGGAAAATTGGTTGTTGCGGTGGAGGACGCCCAATTTGACCACTACTTTTATTATGTTCTTTACAAGCTTTTCAGCTTCTTTCTTATTAGCCGACTGCAAAAATAAATATTCAATAAGTAAAATGCTTTCAAGGATGATTGAAATGCATGGCAATTTTCGATCAAAAACCGACTATTCCACAACCTAATATTTCAGTACCATTCAGTACCAAATAAGGTATTTTCAAAATTTTAGATAAATTATAAGACTGATGATGACTTACGTATTGCTTAGCCAGGCGATACAAATTATCCAATAGAGAAGCGGTACTGTCGTCGATGAATGCTCTAGCCATGGTTTTCCCAGCCATTCGACTTAAAATTTTCTTCTGGGTGCGAAGACCGATGTCTCGCGCCCTGAACGTCGTACTTTCCGTCATGACTGAAATGAAATTATGATAAAACTGCTCCACCAAACAATGAACAGATTGAAAGATACACAAAAGGATTTCCTTTCAGTTCGGAGATAATTTGAGAGAGTTTTATCACAGTAAAATTCTTGGAGAATATTTATAATATTTACTCAAATAAATTGATAAGAATTCGTCAACATAAAGTAAAATGATAAAAATAAATGTAAACGTACCTATACCCAATTCCAACATGGGGGTGCTGGGTTTAATGAGCCAATATAATACAACTCAAAAAAATCCTATAAAACGAAAATAAAATGTATAAACAAAAAGAGAAATTTGTGGAAAAATAATTATAATAAAATGAGGAGTGAGCTTTGTGTCGTAGTATGAATAATACTTACACAAGCAGTTACTACATTCCGTAGCGATACATTGATATATGAGCCAACTCTCTAGTTCTACCATCGTAGACATTATTCCTGCTGGCAATTTCAAAGGGCAGTGACAATTTACTTCGTATTATAAAATCTGCAATGATAATAATAAAACATAGTTAACGCATCATAAAAGTATCCATCTATTACTTATTTTTTAAATTGGTGCAAATAGAATTATTAAAATATCTATGTTCAATACCATCATTTGAGATTGGTTAAGGTGAACATTGATTTCGGGTACACTTAATTGTTATATCTATACTCTTTCTAAGATAAACTGATCATCACGTGAACCACAAAGTACCTGACAAATACCTGTCATTAGTCAATGGTTATAAATGCTTTTCAATTAAATTTTGCTCAGCAACTTTTGGTCACGTCAGTTTATCTTCAGCGTGCCACACTTAACATGAAGACAGCCCTGTGACTTCTTAGTTTCTGGGAGCAGAGCTTTGAATTTTTCTACAGTCCTAGCTCTTCATTAGGGGCATCTATTGGGGTTATACACCTCATCAAAAATTGTAAGCTCTGCCTACTGGGATCACGCGAATGGATCGATTTTTCAGTTTCTTGCCTCGCGATCAAGATATCGAAAAGTTTTATTCGAAGAAGTTGTTCTGAATCAAATTTTCACCCTACATACCGAGTTTTGTGACAAAATTCGAATTTGAGTGTCTTGCAATTTTCACATTTAGCCCAAAAAAAACTTATGTCCCGTATTAGCTAGAAAGCTGTGATTCAGATGACAAACATTAAGAACAGGTACTTCAAGTATTCATTTTTCATGTCAATCAAATTCATCAGATCAGAATCTAAAATGACAGATTTTTTGGGACTAAATGTGAAAAATCGCAAGATACTCAAAATGCGAATTTTGTCACAAAACTCGGTATTTAGGGTCAAAATTTTATTCAGAACAACTTCTTCGAATAAAACTTTTCGATGTCTTTATCGCGAAGCAAGAAGCAAGATATTGAAAAATCGCTCCATTCACGTGATCCCAGTATGCAGAGCTTACAATTTTTGATGAGGTGTATAACCCCAATAGATGCCCCTAATGAAGAGCTAGGACTGTAGAAAAATACAAAGCTCTGCTCCCAGAAAATAAAAAGTTACACGGCTGTTTTTATGTTAAGTGTGACACGCTGTTGGAAAGAGTATACCTAAGAACCATAAGATACGGAGACATCATTTAAATTGTTCATAAAGGGAGGCCATGATAATCGTTCTGTCTCTAATCTATCCTTCTCGTAGTTTTCGGATGATACAGAACGATGTCCATTAGCTTCCTATATGAAGAATTTGTTTAATATAAGTAATACTTAAGGTATTTCCAAAGTCACGTGATATACGTTACTGAAAAATCATTCTTGGATGACAGAATTTGTAAAATTCATCAAAGACATAGACAACCTCCAAAGACCTTATTGTTATGAATTGTAGAGCTGTCCCAAAGTATCTGTGCCTCGACTCGCGCAGATTCCATACGAAATTTCGGGCAAGTTTGGGAATGGATATACAAGGTGATTCAAAAAAACATAGCCCTGCTTCAGGTGCAGGTTCTCCACTCAAAATGAAGACTTTTTGCCCAAAAGTGACTTTCTGGAAAATCGCGTTAAAAAATATTCGATAGTTTCTGAACATTGACCAAAAAATCGTTTGAACTACTCAACTTTGAGGCTCTGTAACTTTGCGTACAGACACTTTCGACCTAACACTTTTTGGGCAAAAAGTCTTCATTTTGAGTGGAGAACCTGCACCTGAAGCAGGGCTACGTTTTTCTGAATCACCTTGTAGAAACCACTTGACAGTGGCGTAACAAAGTTGGGGTTGGAGCTAAAGTCAGAATATATTATTTATTATTTCATAAATAATAATGATATTATATGGATAATTAATCAATAATTGACCAGAAAACATATAATATTATCTATTCGACATTCAAATACCATCGAAATAATCGAATTATTATTTTCTTTATGCGGTTTCAACGCAAAGAGGAAGTTTACTATTGACGCTACTGACATTCTTTATATTGAGCCCAAGATTTATTAGCGTTTATATGAATGCGCATCCGACCTTGGGGCACAGATAATTTCTGGACAGCAATATTTAGAACCAACACAGGGTGTCTTTGAAATACTTGTGCACAACGCGTTATTACCATATATTATTCCTGCTGAGATCAAAATAGAACGATTTAACCAAAATGACCTCAGTCCAAAAGTTGATCATAAAAAAGTTACAGGGTGTTAAAATGTAAATTCTCTTTAATTTTTTTAAATAATTTGTCAAGTTTTGGGAATATCGAGTCAAAAATTGGTAGGTACACAAGAGTTTTTTGGTATGAGGTATAATAATCTGGGCTCAATTTAACTGAATTTCGTAGAGAGAGCGCCATACACGCTACAAGAATTTGCAAATGACAGAGCCCCTAACTTTTTCTCCCTTCAAATTACCAAGGTTGTTTGATGATTTTATTCAAAAAATGGTTTAATGTTCAATGTCGCTACGATGCACCGTTCTGATTTCACTCAGAAATCGCACTCATTTTTGGAGTCATTTTTCATGAAAAACAAATGAGCCTTAACGTCACCACTGAAAAGCTGCTTAATTTGTCCTTTCATATTTTCTCGTAAGAAGAAATCAACTGACCTACTGGTGAAAGTAGTGGACCATTTCTTTAAAGTTGCGATTATTTTCTCGTGGAATTAAAAAATGTTTCAAAGTTACACGTTTTTCAATGTAAGATCTGAAGCAAAAAGTGTAGGTTTTCATTTAAGACAACGAAATCGCGCTCACCATGACCTTAAACGAGTTCTAGAAATAAAAAAGACCACCATATCGCACGTTTCCCCTTAGATATTTGACAATTTTTATTGGAAGACATTATTTTTCAGAAATGCATCGTTCACGAAATATACGACCGTCTCAAGTTAAGAAGACCCAAAACGAGCCTCAAAAGCACAATGTTATCAAAACGGAACAATTATCTTCTTTTAATACTTTTTTTTTGTAAATCAAACACATGAATACTCTCGTAATCCCGTTATTGTATCAGGTAAGTAAGTATATTGTAAATTTCGGACTTTGTAAATGATGAAAACTCATTAAGTCTACAATGTGTTGAGCAGATGAATCCGGATGATTCTTATTCTTATCTTTGATTTACAAAAAAAAAAGTATCATAGCCAAAGTGTAGCTCCGTTATTCATTTTGGCTCGAAATTTAAATTTGTCGCCCTTAAACGGACTACGGTTAAGACTTAAGGCTCGACTTAAGGTTTCTGTTAAAAAAATTGAATTCAGGTGCGTGGTGGATATCGGAATGGTTAGGAGTTGAAAGGTTAATCGATTCATCCAACCTTGCAATGTCAGGGTGCTTCTTTCCGTATTTTACTGCATGCCTCATATAATCGGATTTTTCGATTTGGGGCGGGGGTGGCTGCCGCTCGATACGACAACGAGTAAGAGAGCGACAGCGGCTCGCCAGAGTCGAAAAGTCCAAGTATGCTAACTAGCTATTGTCCAGTCCTTGACCCGCCCTTGCGTTTGATTTGCCTTCATTCGAACACGACATCAAAGGAAAATGTGCACGGCATGGAAGGAATGGAGGGCGTGAATGTTTTTTTTTGGGGAGTCTGAATAATGTAAAGCGTAAAGAATTATGTACTATCGAGTGCAAAAGTATTCCCCATGCTCTCGCTCTAGCACACGGGTTTACCCGTTGCGTATCGTCCGTATAGAAAACGTAAGTATCCAGTGAGGCAAGCCTCCGCGAGCACCGTATGTTTTTATATTGAGTTTGGGTACCTAAACTGTGGTAGTACGAAATTATGTAGCCACCGTATCGCACTTCCCCGCTCGCCTATAATACCTGAAGTAAGTAGAAGGTTGGGCTGCCTCTACCAATAACATTGCGAGTGTGTTAGTTATTTTACCCGAAAATGCGAACCGATGAAAACGACACAATCATATTTTCGGCTCAAAACTAAAAGTGTGAACTCGTCGGGTGAGTATGATTGAAATTTATATATTTTATTACAGGAATCAAAGTATGGTTATGGAAAAGCCGCTTTTTTTACTGGAACGTGTTGTTTCGATAATTACATCAATTGTTGAACGCTCTGTACAAGGCGATTGATACCCGATGTTTACATAGCCGGACCAAATTCTTTTACATTTGAATTCTTGGTAGCAGGTAAGTATATGGGTATTCATATTACTAATCTAATGCTAGATTCGATCCGTGACCTCTACAACCCACGATAGTAATAAAATAAGGATATAATGTATGAGTGGGATTAATAATGATGGACATACTTATTGATTTTTTTAAATTATGTAATTACGTTAATAGCAGGGGCGGCGGAACTTCTTGAACGTTGGGGGGGCCAGGCCAACATATTTTTCAAATATATGTAACATATTATGGATAAAGTTGCACATTGGCAAAAACTAATGAAAAATAATGAAAAAACGGAACCGAAGGTTGGGGGACAGGCCCCTCCGTTGGAAGGATTGGGGGGGTCATGTCCCCCCCGGTTCCGCCGCCCCTGGTTAATAGACTACTTTAAGAAATATGTTCATGCAAAGACCTATGAAACATCGAAGGTCGAATGTATTTATATGAAAAGTTCGTGAAAATCGTTATGTTATACACGCGAAAAATACGTACATCTTTTGTGTTCGTACTAAAAGTTTTTCTTTGTACAAATGCTGTTGACTACTCAACACACAGAATTTGATTTGTGTTTGAATACAGGAATAAACCATAGTTGAACCGTTGCATAAGACTTAAAGTGACCTTTTTTGGGTTCTTTGCACGAATGCAGTTTCACATTTTGTTCATCACCTTTATCGTTCTATTGAGGTTACGTGAATTCTTTTGTGAAGAGTTAAGATATGAGAATCAGTCATGTGAGAAAGGCACGAGCCCCTGGAACACATACATATACACGACGACGACCGTTGCTGGCAACTGCACAGTAGAAGACTATTCCCACCTGGCGAACCAGGTGCACAAATTTATACATTCACTCCTAAATAAAACCATGAACTACTCTGATAATCCCACGGACAAATTTTGTATTCTTTGAAGTTATACGACGAGCGTTTTGAACATTTTAAATCCGAAAATCGAATTTTAGAAAGCAATTGGATATGATACTAGTGGCATCAGAAATAATTTAGAGACAAGATGGGACAAGGATGGGAGTAGATTTAGTTTCACGAGTATCTCAAAAACTAGAGAAAATTTTTCGATGCGGTTTTGGCTAATTGTAGGTAAGAGAATTGGCTCTGAATATAAATACAGCATGGTTGTAATCGAATTTGAGATTTAAATTGATCTTTGAAATGTGGTGGTTATTGGTTTGTTTTCATAATAAAAATCTCAAACAAAAATCGCCTTTTCAAAGGTAAATTTGTATTCAGAGCCAACAAAACAGAATTTTCTTTCAATTGGCAAAAACCGCATCGAAAAAATTTGTAATAAGTAATCCTAATTTACCTCTGTCCGATTTTGCACGATATAACGGAATTTGTAATTACACTTTTTGGCTTAAAAGCAGTTAACTCGACAATTATGATATACAGGACTTATTACATATCTCCAATATGAATGAAATCTGTTCACAAGAAAGAGGATATGTCTTACTCATTTTCACCAAGGAATGCACTAATCTTGGTCGAATATTGGGACACACTGTATATCATTGTATTCAGAGTTTTTTAGCGTAAGTACATGTACTTAAAAAAACAGAGTGCTACTTGAAATAACAAACAAAAAATTGCCTTATCACAGGTCAACAAAGCACTTTTCAGGGGTTGAGGAAATATTTTGGAAAATAAAACTCGAGTGGTCGAGAGATTTTATCAAAAAAAGTGGGTAGCAAAGAATTTCAATAATAGCGTTGAGTGAGGATTTTTCACTCAACGATAATAGGTAGGTTACGATCACACGACTGTATTGATAACTTTTTAACGAATTCACTTTTCAAATGATATACTGAGTGTTCATTATGAAAGTAATCAGTTCGAGCGTTAGTCAGAATTTGACTATTGTAATTGTATGACTTTTAGATCAATTAAACCTTCACTGAAATAGCCTACTCTGATTACTTTCATTAATGAACGCTCAGTACATGTTTTACATACAGAGTGCGCTACTAAAATTTAACGGGTAGAAAATTTTGAAATCGCACGGACAGGTAGATTTTCATTTCAAATGGACGCACCTGACTTTTTTTGCATTTTCGGCTTCTAGGTTTTTTGTAGGTAAGAAATAAATGTTTTCACCGCTTAAAATGTTTTAAATAATAAAGGAATGCTCGAGTCGTCCTTGAAATTATGACATTCTTAGGCAATAATATCGAAAAAGTATTCATAAATTGCGTAATAAAAGTAAAATTCATTTTGTAGAAAGGATACATACTCGTACAAACTACTGAAAGGGCAGAGAGAGAATGATAGTCACAGCCTCCCAATATGTGAAATTGTCTCGATCGCTCCGTACATCAAATTTCGTATTCATATTTTGTTTTCTTTTGAACGTTCGGTAAACAGTAAAGTACATATGTGTCCATGTACATACATACAGGGTGTTTAAAAATTGGCGAATTTTGTGGTCGGTGTGATGTCGGTAAGATTGCAGAGAGTCCGAAAATCTTTTTTAGAACTCTCCAGGACCAATGTTTGATGGTGATGGAAAAGCACAATGTGGCAATGCTGCTAATTTCAATAATTATTCATTTTTTTTACCTGGGGCCTGTTGCTGAATTTTCAATTCATTGTAATTGTAAATACTGTGCACATGAATTAAATGAACGCACACCCTAGAGATTTCTAAAAACAACTAACTGACATCACACCGACTACGAAATTCGCCAATTTTTAAGCACCCTGTATGTATAAGAGAGTTCGATTCGAAGTCATATATGGAGGATCGTCATCATCATCATCATCGCATCATCTCGTTCTAAAGGCTTGTCTTGTATACTTGCATGGAAGTTCTTACGAAGACAGCCCGAAGCGGTGCACATACCGACAGGGTCAGATTCTTCTCTCGTGGGCATGGTGGTTATGCGGTTTATGGGTTTATGTAATATTTTCTACTGTGTCTGAACAAATTATTCGCTTTTCATTTCTATCAAATCCGGCGCTAAATCCCAATTAGCAGGAGACCTCTCTTTTTATTAGGTCATAGAAAACTACCGGACCTGCCAATAAAAACGCAAGGGGAACATCTTATTCCATCAAGTTTTTTTCACGATATAATAAATATATGATAATTAATACAATCATTTTTCATTTACTTAATTGTGGAGAATAATAATAATCTCCGGTTTCAATGTTTTAGCACGGGAAACAGTGCACGACTAAAGAGATCTAGTAGAATCGTAACGGCTTTGAAAACGCAATGGTTTGCAAGTTTGCATTTATTGGTAATTGAAATTTGAAGGGCGCCCCCTAGGAAATACAACAAAAGTGGGTCCAGATGAATATTCCCCGTACCACAAAAAAAACATTCATGTACCAATTTTTGAATTATTATTCCCGAAACTTGACAAATTGTTCAAAAAATTTAAATAAAAATTTTCATTTCAACACCCTGTAACTTTTTTATCATCAACTCTAGGACTGAAGTTATTTTTGGTAAATATATTGTTCTATTTCGACCTCAGGAGTATGTTGTACACGGATTTCAAAGACACCCTGTAGTGTTTTTTTAATTGCGTGGGTGTCTCATTGAAATACTTGTGTCAGTGCAGCCCTAGCTATTCTCGTACAGCCCTCACATTTTTCACACATGTATAACAAAGAGCTATTTTATAACTGCTACCATAACTGCAACCTTCCTAACTGCAATTGCTTTGTTTTTAGACACATTAAGCACTAATTTACTTAAATTGAACAAATTGAAAGTGGCTAGGGTTGATGATAATTTCAAGCGCTAGTTCAAATTGAGAGATGGCGAAATCAAAACTGAGTCGATGAACTTGAGAAAAGTGGAATAGACATTATAACGCTCTATGATGCCTAATGAAAGACTAAAATTGTCGGAAAAACAATAAAAGAGTCGGGCGTTGGGTTCTGACAGCGATGAAAAATGCTTCCCGATTAAAATTAAGTAGGTTCAAATTGTAGGTCAACGTCGTATTTTTATATCCCGTTGTCTGATGGTGTAATCGTGTTATCTGCGCAATAGAATGGAGGTCCTTCCACCAGAATACAAAGCAGAACAATAAACTGCCAGTAATTCCACCCTCATAATATTCCCGACATACAACACGTCGTGTCCCTGAAATAGGGAAGTGGAGGAAATTTTTAAATATTACCAGAGATATTACTGATGAAATGCTCTGTCACTTGAAGATTACATCAGTTTGACTGGTTGGTTCGCCGGGTTACTCACGGATCAAAATAGGAAAAAATCCTATGAAAGTAGGTATTTTGTCCCCTTACGGACTCTACTTTATAGGAACTTTTTTTTCCTATTTCGACGAGAGGAATCTGCCCTGGAGCGCGGCCGATACAATTCTGAACCAGACGGTATACTGTAGTTTGTTCTAATAATAATTAACTATTGAACTATTGAAATTAGAAATTCCTCAGACGGGTCTATTTTTTATTTTTTGAATTCTTGTCTTATGTCAAACATTTCGTGTCATTTCCTAAATAAAGTGCACCATAGTGCACTGATAAAGTGATAAATTTGTCAAAATTCCACAAGAGGTATAAAACTCCGTCGTCCGATATATCACTCCAGCTGGTATACCACAGCCGAGACTATAGCGAATACGTGTAGAAGAAACAAAATGCCCTTGGTGGACTAAAAAAGATCAATTCGGATTTTGAAACCTAAAATTCATCTCTTTTTCACGGTGAACTCACAGTAAAGTGATTTAAGAGATTTGAGACAGCCTGTATGTAAATCGAGATACAGGTAAGTATATGGTATAAATATAACTTTACAGCTATGCAGATGATGTAAGACTGTCTGATTTTTTTAATTTTTCCAAAGTATACTTAAAAGAGTTAACGAACCGACAAATGAAATGCAATTAAAAATAACGTTTCCTAAATAGGTAGATAAAGAAGATACACTGAATGAAACAGTTTATTGAGTTTATTACACCCAGTTACCTACCCTGGTACAAACGCTTTTTCTATCGAGATACCCGAGGAGATACCATTATGAATGTCTTTCTCTGTCTGTTTCTCTAATTGTTGTGATGTGAGGCAGAGAGATCGTTGTGGCTAACTCGACAGAAAAATCGTTTGTGCACAAGGTACTTGATAGCACTACCATAAAGTTGATGCCGGTTTTTACTGTTGGTTTACGTAAACACATCATTATTTCGACTTCCAGTGAATGTGAATGTACCCGGACGCTCCTATGTATCTTCTCTGTCACAACTTCTCGTAACAATTCAGGTGGCTGAATTGCTGGAATGTCACTCTTATCAAATTGCGATGAATCTGGTGATATCATTACGCAACTCGGTAATTCGCATGGGTGATCAATTTGCAGCGGTCCATATTTTTATCAACTATCATTTCCTCAAATCTAATCAATGAAAATATATTTTATTGTTAATTCATTCATATTTACACAAACATTCTTAGTTAAATACTTATTGTGTTTATTATTTTATTTTTTGTGCTTATAAACTATTGTAAGTATGCCTGCTTATTCTATGATTGCTTAGAACAATAGTGTCGACAGTGTTCTACTTGACTTGCGTAGTTTGTTTTCGACAGGATAAATCTGCACAGGCTTTCCAGCGCGCCGAACATTACTTTAATGTAGTTCCAATACATACTATACAGAGTGATCGAATAAATTCTACATAAGGCGAGGCTATGGAAACAATTGAACTGGAGTCTGGCACGTCGATTATTAATTGAACCAAGTGAACGTCATCACCGAGGTATTCACTATGACATTAGTTTTTTGTTGCTCCATGCGAGATTGCATGAATCAGCTTTGAAATCCGTTTAGAAAATAAAGTTCTGTATGTACGTACCTACCTAATCTCTTATTAGTAGTAAGATTTTTCCATACAAAATCACCACTGTTATGAAAGTGAGTAAAGTTGATAACATTACTTTTGGTCCGTGTTTGCGAAATTAAATCAAGTATATACATACATATAACCACAACTGATAAGATTATATGCGGTAAAGATGTTAAGGGGTGTGGTTGAACCATTTCTGTATTGTTAGTTTAGAAAGTTTTTTTTTTAATGTCTCATAGTAAACTGACTTTTCGTTTCTCTATCGAGAATGCTAAAAGCATGACTTTTCTGACATATCTTTCAAGCGGCACTGAAACATACTTTCTCTGCCGCTGGGAGAGTCTGTGAAAAGTACCTTATCTGCTGGTCGCTATTTTTTATTGAAATTTATGATTCTATTTACGTTATACAGAGCGATCGAAAAAATTTCACATAAGGGGAGGCTGTGACTATCATTCTCTCTCTACCCTTTTACTACTACTACCCTTCTACATGCTCTCAGTCTGTTTCTGTCTGCAGTGCTACTTGATACCGTGTGTTCGTTCATTATTGAAGGTATAGTCTATTCAAGATAAACTGAACATCACGTGACCTAAGTTGCTTAGCAAAATTTAAATGAAAAACATTGATAACCATTTACTATTGACAGGTATTTGTCAGATACTTTGGGGTCACGTGATGTTCAGTTTATCTTGAATAGACTATATGTATCGAGGAGTCGCTCACTGGTTACAATACTTGTACAAATGTCTGTACAATACCTGACAATACGTGACGATACATGACAATACTTGAAAATATTGCAGAAATTCACGATCCAGGAATAGCTCACGATACATAACGGTACCTTACGATACCTTACAATACCTTACAATACAATACAATACCTTACAATACCATATACAATACTCACAATACTTGTACAAAATTTGGCCAGTGAGCGACCCCTCGATATGTATAATTACTAGAGATGGGTCTCCGGGTTTATTCCCAGTTCGGAAATATTCCGAAATTGGGAATAAACCCGGGAGGAATGATTGGGCCGAAGAATCAATAATCGGAATCATTCGATACATTCCCGAAATATTCCCAAATTCCCGGGAATTTTCATAAATTGCCGGGAATATTCACAAACGTCACTATAAAACTGTGTATGAACTTGTATTTTCTTGTAAATATCAGTAGAAACAACTGTTTCTATTGTACTTATGTGCGTTATGGTCTCAAGTTTTGACTGATGGAAACGGGATAATTACTGAAAATAATGAAAATATAAAATATGTATGAGAACAAGTACCCTAGGACCGAGTACGAACTCAAATATGAGACTGAATACGAGACCTATTTTAGGGAAAAGGAAAAAGTCACACAGTCTTAGGTACTCAAAATCAAAAACGTAATTAACAAAAAAAAATTAAGTCAATTTGCTCTTTTTCCCCTTTATTTGAGTGGTTTTCCACGAAGTTTTCTTTTAACCGAAGAAATGATCATTAAATTATTGAATTGGTGTACTTTATCATTTTGAGATATACAGACTCTCTTTGTACTATTTCGAATTTTCCGCGATTTTATGTATTTTTCATTTCTAGTGCCCCCGATTCTATATTTGTATAGGGTGTTTGGTATTAAATTGAAGCCCTTGATCCGACGGATCGAAATATCGCAAAAAACAGTTTTCAAAATTTAAGAATTCAAAATTCCGGGAATATTTCCGAATCATTCCGGGAAGGAACGGAACAAATGAAACGTTCCGGGTGAAAACCCATCTCTAATAATAACGAAGGCTGGAAATGATAAGCTGATTTTTTTTTTCATGAAAAAGTACCCCAAAAATTAGTACGATTTTTTGGATGAAATGGACCATCTAAGAGATTAAACAGGTAAACCTTTTTCTGTTTATCCATTTTTTTAATTTTAATTTTTGCATTTATTGGAACCTCGGTAAATTTTAAAGGAGAAGAAAAAGACTCATTTGCAAATTCTTGTATCGTGTACGACGTGGCGCTTCCTAGGAAACGCGGTGTACACGTATTTCAAAGACACCTTGTATAGTTACATATCGCAATCGCAGAGTCCCTGCTGTCCCAGAGGTTGCACTTAGAGTACACTGGTGCGGCAGGTAGCAGGATAACAAATTAACAGACCTTTCTATTAGGCTCTATTGTGGATATTATACGCAAATACACGTGTACGGGGAATTCTATTTAAAAAATGGGACGTTTTTTTACCGTTGTAGATTAATGGTACTTTTTCGCTCTTATTTTTCATTCTGATCATCACAATGCGAAAGGTAATAAAATAGTGACTAAATGGTCGCAGCTGACGCTTATAAGAGGACACCCTGTAATTATAGGGATATACTCTTACTGCATAAGAAAAAGAGGCGGACAATAAATTGATATAGTAAATTTGTTACGTTTTATGAAATGTCTAATAATATAAAATGAATTTACTTACAAAATAATTCCTTGGATGTAAATCGAAAATGTATATAATTGCTTTTTGTATATAATTTAATAAATAAATCCAGTAATTTTTCTCAATCCATGTATCGTCATTCCAATCACAAAATTTTTTAAACGTTAACTTGTAATCTCACTCGACCATCACATCGGCAACCGACCAAATAACTGATGAATTGGACTCGAACGAAATGAACATAAACAAACACACACAGAGGGCGCTTCTCAAGCCTTGAGCTTTCCGGAAACTCCTGCTACAGCTTTTATGGATCTCTTCTGCGTTTAGGAGGGGATGACAGAGCTTTCACCAGAAACTTTGGGGTAGGCAACCAACCAGACACAAATTATACGCGGCAAGCAACAAGTTAAACATAATTTAGTTTAGCATCGTACTTTATTTGCCGTAATTTGTTAATAATAAATTGAATGCATTTTCATGTTGTTGTAAAACATTCAACTGGGTCATTGTTTCCATGCTTTATGTAATTCAAGTAAATGTTGGTGCGCTTTCACAGTCACATTCAGTTCAGGAAAAACCTCACAAACTCCATCCTGCTTCATAAAACTCAATCCGGCCAACCCCAAATAAGTGTGCATGGGGTCCGGGCCGGTGTTGACCCACTTAGAGAACCCCCCGTATTTATCTTGGGTCACCAATACGAATTGATTGTTACCGGCGTCTTCAATAAATTTATAGGCGTTCAAAATCTTAAGAGCTCCTCCAGTCCAGAACGAGTAGCAGGTGTCGGAAGGCTTATTAGGTCTGCCAGTGAAACCGAACTCGAAACGATTCAAAAGCCAACGTTTCAGGCCCTCGCGTTGCGTTCTCGTCAAAAGGTGCAACTTATTCATCAGAGAGAGTGCGGCCACAGCGCAAAAAGTTGAACCGCTGTGCGATTCCAATTCTGGAGCTTGAGCTATTCCAAAGTCATAAGACTACAAAACGATAATTACAAATGAAATATCAGTCGAATCGATTTCTTCTTTTCTTACTATGCTTTTAAGTATAAACTGTGAAGTTTTTTCAATGTCTAAGCCACTCCAATCGTCTAAAATATATGATATGCAAGCAGCACAATAGACGAATCGCATATCGTGTTCGGTACCCTCTTTAGCTCCCATAAAGCATCCGCTGGGCAATTGAAGAGCTCTCAAACCTTGAAAAACATTTTGAACATTTACAGGAATTATACAGGGTGATTCAAAATTGTTGGACCAACGCTTCAGGGTAGATTCCTCTCGTCAAAATAGTGATAAAATTTCCTATAAAGAGGGGTCCGCAAGTGGTCAATAAGGAAGTTATTAGGCCTCAAAGTCTGCTGGTGGCCAATTTATTTTCGCTTATAACTCCCTTAATTTATGGTTTAGGACTTTCAGATTTGGTATATGAGGAAAACAATTGGAAAACTAAACGTTGAATCCTTTGGTGATCCATGAATACCGTGATAAGAGATTGAACGAATCAAAAAAGAGGTCATCGGCTAATAAAAATCAGGATTATTTTGTGGCGGAAAGTATTTGGACTGTTTCTAGTGATTTTTCAGCTTCAGTGTACTTTTTCAATCTTAAAAATGTAGGGGTACCTCAGTGCAAATGTGAGTAGTTTCCGAGATATTCGTTATTTTATGATCTTTTGCACGTAGGGTGTCGGTAGCCGGAGCGGCCGACAAGAATGAGACCAACAATCGTTTCTAAATAAACAAACCTTATTCAAATTTTGTACATTCATCGTAAAAAGTTCAAATTATTAAACGACCGGTCGGAGAAAAATGCCACAGAACCGAAAATCGGAGGTAATTTTAAATTTGAAAATTAGGCCCACGTTGAGTTTTTCCATCAAAACAAATACTGATTACATGAAAGGCCCTCTGTTATTTTCTAACTTTCCGAAATCAAAAGTAATTTTTTTTTTACGAAGAATGTACAAAATTTTTAATATTTCTGTTTATTTAGAAACGATTGTTGGTCTCATTCTTGTCGGCCGCTCCGGCTACCGACACCCTACATGCAAATGCTCATAAAATAACGAATATCTCGAGAACTACTCACGTTTGCACTGAGGTACCCCTACATTTTTAAAATTCAAAAAGTACACTGATGCTGAAAAATCACTAAAAACAGTCAAAATACTTTCCGCCACAAAATAATCCTGATTTTTATTAGCCGATGACCTCTATTTTGGTTCGTTTAATCACTTACCACGGTATTCATGGATCACCAAAGTATTCAACGTTTAGTTTTCTAATTGTTTTCCTCATATACCAAATCTGAAAGTTCTAAACCATAAATTAAGCGAATTATAAGCGAAAATAAATTGGACACCAGCAGACTTTGAGGCCTAATAACTCCCTTATTGACCACTTGCGGACCCCCCTTCATAAGAACTTTTATTACTATTTTGAGGAGAGGAATCTGCCCTGAAGCGTTGGTCCAACAATTTTGAATCACCCTGTATTTGGAGATATACTTTTAATAATTGAAGCCCTATTCACTCGTTCCAAATTGTCTCCCAATATTATCAAGGTGGCTAGGGCGGGATAAGTGGTGGCAATGTGGCCCCATTTGTACTTAGAATTGGAATTTTTGTTGAATTCCGTATTTAAAGTTGAAGATCCTTGAAATCCACTCACTAGTTCTGTAAAATTGATTTTTAAACGTTATTTCCAGTTTGTTATTCTCTGTTTACGCCTGTGTAGGCACCTTTATTGTCTTCAACTTGTAATGAATAGATCCATTCGATAATTGCTTCTTTATTTAAAATACTGTCCAATGCATTTAAAACGTCCAACCCTGCGACTGCAAAGTACGTGACCATGACTCTACGAAATTAATAATATCCCTTCAGGTGTTACATTTTTATTTATGTTAAGTTCAGTACCTGTGGGTATCCATGGTGGATATTGAGGAAGGTAACCCTTGTAAAATCCTGAGTAGGTACTTTTTGTGCAGTTGTGGCTTGAATTTTATGGAAGAGTCTTGCATTTTGAATTTGTTTATAATAATTTCACCAAAAAACCAACGAAACTCCGAGCATCTAATACTATTGCTTGCTTCGAAAAGTGAGGTTAACCAAACTTCAAAATTCATGCAAGCAAGAAGATGGGATGGTCACTTCAGAGAATTGGATGAATGACTGTGGATGTTTACATTCTTGTGGTTTCTTATCATTTATTAATGATGAAACAATCAATTTTACAATTACTCAACAATATTTTGTAAAACCACAGCATTAAAAAATATGAAAATGTGTGACTTTTAATTAAGATCATCTCTCAGTAGCTCTGCAGTTCTAAGCACTCGATTTAATCGTTTTCCTATAAGCTTTGGATAGGAATTATTCTTGATCAAAAATTCCTTACTTTGATGAGAAACAGCCCCATTCTTGAGTTGAAAATCACACAAAGATTTCAAAGGCTCCAACAGTTTTGTATAATCATGGTCATTTTCCAGAACAATTAAAGCTTGTGTTGCCGTTTCTAAAGTACTCAAACATCCTTCAGTCGGTTGAGTTCTTATTATGTAGTTGCTTACAGTATTATGCACTAATTTAACTTGTCTAATGTTGTGAAGTATTGGGTTGCTGGCAAAAATTGATTTGGCTTGGGGCCAGGTACCATCGATCAACACTAAATTGAAACTAGAATAATTGTTATGGTTGTCGTTTTGAATAAATTGGTTCAAATTAATGGCGTCATTGCTAGGATATAGGAGAATTGTGTTCTGCTCTTTCAGAATTTTCTCTAGACCTGAGTGTCTCCCTGGAAAACGTTTGCCTTTGTAAATAAGACATTTCCCTTCGGTTAGGCCAAGGTGAAGCATTGGAGCTGTGCGAAGACATCTCTTTTCTTCTGCAGGATGTTGAAGAAGAACCACACGACTTTGGGGAGATAGAGGTGGCTCTGGCAGTGCACTACACCAACATACCGCACTTGGACGTCTGGAAATATGATTCAATAATAACGAAATGAGCCAGACAAATTATTCAACTTACTCGCATTTTGAGCAAGTACTGCGAACATCTGGAGGCTCAAGTGAGATGTTGGCAAAGTCGGAAAATGTTTCATCTAACATTTTACCAAGTCATTAATTTTGAAATCTTTACTTTTACCGCGTGGAACCTCTGAAATCAATTCGCGTGTCCTTCAGTTCTGATAGGAGAGTTCCTTATTTAATTTCCATACACAACATTCTTTTTAATCTAAAACGTCTGGAATAAACAGGCAATAATCAAACATTGATGATGAATCAAGCCATTTGATTACCAAATTACCAGTCCAAAAGTAAAAGTACCAATCGTAACAACATAAACATCTATAACAAAAAATAACCCACAAAAAACCCGAGAAAAAACCGCCAGGTCTTCACCATATGTCCTTCATAGATCGGAATACTACGTTCAGCGGAACACCCGTTGAGTGGACTCAATTAAAAATACGGAGCGATCGAATAAATTCTACATAAGGGAGGTCATCTCATCACTTTGTCTTTGTTTCTCCAACAGTTTTAAAAAGAGACATAATGATAGTTACATATATTGTCGGGCGTGACGTTTGTATGGTATGACGAGTGACAGGTGCGCCTCTCACTCACCATATACCTATAAACTCTATACCAAACATTATGAAATGACAATGGGCCTGATATGAGAGTACCGCAATATATCCGTCTCACTTTAGATCGGGACACGCGTGATTGGTCGCTTCCAGTTTACATTTGAATTTGAACGCGGTTGATTTGAATGAGTGAGGAGAAAATTAAAGATATTTGATAAATTCAAAAAAAGATCAGTTCATTTTGCGAGAAAAGAGATACTTAATGCATAGATTACGACTTAATGATAATAATGATAATTGTTATATTAAAATACAAAAAAAATTATTCATGACTAAATAAAACTAACCGGTTGAATTTTTGTCTTTTAAATTCAGCGTCTTTTACTCATTTCACAACACAAAAACCGCTGAAACAAAACCAAACAACATCCACGCCACGCTTTATTTTGGGGTTAGGTTAGGTAAACTGACAGATGACATCTCATGATTCCCGATCTAGTATGAGATAGAGGTATACCTCGCGCTCTCTTTTCGTAGCCCAAAATTCGCACATTGGAAAGATAGGCAATGTTTGGTATAGAGTTTATAGGTATATGTCACTCACTCACTTCCGCAAATATTTCAGTCATCCTAGCATTGCCTTGCATCCTTTTTCTAACGATAGCGTTAAAGAAGGCTACAAACATATACGCAACCATACGGAACTGACAAGTCAGTCTGACAGGTCTGACAGAAGACAGAAATCACGGAACACAGAAATAAACAAAGTCTCGGCACTGCTAAAAGCTAAAACGCTTTGAGTTTTGAGTGCAAAGCAGTTTGTCGATTGTGTATTTCCATTTCAAGGTATTAAAAGATACATCACATATTTAGTCATCGGGAACATGTCTGGATACGATGGCGATTTGGCCTCCTGGAATACCTTTCAAAATGATCCTTACTCTGGAAGCCCTAATTATTATGAGTCTGAATACAGCCAGTTCCAGAACCAACAGCTAGGTAGGTCCACAGTTTAGCTACATAATAAACTGTGGTAGTTTATAAAAAATGTAGGGAATAAATGACTGGTGTCTATTTTTGCTATATGAATCATGTGTAGGAAGGAGGACCTGTATTTAGTTGATTGTACCTGTACAGAACTATTTTGTGTACAAACTACAAATGTTGACCAGTGGTTTAATCCTTGTAGAAAACAAGTTTTATTTTGTATTAATTCATTATTTCGTTTCATAGATTTCAAACCATATCAAGAATATGGAGAAGCAATCCCAAACAAAGAGTTATCACAAATGTACAATCCCATGGATTACACAAAAGGCAGCAATGATGATGATGAAGAACTCCCTCTATTAGAAGAGCTCGAGATCTATCCTGATCGTATCGTGCAGAAGATCATGGCTGTGTTAAATCCTTTTAGAAGTCACGGGGTCACTGATGATGCTGAATACTTAACAAAAGATTCAGATTTGGCAGGTCCGGTATCGTTTTATCTGCTTTTAGCAATATGTTTATTTTTGTCCGGAAATAAGGCTCATTTCGGTTATATTTATGGAATCTCAGTATTATCGTGCATACTCATGTATTGCCTACTCACTTTAATGACACCAGAAAGCAATGTATTTCAATTAACAACAGTGGCCAGTATTTTGGGGTATAGTCTTATTCCAATAATTGGATTATCGGTACTTGGGATATTCTTGGCACTGCGAGGACCTATAGGGATTGTATTCGCCTTGGTTGCCGTTTTGTGGTCCAGTTTGTCGGCTTCGCGATTATTTGTGGCTATTTCTGGGAATAAAGAACAGCAACCTCTGATTGCTTATCCCTGCGCCTTGGTATCGGGAGTGTACGCTCTTTTAGTAATATTTTAATCATATTATCATAAGTGCTTGATAATAACATCTTTAAGTTAATAAAATTTTCTGTAATTTTCTTTCTAGAACTTGATTGTTTACTGAAAAGTACCTTGTGTTCCATTTCCAAATTAAATGCTGAATTCTCCACTTGATGATGTACCTACAAATAATTTAGAAAGAAAATACCGTGTGCTCAAACCCATGTGGAAACCAAAAATTAAGCTAAAAATCCTGCTGAATGTTTCGAAAGTCGACTCTTGGGGGCGGTTATTTTGTGATGTCATATACGATGATTTATTTCGAAAATCTAGAATGCGTCATTCAAGAGTCAAAATAATATTTGATAATATTTTTCTCTTCTGGCTCATTAATTTCTGTGTGTTTTTTTAATGAAAGAGCAGGAAAAAACGTTATAAAAATGCGGTGTGCAGTATTTAAGTGTGAAAGCAGCAATCAAACCAAGAGGAAGGATAAAACCGATGTTTTTTCAATTTCCAAACGATACGAGAATTTGCAACGTCTGGATTTATGAATGCAACCGGAAGGATAATCAACACAGCATCTTCTTGACTAGCGACTACTATCTACCATCGTAATTTGAAGCACGAACTGGGTATCCGATTCACCGCCAAGAGTTGTCGGAAAATCAATCAACTGAAAAGATGCCAAAGAGCACTGAACATTTCATCGTTCAGCCAGATGAACAGACAGAAATAAAATTATATTCGGAACCAGTAGTTGAAGCTTCTACAATCCAGTTAAATGAGTAGGTATGTATAGAATATTATTAGGTGAGCGTGTTTTGGTAGCTTTTATTCGCGAGTTTGAAAAACTTACGCCACGAGCGCCAGCGAGTGGCGTAATTCAAACGAGCGAATAAAAGCCAAAACACGCGAGCTTAATACTATGCTTTATCCACTCCAAAACAGTTAAAACGGCTCTCGAAAATTCGCTCAACTTTCAAATTTCATTCAAAACAGCTGTGACGGACAGAATGTAGTGTTGTCAGATCGGCGCAGATTTGTGAGCTGCGAACAGTGCGAAGGGAACTGTTATAAGTGTCATACCTTCATTCATAGCTCTTTCTGGATATTTCAGGTATCTGGTATCTCCGGAGCCGTTCCTATAAGCTCGTCTCCATTTTCACTATCACTTATATCATTCATATGCATATTTTCAATTAAACGATCAAGTAATTTTCGACACTTCACCACTCGTAACAATTATTCAAACAAATGGTCGCCATTTTTGAATGTCAATTTCGCGATTGTTGCGCTGTTGCCAATTGTACCTGAAAATCGCTCTATTCTGATTGGCCACAGCCAATGCAATAATGATCCCATTAATCGCTGGAAATGTCACTTTATTTCATCGAACTGTGATCTATATCAATAACGCCACCCATTATTACCAAAAATTTCTAATAATAATAGTATGATTATTATCTAGGAGTGGATAAAAATCTTTATAATTCAATGGCTGTACAAACCCCTTAATTTTTTTATCCAGTGATTATTTATTTCGGAAGCGGTTGTTAAAAGGCACTATACTAGTCGTAACTTTGCAGTGAGTAACTAGATTTTGAAGTTTTAGTAACTTTTGCTCTGTAACACTGACTTTTTACCCTGAAGCAAAGATTATCTCCCCAAGATGGGATACTTGGCCGAAAAATTAATCCCGATACCGAAGGCGGCAATAGTTCGTACAGTCGATTTTAGATAGAGTCACATTCGCCAAATTTCTTGCAGTTCTCTTTAATTCGTAACTTTTCAAAAAATCAATTAGATGGCGGTATTAAAAAACCAGGCGGAGGTGATCAAAAAAACAGGCGGCGGTGATCAAAATTGTCACTGTTGTTATGATGATGATTTATGTTTATTCATTTTGATTATTTTCATTTTATTCCTGAAAATTTGTGAAGTCAAAAAACGTTATTGTGGTGCGTTTAAGTTGTCTTATTTATGGAATCAGTTTCATCTTGATGCAGGATCGTCTTTGTTCACAGTGAGTGTGTTCAAAATAATTCGGAACTGGGTTAATTGAAATTTTTCTGGTATGTACACCCGATTTCCGAGGCCCAAAATGAAGAGTGCTTCAAATACTACGATATTTTCTGCGAAACCTCCAAGCTTTTTTCAAAATTTCAAACTGTTTGAATTACGGACACCGACACTGCAAAATTTTCATCAGTGCAAGAATGGAAAACTCGACTCCAAAGGATCTTGGTTGAACAATTTATGGAACTGCTCATCTTGCGGCTAGTATTCCGGATACACATCATTTCTAGTTACAAAATTATAAGTGACAAAAGTTCCAATATATTTTTTTGATTTCAATATGACTCAACTCGTTTATTCTAGAATAATTATTGCAAGTTTATGTTTAAAATATTTCAATTAACCTTGTAAATTCGATTATTTTCGATAATATCGAGAAAAATTGAATTTGAAGGTGGGCATAAACCGGTGTACCTGTACGGTGCACTTATAAACTTATAAAAAAATCATAAATATTAAAATTTACAAAGAGGGCTATGCGAGAATACGTCGATTGTATCCTAGAAACGGATTTATAGTGGCGGCATCTACAGCCGCCAGGGGCGTCGGATATTTCCGGATGATCCTTCGTGCCGCAATTATCGGGATTAAAAAATCAAACGTGCTCTTGCCAATCTTGAGGGGTTTATCTATGCCCTGAAGTTTGCTGTGAGTTAAGCTTTTAAAAGTTGGGCTAGCTATTTTTTCTGTCATTTTGAATAACTGAATTTCCACCTATTCGAACGTATTCAGTCCTCTGTTCAATGAAATAACTTCATCTCTATACAGGGTGTCCCAGAATTCCACCGACAAACTTTATCCGTATACAGATCGTCAGAAAATGTGACGACTTGACCTATTTTACTTAGGTAAAAGTTGTCGGTGTGAGGAGCTAGACGGCTGCAAAGTTGAGGTAGTAAGTACGGTTTTTATTAAAAAACTCCAAAATCGCACCATCAAAAGTTATGAAACTAACTGTAATGTCTTTCTTTTATGGTAGCCCTCAAGTGTTTGCGATATGAAGAAACTACAGTTACGCGATCATGGTAAGTTGAGATCCTTCTAATGTTAAATTGAGTAAATTTCAATTTTTTGGTAACAAACTGTAATTTTTCAACAAGTCTATCTAAAGTTCCATTCATTGTCTAAAAGTTGAATCTCTTGCGAAATTGTCTTGACTAAAATACTGCTTGAAATGTAACATTTCAACAGAAATTAGAAAAAAAATTTAATGTTGAAATCGATTTATTTCGAATGTGGCGCCTCCTATCGATGTTTACCAAGAGTACCTTTTTTTCGTAAAAAAACTCGTAATTTCATAATATGTGGTTCAAACACGAAAAAAAGATCACACAAAAAAGTTAGGAAATTTTTTACCACGGCCCCCCCCCCTAGATGACCCGCCCCTGGTGGAAATTTTGAATTCTTTCATAGTCCATTTTGTAAAGCATAAAAAGGTTAATAATTGTACCAAATATGATTTCTTAATCTTGAACAGTTTTGGAGATATTTAACATTAACCATCATAGGGGGCTACCTTCCAGGGGGTATATCTCCCTTAGGAAGCGATTCTCGACATACGTTCATTGGAACTTTTTTTCATCGTTTTTATAGAGGAATCATCAGGCGAATTATTGCAGGCTAATTTCTGGACACCGTGTAGATTATTCCGATTGTTCCTTCAAAAATGTTCTTGAAATGCCGAATAACCTGTTGTGTTGGTGTGTAGGAGAAATGGTACGCTAGTAAATTAACGTGCTGCATAATTTTCTGACAAAATAAGTAAGTTATTCTCCTTCAAATTAAATTTTTCGATATCTTGATCGATATCTTGATCGCGAAGCAGGATATTGAAAAATCACTCCATTCGCGTGATCCCAGTAGGCAGAGCTTACAATTTTAGATGAGGTGTATAACCCCAATAGATGACCTTCATGAAGAACTAGGACTGTAGAAAAATTCAATGCTCTGCTTTCAGAAACAAAAAAGTTACAGGGTTGTCTTCAGGTTAAGTGTGTCACGCTGTATCATTTGATTAAAATCCAACAACAGATTCTCTTATGTTCTTGATAAGTGGTTCTTCGTTCATAACCAGACAAAACTCCTAATGATACTACAACAATTAAAAAAATCCCAAATTCTGGATTTTTTTTACGTCGAATGTACAAACGTTCATTGGATCCGTCTGGACTCTTAAGGAGGACGGACGTGTTTCTTGAGGGTCTCGGCTTGTACACCCCGTACAAAGAAAGTGCTCGAAAATCGCTAAGTAAAACTCCACAGTGCTCAGTTTCATGTGATGTGATGTGATGTGATGTGATGTGATGTGATGTGATGTGATCCACGATACCGGTGTGAATATAGGCGCGGCAGGTGAAACAGGTACACGAGCAAGCAGGCAGCCAGGTACCGACTGAAGAGCGCTAAACCTGAGTACCGAACCACACTCTATATCTACACCAACCGGGGATCACCCAAAGCTGAGTCAAATCAAACATAGCCGTAACATTAGATTAGACTAGAATAAGTAGACCAACATAACCGCATGAAAATAATTTCAAATCGAACGTGATACCAGTCTCATACCGATAATGCGAGAGCATTTACAACCACCCGGGCACCAAAATCTCTACCTGCTAGCGTTGGGTAGGAAGGAAGCCTCTAGCGTGCCTCTGGCCTAAAAGCACACCGCACGAAGAACATTTCTACCCCTGTCGTGAATAAACGTTCGCTTCATAGGTAATAAGAAAGTTCCAAGACGACCCAAACACGTGCAAAACATAACTCAAACACCGCGAAACGGCGGAATAGTATTTTAAGATTTTTGAACGGACCCTTCCAGTTTTCAACCGTAATAAAATAAACACGCAGGTCAAAAATCTTTCACACGTTTCAGCTTTCTAACCCAAAACTCTTAACCATACCCATAGAGGAGATAATCCTTGGCTATACCATAATAAATCAGACCCACAACACACACACAAGCAAATATGGAGATAATCAAGACACTGCGACAATCACGAAAATTCCCGCCTACGGAAACTGTACCTTCTATGAAGACGAAATGGCCAACAGCGCTGGAACCATCGAAACAGACATAGCTTTCAACAGACCTGAGAAGGAGCATACACAGGAAAACTCTTCAAACTATCCTGAAAGCGTAAATGCAAACGGAGGCACGAAGAACACCAGACGAGAAGTGGCAATCATTATCATTCTGCCGAAGAACCTCGCGCAACTGTATGACCTCGGAATTTGAATCACCTGAAGCAAGGGTGAGTCAGTTCTCACAACATGGAAAGGAAAAACCACGAACAGCTTCTCCCAAAATAAATCGTATCCTCTCCGGAGAAAACCAACAAAGTTTACCAAATCAAGGAAACATGGACCTCAAAAAGAAGCATGGACCACAAAGTACTACACGGACCAATAAAAGCACAAGAAAAGTGAAAAAAAAATACACGCCTTCTAGCAGACCACAATAGGAAAAGCAAGGAAAAAACAAACATTCCAAGAACAACCGGATAGAATGGACAACGAGTAAGGCAACGCTAAAAAGTCAATCGGGGAGGATATATGTCGCAGCAGAAACGGAGAAGAAACAAGAAGACATGGGAGAATAACGAGGAAAGCGGAAAAGAACAAAAACACGAAGGACAACACAGTGAAGTGTGGTCGAGGGCAGCGACGCAGGTGAAGTACGACAACCTTCAGTGACAATGAAGTGCAAGTAACAGTGGAGTGCAGCGACAGGGGAGTGCAGTGACACGGGTGAAGTGTGGCAATAATCAGTGACAAAAAAGTGCGATTATAGTGGAGTGTGGTGGATGGTGTAATGACCGGGCAAAGTGTGGCGATAGGCAGTGTCAACTGTGGTGTCAATAAAGAGTGTGGAGTGCAGTGACACGGGTGAATGCGGCAATAAAGTGATAATGATGAAATGGGATGAAAGAAATGGGAGGAATACAAAGGAACTCTGAAAAGGGAATTTCAGCGAATGTTCGAAGGACCGGAGACAGAAAGCTGGGATGAACACACGGGCCAACAGAGGGCGGCTACCGGGCGCTCAGTTAAGTTCTGTGAATGGAGCAGTGAGAGTGCAGTGATAGAAATAGCAAAAGGAAAAGTGCAGTGATTGAAATATGACACCAACAAAAAAGGAAGAAACTGGGAAACACGAACTCGGGTCAGCACACAACGAAGGTGGACTAAATCCTACACATATTCCACAGGAAACCGAACAGTCAAAATTCGTCGGCCCGCAAAAAAGGGGGTGGGGGAGGGGGAGGGGTGTGAAGTGCGGACACGAAGTTAGTAGAACTATAATAATCCAATAACTTTATTACAGCTAACTCTAACACAAATAAAAAGAAGAATCCTTCAACCTTCACTATCCGTCCTGACTTACCCTGCCACACGTGCTGCGGAGGAGTTTTTCCACCCAGTGTGAAGCGTGAACCCCCTCAACCGTGTGTGTCCCGGCACGGCGGGATACCCGTGAGCGGCGAGCGGCCACTGGCCAAGCACACACGGGCCTCATGTCATGTCATGTCATGTCGAATGTACAAACGTTTATTCATCGTTATTTACTTCGAAACCATTGTAGGTCTTATTGTTGGTATCCGAATCATTCCCCAGCAGGTCTTCGACGGAAGCACATAAAATTGAGAATATCTAAAAATCTATCCACGTAAAAAATCCGTTGGTTTTCGGAGCATTTTTTGAATTGTTTGAATGTCTACTGCAATACAAAAAATGTGATTGTTTAGCACCCGAGTCCGTCTTTTTCAGACTGTTTTAGACCGCTTTCCATTAAATTAATTAGCTACGGATGAGTACAGTGTGAACTGCACTATTTTTAATTCGTATTACCAAAAAATTTCAATTCGAGGACTAATAATAAGCGAAAAAACGATGAAAATCATTTGGCCACCAGCAACCTTTAATGGTAAATATCTTCGTAATTATGCATTTCCGGACCACTCTTTTTAGGAACTTTTGGAAAAGCTGGGCCGACTGTGGGCCGCAACTTTACATATGTAAGGTGCGCGTTCATTTAACTCATGTGCGCAGTATTTACAATCACAATGAATGAATTGTAAATTCAGCAACAGACCCCTGGTTGTAAATCACAACTAAATTTTGGACTTTGGAAGATTTTGTCGATTCTGTGTTGTTTATCACAGTACTGGCTGTATTGGTGGATGAACTGGAAACATCTTGAGGATTTGTACGCAATTTTTGCGATGGTATTCCATAGCGTTTTCACGACTCCTTCCTTGTAATCTTCTCTCTTGGCTTTTCTCATAATAAATCCCCAATCTTGCATTTGGGCAGCTTCATTGATTCGGTTCACAAGATCTTCCTTATCTTGTATCCGTCTTTTGTAGACATAATTTTTAATTTGACCCCATAGAAAACTTTCCAAGGGGGTCAAATCAGGTTCAACAAGTTTCTATAACCAACATCGCGTAATTGGAAAAACCTATCCCTTCGCATCTGAACTGAAGTGGGAGATTGTCCAATTAATTATTTTTAATGTTTTGTAAAAAATTTAAACTAGGTTCAGATCAAGGGACTGAATCGCAAGGTTTCGACGTGTATACGTCGGTTACTAAACTCGCTTGCCGGATGCCGATGGTATGTACCAGCGTTTTTAAAATCATTATGTATGTATGTGAGTACACTCTTGGACAGAAAAATAGGGACACCTCGAGTAGCTGCGCCGATATTTAGGCAACCGATCATACACCAAATTGTGTGCTGGCGTAAACGGACTTTGCCAAAGCCGACTGAATATGTACTGACATCTCAAGAATTTGTCAAGATATCAACTGATACAGGGTCTACTTTAGTAGACAGGTCGGAATACTAACTGTCATTTGCCAAAAGTCGGCCTTTTCTGTGACGTTTTGTGACTTTTCTCGTTTAACGATATTTTCAGCGTAATTTATTAAGATTTTCAGTATTCTATTGTGAATTGTGTGATTGTGAGTGTTTTAATAGGGAAATAATCAAATTTCCAACCTTTTTTGGTAAGTTTTTTGAAGGTTTTCATACAATATTCTTATTAAAATCAAAAATTTTCATCATTTTTCAACCAAGTCAGTGGCACACTGCTCAAATACTAATACCACAGCTAATACTTCTTGGGTCAGCCTTTTCTCTTTTTTAACATTTTTCCGCAATCCACGAGCTCATAATACGTTAAGCAAACATTGATCAAATCATTTTAAAAGTGGGACGATTTCTGGTTATTTTCATTTATTATAAGTTATTTTAATAGTTATTTATGTATCAAGGGCGTAAGAGAGCGTTTAGGGCCCGGTCGTGAAATTAAAGCCGGAGGCGCAGCCGAAGGCTTTAACACGACAAGGGCCCTAAACGCTTTCTTACGCCTGAGGTGCATACAACATTTTATGAACGATCTCCTCTAAAACACATCTCGTATTTTTATAAAATTTGACGCTGTCTGGAAATTAAATTGTCAAAGTGACGCAAAGGTATTTGATTTTGATTAAGAATTGAAATAATATAAATAAATTGGAAGTAACGATAACAACAACATAAATAAAGGTAGCCATATTGAAAAAATTTCCAAAAGTGAAAATGAGTGGCGGTTTTGGAGAAGATTTTTACGGCGAATGATAAAGAAATTACCGATTTCCCAGCAGAAATTACGGACGCTGCCGAAGCTACAGAATTATTACCAGTGAAATTGAAAATTTTATGTGAAAAAGAATAAGTGGTCTTCAATAAATGGAGCAAGTTCAACTAGATGATGTTACGATATGGAAAGAAGTTCTCCGGATTTTTTTTCGGGAAAAATCGAACAAGAACAAGTCATAATGTGAAGAATTGTCCCAATTGTAATTTTGAGGTGTATAATCACGCAAAATAAATTATTAGTCATTAAAAAGATAAAATAAAGCTATTTTGTTCAAGAATACACGATGCGTACTTTTAGCGCCCTAGGGCGTAAAATACCACTTTAGCGCCCGCGGATCAAGGCGTAAGATGGCGTTTTATGACCGATCGTTCATAAACAATTTTATTGTCGGCCTTTTCTATTGTCAACACTTCTTCAAGGGTCTCACAAACTCTCGAGATGGATTTTTTTGAAATACATCTATTTAAGATAAATGTACTCCAGTCTTCACATAATTTCGAACATCAAAGATGCTATTCTATGTAGGCCTTTTCTAATTTTCAACATTTCTTCAGTCGTTTTCTTGAGAGGGCCTTATTTTAAATATTGAAAAATCACAAATTCATCGATTACAATTTATTTTCAACCATACTACGTTATTTCGTACATCAAAAATGCTATTCTATGTAGGCCTTTTCTGATTTTCAACATTTCTTCAGCCGTTTTTTTGAAAGGGCCTTATTTAAAGCATGGAAAAATCACAAGTTCATCAATTACAATTTATTTTCATCCATTCTAAGCTATTTCGTACACCAAAAATGCTATTCTATGTAGGCCTCATCTGATTTTCAACATTTCTTCAGCCGTTTTTTTGAGAGGGCCTTATTTAAAATATGGAAAAATCACAAGTTCATCATTTGTAATTTATTTTCATCCATACTACGTTATTTCGTACATCGAAAATGCTATTCTATGTAGGCCTTATCTGATTTTCAACATTTCTTCAGCCGTTTTCTTGAGAGGGCCTTATTTTGAATATTGAAAAATCACAAATTCATCGATTACAATTTAATTTCATCCTCAACACGTAATTTTGAACATCACAAAATGCCATTCCTTGCAGGTCTTGAAAATAGAAGAGGCCGACAATAAAATTGTTTTAAATAATTTATGATGAGTAAATGAAGATAACCAGAAAACGTCCTACTTTTAAAATGATTTGATCAATGTTTGCTTAGCGTATTATGAGCTCGTGGATTGCTGAAAATGTTAAAAAAGAGAAAAGGCTGACCCAAGAAGTATTAGAATTTGAGCAGTGTGTCACTGACTTGGTTGAAAAATGATGAAAATTTTCGATTTTAATAAGAATATTGTATGAAAACCTTCGAAAAACTTACCAAAAAAGCTTGGAAATTTGATTATTTTCCTATTAAAACACTCACAAACACACAATTCACAAAAGAATACTGAAAATCTTAATAAATTACGCTGAAAATATCGTTAAACGAGAAAAGTCACAAAACGTCACAGAAAAGGCCGACTTTTGGCAAATGACAATAAGCAGTCTGGCCTGTTTACACTATAGTCGGCCATGACTGATATCAACCTTTTCACTTCAGTTTTGTGGTAAAAAGTCGATTAAAAAGTGTTCACTTACAAATGATTCATGGATAAACGTGTTTAAGTTGTAATTTTGGTTATGAGTGACTGAACTGTGATTCTATTGCAGTTGGTGATTTGGTGTTATTCAAAAAATCATTAGGATCCGGCAGTACCCAGATCTGAAGACACCAATAACTGCAGCTAAAACATCTCCAGCAAGATATGATATAAGAGCCACTACAATGTTACCGTTATAAAATAAATACTACAAACAAATTTAATATTGGAATAATAACTTCTCTTTATTGAGGGCATTGCTAATATCAAATTCTACCTAAGCTGTGGTGAGGCGAGAAACAAGTTAAGTGCCTTGTTCAGGAATAGCGTTCACACTTGTACTCTCTCATCATTTCTTATGAAAAGATTTTCCTTCATTCTTCAGAACATTTGTTCAACTCCAATAATCTGTTAAAAAAGACTTTTTATGTAAAAAAATGATACGAGAGTACACTCGCTCAACTTTTCTCGCACGCTTGCGATGAATTTTGAAGAGGAAGAGGCACCAAAAGAGTCTTGAGAAATCCCCTTATCTTGAAGACATTCACACATCATAAGTATAGATTTGTTATTGCCCTTCTTATTTTACAGCACTCATTTAACACAAAGATCACTAGAAAAACTCTATCATCACTGAATGATCTGTAAAAAAACCTCTTTTTGTCGATTTTCATCACAAAACTCAAGTGGACAATTTGATAAATTGACATATTTTTGACTTGTCAGCAAATATCCAGCCGCCTGTGACAAAGTCCGTTCACGCTGGCACTAAAGTTTTGTGTATGTTTGGTTGCCTAAATCCGGAGCAGCTAATCGAGGTGTCCCTATTTTTCTGTCCAAGAGTGTACATATGATACAAGGTGATTCAGAAAAACGTGTAGCCCTGCTTCAGGTGCAGGTTCTCCACTCAAAATGAAGACTTTTTGCCCAAAAAGTGTTGGGTCGAAAGTATCTGTACGCAAAGTTACAGAGCCTCAAAGTTGAGTAGTTCGAATGGTTTTTTGGTTACTGTTCAGAAAGTACACTAAACTCAATAATTTAAGGGACACCTCGAGTATGTGCGCCGAATGTAGGCAACCAATTATACGCGAAATTTTTGTGCTGCGTAAGCTAGCAAGCGAACAAAGCCGCCTAGAAATGTCCTGACCACTCAAAATTTTATGTCAAAATATCCATTTGAATTTGTGGTCTAAAATGTGTTACTTTGCAAGTATTTTATGAAGAAGACTATATTTTTTGAGTGATTCAAGTGCTAATAAGTGTACCGAAGGTTGAGGGATCCAAGGAATCCTATACTGTACAGTGTCTTTGCGAATTACGATTATCAGAAGAAATTTCAGACTTTTTATGAAAAAGGTACAAACTATTGGCTATGGGTGGCACCAAATTGTGTTTTTATGGACATTTAGTGATTTCAAAAAAAGGCTATTAGGCCCCGCAGCCACGGCCGTAGCAGAACAAGTTGTGGAAGATTTTTAACTGATAAGAAAATATAAATTTTTCGAGAACGAAGTGCTCTTTATTTGTCTGATGTTGAGTAACAAATAAGTAGGGATTCGATTCATATCGCCTTCTTGTCCATTAAGGTCGAATCTCTTTGGTCGAATCTAATAGCAGTTTCATGATCTGAAATGATTTTTTCTCGCTTTCCAAAAGACAAGAGCAGTCGGTTTAATTTAAATAATTTGCTTTATTTTAAATAAGAAAATACGATTCCACTTGCGCAACTTTGGTGGGCCGGCTTCCGTCTCGCTGAGATGTTAAAAAAGGAACATTATAGGACAAAAACATATTTAATTTCTGGGTAATCTCAAACCTCGCAGAGTATACGTATGTTTCTGGATAGATCAACCTTCGAGGCACTGATTCAACACTCAAATCACTTAAATTAACACTCTTGTTCATAAATACTTGTAAAATAACACATTTTCGGACACAAATTCAAATGAAGAGATCGATATTTCATTTTGACAAAATAATGTATTGAGTGGTCAGCACATATTATTATCTAGGCAACTGTGACAAAGCCCGTTTACGCCAGTACTAAACTTTCGTGTATATTTGGTTGCCTACTTTCGGCGCACATACTCGAGGTGTCCCTTAAATTATTGAGTTTAGTGTACCAAAAATATTTCAACGCGATTTTCCAGGAAGTCATTGCTATTGAGGTGTCACATTGTGACATAATCAATTTGCCCGGGGGCGAAGTGCCAGTCCCCCTTTACGGGGGCTCTTGTTACATTTTCCATTGGGAGTTTTTCGCCCGCTGAAAATGTGGTTTTCTAATTGGAGATAAAGATTCCGGAATCCATTCTCTCAAAAAAAGGGCCACTTGTTTGAAGTCGCTCAGATGAACCGTTCACGAGTTACAAGCAGCTTTATCGAAGACTTCGGCGACCAAAAATAGTAAATTTTACGGAATTCCATAGTAGGCGATGACGTTCTAGTAGTTAATGTGTCCCGTCAAATTGACGTTTTTCTTTGTCAGAATATTCGCTGAATGAAAGTTAAGTGAAAAATCCTCGAAATAATTATTCTCCCAGAAAAACTACAAACTGAGTATACCGAGAGGAGTTCTCTCGTAGTGAGATTGTGTTTATTAATTTAACTATGAAGAACAACAAACATGTAAAAGTAAGAGACACAAATAAAAATAGTCGTTTCGTTGAGAGACATCGTTTTCGAAAAGTTACTACAAAATGCATATTGACTATGCAATGAAGAAATGGGCAATGTGCAGTGTGCACCGTTGTGCACGTCCTGTTATCCGATTTCCCCATTTAAATTTTGCCGTTGAAATCTGGATAAATTTGAAACACATGCAATTTTTCGGAAATTGTTGTGTTCACTGCTGAAAATGGATTTGCCAGGAATGGTATTCTCAATCTGCATAATTCATTCGCATTTTTATGATATTAAATGAAAGCCAAATATCTATTCAGTGGATCGTTCGTGGCTTTTTTTCCCTTTACGAAAAGTGAAATAACCTCTCAAGTTAAAAAAATATGCATCATTTTCGTCATTTTCTGGTCAAAAAGACAATACAAAATTATTTAGACCAAAATAATGATTTTCGACTCGGACGATCCAAAGACAATTAGCAAAATAATTTTGTGTCCAAATCCCAAGATGATACTCCTAAGTTAAAATAAGGACGTTATGATTGAACTCGTTTAACATGGATTTTTTATGGAACCATGAAGTTGTTTAGCTCCCCTCTTAATCGAAGCAAAACATCAACAATAAATATTCCGCGTGTGGACTGGAATAGTTGAAAACATTCTAATTAAGTCCCCTATTTTACCTCCAAACTTGAGCGGCAATCCATACGAATTTTTACACGTTTTACCTGAGGAGGTACCACTCCACATCGAGTGTCAAATATGGCTTATCTTTCACGACGGCGGGTCCGCGAATTTTCGCCTTTAGCAAGAGACTAGAAGTACTAGAACCATTTCGAAAATCGCTGGATTGATCTTGGAGAACTTATATCATGACTTACGCGTTCACCGGATTAAATTACCTTGGACTTATTTCTCTGGGGACATAATTCTGTTATTGCCATTAATAACGTTCAGTTCATCAATAGTGAAGATAGAGATTTTTTTATTGCTGCGATACAATTTAAATTGAGTCCGAAATGTGGTCCGAAACATTTTTAAGAGTTGCATTTAGTGTCAAGTCTTCACCGATGATGATACTCATTTCGAACATTTACTGTAACAAAAACGAATGGATAATATCTTTTTCTAGGTAGGTAGAGATAGTTGAATCATGCGCGTGACCAAAAAAAGGTCCCAATTGTGGATGTAATTTCTGGAAGTATCTTCTTGTCACACAGGCTATACCTGTGTATCAACCGTGATAGGTATCCGCATTGCAATTGCTAGGAAAGAGGGGCGTGTGGTATGGAGAGAAATTGCGCTTTTTCCAATATGGGAATGTTTCAACTGTATCTTCATAAACAAAAATTATATCAAGAAACTGAGAGAGGCCCAGTATTTAAGCGGTTAAACGCTTAAGCGGTTAAACTGAACCCCCCTTATGTAAACTTGTAATTTTAAAGAAGCTGTTCGAAATGGCTGCCATTCATATGTATGCAGGCCTGCATCCGTTTAATTAAAGATTGCCGTACTCTAAAAAAAAATCCTGGATTATTTCTGATCGTATCGCAGCATTCAACAATTCTCCGACGAAGATGAGCTACGTCTGTAATGGGTACAGAATAGACAAGATCTTTTAAGTGGCCCCAAAGAAAAAAATCCAGCGGAGTCAAATCCGGTGAACGTGGAGGCCAAGGTACTGGTCCTCCACGACCAATCGACCTGATGCCGAAACGATTATTTAAAACTTCTCTGGCACCAAGTGCGAAATGCGGTGGTGCACCGTCCTGCGTGAACCACATTTGACGCCTGATATTGATTGGTACATCCTCCAATAAGCCGGGCACATCGTTTAGTAAGAAATCCGCATAGATTACGCCATTCAAACGTGGAGGAAAGAAAACAGGCCCAATTAAAACATTACCAACGATCCCCGCCCATACGTTTACAGAAAATTGCTGTTGATGTTTTGTTTCAACGAAAACATGGGGATTTTCATCATCATAAAAATGCGAATTATGTAGATTGAATGTCCCAGTTCTGGCAAATCCAGCTTCGTCTGTAAACAGAACCATTTCTGAGAAATTGGGCCTTGTTTCTAATTTATTCATAAACCAGCGGCAAAAGTTCAATCGTGCCGGAAAATCAGCTGGAGACAATGCCTGGGCTTTTTTGAAGTGATAGGGATGCAGCAGCTCGGTTTTTAAAATTCGGTGAACAGTGGGTTGGGATGTATGATTTTGAGATGCGAGTTGGCGAGTACTGGTAGTTTTATCCACGTTCACTGAATTTAGTACTGCCTCCTCCAGCGCTTCTGTCCGCGCAGTGCGTCGACGTCCACTATGACGCTTTCGAGGTTTGAAACAACCTATTGGCGAAATAATCATGATGTTATTGAAAATACTTCGTCCTACAAAAAAATTCTGCTAATTAATACCACTCTCCCGAAGCCGGCGATCAAGATTTGCGAAAGTGCCTTTATTGGGCAATGGGCGATTGGGGAAATTCGCAGCGTACAATCTAACCGCTTCAGCACAATTGCCAAAAGCTCTTCCAAACATGATGTGCATGTCTGCCATTTCATTATTGGAATAGTTATTCATTTTTTGAGAATTTTTGGCGTCACTTTTTTTTGACAAAAAAACGTCAATTTGACGGCACACATTTAGTAATTAATAGTAGTTTATATAGGCCCGTTTCAGATGAGGCGTAGCAAGCGCCCTACGTCCTACGCTGAAAAATTGGTTGGCATTGAGTTGAATGTAACATTTCAGATGCGAGCGTGTTGCATGTTGCATGCGCGTGTTGCAGCGGCGTGTGAGCGCGCGCGAAATTTTGCGCCCAGGCATACGCACGGCCCTCGCGCCTGGCGTAGCTACGTCAGGCGTGAAGCCATGTGGTGATACGTGCTATTCACATGCTACGCCGTGCGTCGGCGCTGATGCTGGGTAGCCAGTTCGAGCTGTCATGGTTCCATATGATAATAATAATAATAATAATACGCAGCAAAGGCAACAACGCCCGATGTGTTACTGCTCCATGTGAAAACAAAACAGTAGCGACGTCTCCCAAAACGCTCGGCGTAGAGCGTTGTAACGGTTATTTGTCTGCCCGGGATTTTCGGTCCAAGTTCTAAAGAATGTTTGGCTAATTTTAAAAGAGTTTTATTAACAGGAAAATTGAATACAAGTAAATCAGTAAAGTAATAATGTAATAAGTAATAGATGAATGATCGAAGAGCTGTAACGTAATCCTTGTTAGACGGTAGGTCGGTTTGTACGGTGGTGTACTTAGACAGGACAGCCGATGTCTGAGGCGGAAAACCTTAGTAGGTCAGTGTCGGGAGACTGGCAGGACAGCCGATACCAGTCGGGATAGTGCTTTTCTAGCGGGACAGCCGACGCTAGACGGAGGATTCTGGTGGGAAAGCCGACACCAGACGGCAGAACGGAATTCTAGCGGGACAGCCGACGCTAGACGGTAAAACGGGATCATAGTGGGACAGCCGACACTAGGCGGTAAAACGGAAACCCTGGTGGGACAGCCGACACCAGAGGGTTGTGAGTTGCTGAGGAGAGCCGATCAACAACTGCCCACTCCTGCGGAGCCGTCTCCTTTTATGGCCGCGACGGCCGCTGATGACGCTCCAGCGAGAGTGGTGGTAGAGTAGAGGTGGACCGTCAATTATGAATTCGTTACAGCATAAGGCGCTTGCTACGCCTCATCTGAAAGGGGCCTTAGGGCGAGCCAATAATCGAGGCCTACGATATCTACCAGGCCGGAGCATTGAATTTCAAAAGCGGCGATCGCAGTCTATTCATATAGCGAAGAAAAACACAAAAACTCAATTTTCTTGAAAAGTATCGCTCTCACAAGAATTTTGCACGAGAACAATTTTGATCAGAACTTCAACATCTACAAAATTGGTTCTGATTACTTTTGCTGTAAAATCAACCGTTACGAACTTATGGACCTAAAAGTCTAGAAAAATCTCCATTTTTCATAATTCGATATTTCGAAAACTACAACAGTTAGACAACAAATTTTCAGACATAAAATATTCGTCAAAGTATTCTCTTTAATTCATTCCCAGCATGTATGAGCCAATTTTCGAAAATAAAAAAGTTTACCGATTGCTCAAAAATGTATTACGAGACACGTAGTCCACCAGCGAGCAATAATGACTAAGAAAATTATGATGAATATATCAAATAATAGAACTTTTTAATTAAACAAGCAAATAATAATATAATAATAATAAATGAACAATAAAAAAAAAAACAAGTGTAGGATTCCGATCCCGACGACTATGTTCGCAACACACTTTACATTTCAAAACTTCATTCTAAATTTCGATTTTTAAATACCCGTGATGACATCTAGTGGTGAAAGTGAGAACTCGTGGATTCGAATGGGGAGACCGGCTGGGTTGGGTTACGACGATGCCGATCGGGGCTGGAACGGAGGAGGAAGAAGGTACGCGTGGGGGGACGGCCCGTTCTTCTTGGTCGTTCAGCGAATGGTCGTGGGTCAACGTGTGGTCTTTCTGTGTCCAAAGGTTGGTTTACTCTTTGATATTTATTGTAAAATTAGCAACAAAATCATCGTTAGGTTCTCTAGTTTCACTACCCCTAAAAATCTCTCCGTGATCTTAGTTAATTCTCGAGATATCTTGATAAACGTTTTCGTCACGTGGTCACAGTGCCGGTCACTATGCGCCTTCCATGTTTTTACAACATTTTACAAGTTTTGACGAGTTGATTAATTCCCGAAATTATTACTTTTCAGTATTATTTGTACTTGTATAATTGTGATTTGATAAACCGTTCAAAGTAATTAGGATTTAAAGAGAGACAAGATTGTCAAATGTAAGTATTTTAATATTTGAATTTAACGAAAACCTGTGATAATAATGAATTACTGTGATTAATGAAAACTTGACGTTGTTGCAATGTGCAATCTAATGTGTCCTTTTTTGTAATTGAATTGTTGTTTCGAGTTCCATAATTCGCTGTAAGATTTTATGCATGTTTAACCTTCATTTGACATTGGCCGCTGCTCAAAAGTCACACACCTCGACCAATGTTTCAAATTGACAGAAAGACGATATCTTGTGTATGTTTCGGCCTTGTTGACAGACTAACATTTTCATAAATAATGTGTATTCCTCCTCGAAGTCGTAGCGACAGCGAACACTCCCTTCCGTCCAACGATTGTATTAATAATTGTGTATTACTATGTCATAACATTTACATTTTTGGGGAATTTGTGGGGCTGTTCCTGATGTGAAAGGGGGGTCAGCGAGACGGTCAAGGTATTTAATAGATCGGGATCAACTTTAGCGGAGTATACAGGCTGTTTGATAAAAACTCCAGAACGCCACAGTTTCTTTGGTTGTGATCCGATTTCAAAAACCCATCAACAAAAAATTATTTATTTTTCATGCACTACGAATACAGCTTGTTACCAAATTTTTTCCATCAACTTCTTTTTTTAACATTGGTAAATTTAATTTTTTAAGAGTAAAGTACGATTACTTCTTATTTAAAATGTAAGTATGTATTTTTCTCTTTACTATGGTATGTAGAAAGTGGTCATTTTTTCAATATTTATCCAAGAAAACGCATAAAAAGTTTCGCCCGATTTGAATTAAATTTTGAAAAATGTCAGTTTCAGGAGTGCTTTGGATTCCAAAGCAAACGTGAAAATGACGTTTTTTGTTCAATCCGACCAAATCTGGCGAATCATTTTCTGCGTTTTTCTGATAATTATCAAGAAAAATTTACTTTTTTATTGGCCAATGGTATAGAAAAAAATATCTACTTCAACTTTGAATTGGAAATAATCGCGTTTTATTATTAAAAAAGTTAAATTCATCAATGTTGAAAAAAGAAGTTGAGGGAAAAAATTTGGTAACAAGTCCTATTCGTAGAGCATGAAAACTAAATCATTTTTTGATAATGGGTTTTTGAAATCGGATCACAACCAAAAAAACTGTGGCGTTCTGGAGTTTTTATCAAACAGCCTGTATGTAAGAGTATGTGGGTTTAGGGCTTTCTAGGTTGCTCCGTCGCTGTCGTTACGCAACATTACCAGCAACTATAGAAAGGAGTTTGGTTGGGTCCCTGATTATTTTATATTGAATTGTACTGTGCCATTTGCGTCGTTTACTAACCATTTCTTCATGTACTTTGTATGAAATATTGATACTGATGTGTGTGTGTGTGTTGCGATGACGATTGCGAATGCGCAAGCGTAAGCGCGAGTTTTTAATTGATTTTGCGATTACGATATCTGTCTTTTTGTCACGAGATTCATTGTTCGAGAAGGTTTCTGTAATTTGGCCATGTCAATTCGAGTTGACGGAGTTTTCTTTGGTGTGTTCTTTCTCTGTCAATTACTCGGGTGGATTTCTCGATACCCTTGGGTACCAGATCTCCCTTGGAACATCACCACTCTTTCTTGATTTAAAAAATAAATGCTTGTACTGTTTTAGGTGTTTTGAGAAATAATACAAACTTGAATAAAATAACAAAATCTTTAATAAATTGTTGCTTGTCATTTGACCTCCATCTTTCCCTCGACACGTTCATGTCTTGTGTTGGAATTTTTATTTAATTCCGAGCGATTTCTACAATTCGTTCACTAGGGGGCGGACAGGGTTACATTACACAAGAATAATCCAGAATTAAATTATTAAACAGTATATGTATATGAGTATCTTTGTCAATTACTGTGATTGTAGCTTGCCAATTTTATTCCTTTGTTTTTCTGATTTTTGAGCATTAGAGTCGTTTTTCAATTTAGAGTAATTGTTTAGCAAAATATTGGCAAAATAGCTGGAACAAATTTTTACTAAATTTGAGCTAGCCAAATTACAGTATTGGCAAAAATCTACATCGTCAACGAGATTTCTGTTCTTTAAGTGACTCAACATTAAAAATATGAGCGCGGTTCGTTGGCAACGAAGACTCAAAAAATCTTTCTCCTGGGATCCAGATATTAGTACTTGAAGAAAAGCACTCTGCAAGCACATTCACTAAATAACCAGTGGGCACTTTTAATCCTCCTCTAGTAATTACTTTCAGGTAATCGAATTCTGAAGATACCGTTTCTAACTCCTTGTCGGTAAGTAATGTCTTCTGGCAGCTTTTGCAAGTAACCTTATTAGATGTAGCCTTTTTCGCTACATATCCCGCGATGAAAATTAGAACTGATATAGTGCTCTCACTCAAATAGTAATTATTAACCAAGGTAGAGAAGTTTGCTATTATTGCCAAGCGGCAAGTTCATATCCCGAGCCGCAGGCGAGGGATATGGGCCGCGAGGCAATAATAGCAATCTCTACCGTGGTTAATATACTATTTTATTCACTACTAGAAGATGAATTCTTATTTTCGTTTAACATTTTACATGCTCTAGTAGGCGCGCATCACTGAGTTGACAGCAAATATTATATACCAAGGTAAATAATAATCATTATTTACCCCTTTTTTGACAAATATTACCATGGTAGAGAAAATCAACTTCACTCCCGTCAAATCGGTCAAGAATAACGCCTTCTAGAGCTAGTGGTGAATAAACAATATTATCCGTATTAATGCCATTGAATTTAGACAAATCAGTATCTTTTCTGTCCAGAGAAGCGTCCTGTTCACATCGTAATAATATATCTCGCATTTGAAATTCGCCATGACTAGATGACTTAAGCTTGAGAAGACTTAAAAGTTTGAGTTTACGTTCAGATTATAAAACTTGTTGAACGCTGATATGGTAATTCCCACCAGACATACTTCGATACTGACCGAATCTAGCTTCAAGATCGTCTGTTTGAAATTTACCCAAAGTAACGTACTCAAATTCTAACGTATTCAAAAGATAGTCGCATAAATAAATCATCGACTGACAAGTATGTCTTACAGCGGAATGTGTTTCATTTGTTAATTTACCGTTGCGTTTAGGAGCCTTCTCTATTTTATTCCATTCATCCAAACATTTTATGAATTCCTTTAAAAATGATATATTCTGATCATCCATATTTCGAATGGGTTTTCTAGCATCATCCCTTTTAAAGATGCCCAAAAGAATTGTCTTGCAGTTCACTATCTTCCACCATGAAATTTTTGAAAGAAAAAGGGTAGTACCGCTGGCAGTATTTCCAAGTGTTGTCTTTAGAGCTGGGATATTCTTTTCGTCAAAAAGTTTAAGGCAAATATTGACATTTTGCTTTTCTAATGGAGAAGGGTATAGGGCCTTTATTGACAAGCTTGGAGCTCTTTTCACGATTTTGTTTTCTTCCATATGATATAATTGTTTCAAGTCGCTCACGCATGCGGAATGCACTTTATCATGGTCTTCTTCTTTTGAAAAAGATGGGATGTAAAATGTTTGCTTCGAATCTTTCTGATTCAACCAATTATTACGTATACATTTCATCAAGTGGACACTATCAAACATACAGAATATTTGTAAATCTGATTTAAACGGATTTGTTATGCGAGATTCCAATTTTCCGTTCCCTAGTTTTTCGAAACATACTCGATTTACTTTATTGTTATCAGATATAATAGTTTCAACGTGATATCCAATGTCGGTTAGGACTTTCAGAACCATTTTTAGTAATTTGAACAGCAAGTCTCCTTTTAGATTTCTCACTGGATATAATGCAACGACATCTTTATTATTTGAAAGCACTGACGATATCATAAACGTTTGAATTGTAGAAGCTATTTCAAAAACGGTTGTCACAGCAAGTTCCTTGTAATTTACCCCCTTTGTAACTCAAATTTGATTTGACGTAAATTTCGTTGAGTTGTAGGTTCACGAGCCTGCTGTTTTCTGGTGAAATTTCCAATTTTTCTCTCAAGTATGTTATATGTGAGTTGGTGATTGTCGCATTTTCAGTACCCAACTTCAAAGACAATTTCTGAAGGTATTTCGGATGTGGAATCGAGAAGTAAATACTGTTTTGGAGCATTTTGTATGCAGCAGGATGAGAAAAAAAAATTGCACTTGCCCATATTATTAAATCTGGCGAATATCTGGGTATGTTACTATAGACCAAAGAGAACTGTTCGCTAATAAACGTCAATTTGTCTTTCATTGGCTGCGAAATATCTTCTGAATTGATTACTTCAGTTATGGTTTCAGAAATTTTGCGCACAAGTGATTCCTTATTTAAAGCTCGTTTATCAATGGATGCGAAATATGTAATCAACTGCATAAATTTCGACCAGTTTTCTATGGAAGAATTCTTATTCAACGATGCGTTTATTATCTCATCACTCACTAGCTGACATTCGTTGATGAAAATTTTTGTTGTAAGATTAGAATTTATGACTAGAGAATTGCTTATCTTTGGAAGTCCTGATAGATGTAGTTAGGTTAATTTTAAGAATACATATTGCGACGTCTGATTCCACAAATGTAAATCCTTTCTCTAAATTCGCCAAATTTATAATTATTTTTAAATTCTTGAAAATTGGATATATTATCAGCCTTTTCTAGATCTCTCTTCTTTTTCCTGTCACGCTCTGGAATTTCTGCAGAACGTAATTCGGGTGCTTTACGGGCGGCGGGAGTTTTTTTCATGAAATATTTCGGTAAATTCTCGAAAATAGTCGGTACTGCATCATTTGAGAGCTTCGGAATTTGTCGAGTTACTGTAAGAGTGGACCCATCCTCTCGCCTAATTGTAGTTTCGTTTATAATAAAACGAGGAACAAAATGTTTGATGCAAGCAACCGAATTATTGTTAGGCTCAAAGTAATCCCGGGTAATACTCCTTGACCAAACTTTTCGTCGTGTCAAATCAGTTGGGAATCGAAAAACTGTACAGTAACTTTCTTTATCGTAATTAGAGCGGCATTCCGGAACACAACATCGTCGAGGCATGTTACCTAATGATTAAAATGCATTAGTTCTATAAGGCGTCCGTTCAATCAAAATAGTAAATTACCGATTAGTTTTTTGAACTTAAATAGACTACAAGACTATGCTCTTCGATAGCGTATTACTTCACTGTATCTAGTGACGACTGGTCTACAGCTCTACCTCGGTTCTACACTCGACTGATCGAGCCAGCCGAGTCTAGGACTCCGATTGTGACGTCAGCGCGAAGCCCCGCCGCATGGCTCCGGCCTGGTAGATATCGTAGGCCTCGCAATAATCCACATATTATCTACGTGGTGCCTACAACATTTTATGCTTAAATGCAAGATAATTGCCCTAAATACGATATTTGTTTACTTGAATACAGATGTCAGTGTAATTCAGGATAATGACAGCACGACTTGTTCCATTGTATTAACAATGGGTTGTTTGCACTAGTGTATATTAAGCCTGTTTATTAAACAGGAACCTTTATGATGAAATTGAACATTGTTTTAGTTATTTTTATTAAATCAAGTATAAATTGATTGGCTTACGAAAACCCGGAAAAAGAAGAATTGGAAGTGATACTGTGCAGCTAAAAAAAAGAAATGAAAGAGAATCGTGTAGCGGCACGTTTGACATTCGCTGCAGAATGTCTTGGTCGGCCTCAAAATACATATATGGCGAAGAATAATTTTTTCTGATAAGAAAATCTTCCAGGGCCCTATTCCCCAGCTTTACTAAGATGAGTAAAGTAAAGGGTGCGTAGGGGAGAGTGCTGTACCTTGGAACAATTTCTTGTTTTTACTCAATGATTTGCAGGTTTCTGCCCCAATCAGGCTGAAATTCATTTTGTCATATAGCTCCATCTGTTGACCTTCTCTCCCGACCATTTTCATTACTCAGTAATACAAAATTCCGTACTTAACAATTTTTTATTACCAGGGATACAAACGTTCTAAGGTACAACATCGTCATGTACCTTGGAACATATCAGTTATTGAAGTTATTAAATCATATATCAAAGATGAAATAGATAAAAAATCTGAAATTCGAGTAAAATTAAATTGGTAATTCTACAAAACAACGTATTTGATGTTGTAAACTATGGAAGCCTCACGAAGTAACATATTGCCGTTTTTAGTGCTGTCACAGCTCTTTCCAAATAATCTTTTTGGATTTTCTCTTTTTTTTCGTTCTATGCTTCTTAGCATTTTCAAATTTTTGTAAAAAAACAAGCACCTTTCATTGATTATATTTTGTTTGGTACTTTGGAATGCCAGCAAAACATGTTCCGAGGTACAACAGTGCACCTGTTCCAAGGTACAAGAGGGTCGTTTTTCATGAACAAAAGCACCAGGAAAATTTGGAAGTTGAATTATTCCAATTACAATATAACCGTAATGTACTAAAATTAATGCAGAAAAATAATAACCAAGTAGTAAATGGAATGCTTTTCATCTTCTCTCGTATCAATCAAAACACCACCTGCTTCATTTTTTACTTCTTCAAGCAATAAACACAATACTCACACCAAGTCAAAAATGTGCGAAGTTGAAAAAGGTACGACAGAGTTTTAGTATTCTATTAGACCGCCTTCACCAAAATATGATGGCGAAAATCACTAGGTAGCGCTATACATATAATTCAATATCTGTGTTGTTCCAAGGTACAAACGTTCCAAGGTACAGCACTCTCCCCTACATGAATCAAATGAACGCGCAACTTTACAGTTGTGAGGTGCGCGTTCATTTAATGCCTGTGCGCAACATTTACAATAACGGTATCGCAAGTGCCGATTGCAATCAAAGCTATTCTATTTCCAAGATAAACTGAACATCACGTGACCTAAGTTCCTTAGCAAAACTTAATTGAAAAACATTGATAACCATTGACTAATGACAGGTATTTGTCAGGTACTTTGGGGGTCACGTGATGGTCAGTTTATCTTGGAAAAACTATATCCCTTGTGAAATTCCCCTTAATTCCCATTGTATCCAACTATATTCTAGATCGGGTCCTCCCTGAAGGTAACAAAACTACAACTGGACACCTTCTTGTTAGGGACTTTCCTTTCGGTCGCAGCACCTGCAAGTCGTCGATCGATAGCCCATCTTCTACCGAGACATCAAAAAAATCCTTCATAAAGGGAGGCTATGAGAATCGTTCTGTCTCATCTGAAAACTACTGAAAAGATAGAGAGAGAATGAGAGTCATAGCCTCCCTTTATGAAGGATTTTTTTGATGTCTCCGTACTAGTGGGAATTTATTCGGAAATCCTCCTACCGTAACAAACTCAATAGAATCCTTTTCGCTGTGTGATTATTCCACAAAGCGGTGGAAGCAATGTTTGTTTTCCTTTACTCTGACGCATTGCTCTGCATTACTTGAGGGTCACGGCATAAACTAACTGTTTTATGTGTCCCCAAAGATAAAAATCAAGGGGTGTCAATTATGCGCTCCGCCTCATCCAATGAATCGAGTGAAATAGTTGCAATTTAGGACATTTCTAACTGTTACAAGAAAGTGAGACGGTGCTCCATCCGGTTCGAAGAACTTATTTGCTCGAGTCTCAAGAGGCAGTTCTTCCATGAGTACTGGCAAATGATTTTCAAGGAATTCCAGGTACATCTGACCAATTAGGTCCCCTTCAAAAATGAATGAACCATGTAGATAGTTTCTTATAAAACTACACCACATATTCACCGAAAATCTTTTGAAAATGATCTTCATTAATAGTGAGAGGATTTTCGTGTGTCCACATACATGGTTATTTCTCGTGTTAGAGATGCCCTTTCGGGTAAACGTAGAGTCGTCGGTAAACATATTAATATCTTGAAACTCTGGGTTCACGCATAATCCATCTGCAGAAATCTAACTGTCGACCATAATCCTCCAGTGTTGTAATTTTTTTTTAAATCCTAGGGATGCCAATGCTCACCATGCAAAGCTGTCCATACGATCGTATGAAAAAGGCTATGTCGAGCAGTCCGGAGGAAATCATCTTGGTGAGTTATACGAGCAAGTCTCACACGGTGTAGATTTTGGAAGGTACCATCTACACAAAATTGGAAAAATTTCAGAGACGTTATTCAAAGTTTTTGGAATAATTTCTGCACACAATTCCCGAATACGTTCCATTAATACATCTAAATTTAGAATGGTGTTCATGAAAACATGATTTTTTGAATATGGTGTGAGGAATCACACTAGCGCCTTACCTGTCAGATCTTTTTGACTTATGCCTTCTCGAGCGCCACCTTGTTTTTTCGAAAACAAGGAAAAACTGCTGCGGGTTACTTCAGCGAAGAAAATTCCTGTCTTCTTCCTGTTCGCCTCTCACTTCAATTCCGGAGACCCCTGGATACGGTTGTCAAGGAAAATCTCCCGTTGCTAGGGTTCGATGTACCCGTCGTCAATCTCAACTCTGCCACAGGAAACACCTGGGTTTCTAAGGAAAGGGACAAAAATGGACCGGGTTGTCAAGGAGAAACTCGTACCGGCCTAAAGTTGCTAAAAAAAAGATTTGGTGCAGCTCCGACACAGGAACCACCCCGGTTGCTAAGGGAAAACTTCGAAAAATCACTCAGTTGCTAGGGTTTCCGCAAATTCGGTCACCCCGACGTCTCTGTAGCACGTGGCACCCTGGTTGCTAAGACAACCCTCGATTCTGGCAGCCGTTGCTAAGGAAAGAAACCGAAAGCCTATCACTAAGGAAATTTACACCCATGACTCTAAAACAGGAAACACCTGTCGCAAATCGCGCCTAGCCCAAAAGGAGACACCCTTTGGGGACCTGAGGAGACACCTCAAGGAATAAAGAGATGGGACAACGCCTTTCTCGCAAGGAAAAAGACGGAGATTCGCAACTATCTCTCTCGGGATATTTACCTGAGTAGACAACCAAGGTAAAGGGGAAGCGGTGAGAAATCTCACTGTTCCTCTAGAGCACCGACAGAACAAGCCCGTGGTCTCCTCGTCTGCTTTCGAATCTGGGGTACTTAAATCAAAGTCTCCAAACAAAGTCAGCGACTTAGAATGAGTAGCGCCATCCATTGACAATTTCAGGAACTACTCTAGTTCCCCAGCTGCTTGATTACTTTTCTATTTCTCAGAATTTAGCGGGAAATTGCACATTTGAACCAAAATTTCCACTCTTGCCCAGAACAAATGTGACTCAAAATTTCCAATCATCACAATGGAAACACGAAAAAATCTAAAGGCAAAAGATCTGGTGATCGTGGAGGTCAAGGGATAGGCGTTCTCAGACTAATAATCACCAAAATTTAAAATGGCGTATGAGCTATTGCCCCATCTTGTTGGAAGTATTCCCGCATAAATTCATTGCCATCCAACTGACCTAAAAACGGTGTAATAATTTGCTCTCGATGTCTTTCTTCAGTAACAGTTCGGTGGAAAAATATGGGTTCAACTGTACAACGTATGGATAAAGCTACCCAGACCCCATCATTCTCGGGATGTCAGCTTGACTCTACCACAAAATTTGTTGGACTTTCGGAGCTCTACATTCGCATGTTCTGCCTGTTTATGTATCCCGTGAGTTCGAATCACGTTTCATGGAAAAATTGTTTTCATTTCATTTAAATTTTGCATGAACCATCGGCAAAAAGCTACGCGCAAGCCTGGATCTCCTGGTTTCAGTTCTTGCACAACACGAGTTTTGTGGGGATGAAGACCGACATCTTCTTACTGAGGTTCCAGGTTGTTCATAATTTCTCTTGCATTATCAATTGCTTCTGCTGATCTGACTGTACATCTGACAGAACTTTCGGGTTTCCTGACGGATCCAGTTTTTCCGAAATTAGCAATTGTTTCTCTAAGACACCTCTTGAATAATGCTTTTTCAACGGCACAGTGGAGAAAATGCTCGCGAAATAGCGCAATCGTTCTGGGGATTGAGTGTTGCCGTTCCCCATTATTGTCTTCTTTACCGGTTCTATAGTAGCGTTTCAACGACACTTCTGACATGCGACCTCCCTATCTATCTACATGTCGAACAACCATCCTCCGACGGTTCACCGATGTGGGTACATCACACTTACTCTTTACCGGTATAACATCCTGTAGTGTTCACTTCTCTCACTCTCTCCGTGACTCTCCTCCACAGCTGAGAAAGTATAGTTGCCGTCTGGATTTTGTGAATATTGACTTTTGAGAGGACAACCTCTTTTATGGCTCAGTAATAAGTTGACAAGGGGGAATGGATCTAGCTTACGGCTACCTGCGTATACCTGCGTATACCTGCCGCATATTGTAGCCCTAGGCTAGGTCCATTCCCATTGTCAACTTATTACTGAGCCATAAAAGAGGTTGTCCTCCCAAGAGTCAATATTCACAAAATCCAGACGGCAACTATACTGAATATCCTTCCCGGCTGACGAGTGATTGTCCGGCGAGAGCGCTTATAAGCATAAAGATCGACTCTGAAGGCTGGTGCAATAAAGATAGACAAAAGACATTGTACTGTATATCAGTTATCTCGTCATACCTTTTTATACCTTACCTCAATCGGACACAGGCCCAGTATTTCCATCTATGCTTAACCTCCAGTTAGCTAACTGGAACCTTAGACTGTGACAACTCCGATCAAAATGAATGATAAAGGTTCACATTCAAAGTTACAGTTAGCTAATCTGGAGGTTAACCATAGGTGAAAATACTGGGCCTTATTAGTCAGGATTCACATTTGATAATACTACACATCCCCTCGAGGCTGCCAGTCGGTGTAGGATAGAATTTACTGTCAGAACTGCTAAATACAAGTAATCCATCTATGTTGATTCCAACATTTATATCCGAACACGGAATTTTATTAAATTTTGTGTACTGTTTCTCAAGTGAATTTCGGATGCCAAGATGGCAATATTGTCCTGGAGGTACTTCACGAAATAATGTAACTCTGGGCGTAGATAATAATGTTCTCGGGTCTTTTGGAATATTTTCTTTCTCACTGGAAAAGTCAGTTAAAATTTCCAGCAAATCTTTTATCGCAGATTGTGAAATTTTGTGTTTTAAACCCCAGTTTCTGATTTTTCCCATCCTACTTGAAATTTTCTGGTTGGTCGTCTATGGATGAATCTGGACAAAGTGAAACACAGAGATCTTCGTCAGGTAAGACGTATTGTTCCATGAATGAATTGAAAGTGATCCCCGATGAATAGACAGTTCGATTCGAAATGGGGTCGTCCACAGCGGCGGGGATAGCGAAACTAACTATCTGGAGTTTTAGAGTAGGACTCACTGATCACATAAACGAATTTCGTTGAGAATTTCATCAATCATTAGCCAAGATAATGACGATATTAAAAAAATACTTGTGACGTCATCATTTTTCTTAAATTTCGAATGGGGTCGTCCATAGCGAAACTAACAATATGGGGTCTTAGAGTAGGACTCACTGATCATATAAACGAATTTGGTTGAGAATTTCATCATTCATTAGCGGAGATGCCGTGACAACATGTGTAGATTCCGACCCACACTCATTATCATGTCTACCAGTATTTCTAATATTGACGAGTTTTTCGTATTCTTTTTCCGCAAGTCTATTTAAATGACGTTTACATATTTTGAAGATATTCATCGTTTTCCCCAAAAAATTACCTCCGGTTTTAGTAGAGATATTTTCTAAAGAGATGGCGCTAAACTCGCTTATAATTTATTGTATAATCTGCCATATTCTATGCGAAATGTTTGAATCAAATTCCTGTTTAGCAAACCTGCCATATTTTCATTATTTCAAATGACACCAATATGATTTCTTTGCGTAAAAATACGCCAAATTAATTGCTCTTTCAAATTTGTCTGACGTTTATTTTGGCGAAAATGATTCGTTCAAGAGTTATTGCGGAAAATCCCAATCGTGAGAGGAATTCATTGTCGAGGAGACTGCTATGTCATTATTTGACGCTAAAAACAATAGTCTTATTAATAATCACCAGACAGATGATTTGTGGCTACAGTTTACAAAGAAAAATCGGGACCAGACCGGTTATTTATTAGCTCCGCTTGAAGCTAACTGCCGTATGTTATTTTTGTAACTACTGTTACATCAGCAAATAAATTTCTCTTAGTCTTTGGAAAATCGGCCTTATATTAGGACCGATCTTTTCACCTCCAAGTATCTTCTGATTAGTTACTCGGCACTCTGACTGTGACGATTTTATTGAAACAAATAATGAAATGTCACAGTCAAAGCCCCGAGTAACTAATCAGAGGATACTTGAAGGTGAAAAGATCATCCCATAATAACGCAACATTTCTTCATTTATGTTACGAAATGCATATTTCAGCATATTTTTAGCTGTGGTTGGCGGTTCTTTATAGACTGCGTCTTTAACATATCCTAATAAAATATCCATTGGCGTTAGATAGGGTGACCTAGCTGGCCAAAGAAATGGCTCTCTATGATCAATCCATTTATTTGGGAACATTTCATTTAACCTTTCTCTAACAAACCGAGTACTGTGAGGGGGGGGGGGGGGGGCGCTTGTTGGTACATACCACAACTGTCAAATTTGTTGAAGATGAATGTGTTTCAGTAATCCCCACAGTTCCCCTCTTAAAAAATTCAAAGAAATTTCCTCGTTTAAATTTTGTTCAAAAAAAATATGGCCCAATAATAAAATTCCCGCAACTTCCAGCCCAAACGTTCAGTGACCATCGATGTTAATGATTTAAATACCCCCCGTCATTAAATTTTGATTCATCCGTTAACAAAATGTTATTTAGGAAATTTGGAAAAATTCTTTGCTGCTCCATTAGCCAATTACAACAATCCACACGCTGGTTCAGGTCCCTATCTAACAATTGTTGATGGCGCTAAATTTCGTATGAGTGATAGGTAATGATGTTTTTTCAAAATACTTCCAACAGAAGTTTGGCTGAGGGCGTGATGTTGCGCAATGTCTCTAACGCTTTGGTGCGGATTCGCCACCACCGATAAGGTAACTAAAAGATCGTTTTCTGCCGTTATCGCCCTCTTCCGTCGTTCCATCCCTTTTACGTATGCAACGGATCCCGTTTCTTCGAATCTTGAAAATAGTCTTCCAAAAGAAATTCTTGTTGGAATTCTTTGTTCGGGGTGTCTCTGGCGATAAGTTCGTAATGCCAACAAACTGTTGTTATCGCTCTCAAATATCGTGTGCAGCATATACCAAAGTTCTTCATTTGAATAGTTCATAATGGAAACCACAGAGTAGGTCAGTTTTGTATACCCAGAGGGGAAGGTAAGGGCGAAATTTTATCCGTGGTGGGGGAAGGGGACGTTAATACTATTAACACAGAATACTATCCAGAAGTGACAAACTGGCTTCTAGACGAGGCGGATTTTACATGCGCACGCGCGAAACTCGTAGGGATTTCCGTCAACTTGACGCATGTGACACGACTTGATTAATAAATAATTTATATGTTTGCCACAATTTCATGCTTTTCACACCACCAAACACGGAATAATTAATACACTTCTTAATAATAATTTTGCGGATGTAACTTCTGACGGTAAATAGCTGTCATAGTTCACAGTATTAAAAGTCTGCCTCTTGGAGTTATGCAACCAAACATACACATTTTGCGCGAATCACAGAAAATGACAGATATCCCTACAAAATCCTACGGGTCAAGGTCTCGAATATTTGACACCAAAAGATCAAAGGCGGCAAGCCGAGTGTCACTTCTGGATAGTATTCTGTGCTATTAACTTAATAGAGAGCGCTAAGTGGCCGGAAATAAGAGACCGTTGCTAAGCAATGATTTTTGAAAACTGGAAGCCACGAATCTGCTCGTTTTCAGCGCAATCTTTTCTTATTTTTCTTTCAGCACCATTTTTAAAAAGAAGCACAAAAACGCTTAAAAATTTAAAGCTTGTCGCCCACTTGGCCGTTCCGTTCCGTCCCGTTGATTTCCGTCACCTGAAGGCAACGGATAGTGGCATCGCTCACTTTTTAGTCGGCAAGCGGCAGATTTGTGTGCCGGAAAGCGAAAATTGGAAAGTTGGAATACGAAATTCAGTACAGTCATTCCAACTGGCCAACACGTGACCCCCAATGTATCTGACAAATACCTGTCATTGGTTAGCAATGTTTTTCAATTAAATTTTGCTCAACAACTTGAGTCACGTGTTGGTCACAATATCTTGGAACGACCATATTCAATTGTGTTTAATAGTAAACAGACACCGACGATTGTGATTTGTGACTTGTGAGCACTTGTGAGTCAGATTTCATGCAATGCGCATGCGCATAGGCTGTATTGGTAAATCCATTCCAGATCTGAACAATTTCGCCGTTCGTCGACGGCCGGCTATGCGTTCACTTGGCTGAACCCGGCCGAACCATCCCGATACGTTCCGTTGTTTGACGGCCAGGATCGGACACCGTCAATCCGATCCGTCGTCGTCCGGGAAGCGCCGGGACGGGCCGGTCTAATGAGCGACCGTCCATTCATTTACATGCATTTAATCCCAACCGTTTTTTGACGTGACGGGACGGGACGGAACGGAACGGCCAAGTGGGCGACAAGCTTTAGATTATCAGCATTTTTGAGCTCTCTATTCCTCTACCCGGAACGGAGAAAGGCTTTGTTTCGTAGCCAAATCTATCGAAAACTTTTCTACGTTTAAATTTTCGCACTGTTACGCCACTGGGAAAGAAATTTGCCGCTGTCAGCCAGCACGAACTGTGCCAGGGGCCTGTTCCCCAGCTTTACTAAGATTGGTAAAGTAAACGGCGCGCACAGGAATCAAATGAACGCGCAACTTTACAATTGTAAGGTGCGCGTTCATTTAATTCTCGTGTGCGCCGTTTACTTTACTAATCTTAGTAAAGCTGGGGAACGGGCCCCAGTACGTTGATGGTTTTGATACATCGTCTTGGGAATAATTCCGAGAGTTTTTTTCACTCCGTAGTGTGGACAATACCGCCGTAGTTTGACCGTAGTTTTCTGTATTTTTGGATCGTAGGTACGCGTTGTAATTTTTCTCATTTTTCTCTCGTTGGTGCTTCGCCAGCGATTTAGAAATGGGTGCTCATTTTTGGAGAACTTATGGATTTGTTGAAGATTAATTGGATCATTTTTCCATTATTTGACCAAACTGCTTGAATATGTTTTTTCGTAACGACCTCATCTTGCTTTTCTATGAGATTCATAGCCTGCAGTTACAATCTACGTATAGAGAAAAAACGTTTCCATTTAAGGTTTAAAAATTACATACTCTTTATTGTAGAGTACATACCTATCTCCATTCTCCACTACATCGAAGTAATGAGTAAATCAAATATTTTACTGATTTTTTTTGTCAACCTATCTTGCCTCATTTCGTGGAGAATACGAAAATAGTGAAGTATTCCATCCTTTGGCGGAACCCACACCTGACATACGCGCTACAGGGCATTCTCCAGGTTATTTTGTACAAAATGTTGCGGTGAGCGCCGTGAGAAAGTATGAAACTCCCCAAGTTACCCTGAGACAATAGAAACAAGGTTAACAGCGTCCTTCAAATCGATTGTTGCCAGAAAGGCATTTTTCTCAATAAGGTTTGAGACTGTCCTCCAGTTTGAAATGAGGAGCATCGATAAAAACATTGAGTTGTTTGAGGTTAAGGATAAAACGATCAGTTCCATTTGATCGTGTAATCAAGAAATAAGGAGAGACGAACTGTCCTTTTGACGGATTGCACAATGTAAAAGGAACTGTGTCTCGGCTTCTACCGAATGAGGTGATTGTTCCGTTATTTTGAAATTCACAGGGGGATGTGCCTAATACGGTCTTAACTTAAACGGTATTTTGTACCTTGATATCCACTGTAGAACGACTGGGCTGGATTACTCGTAAAGGCCCATTTTGAATGCACTTGCACGCTGGCGTTTAAGTTCCAGTGTGTTGCTCACTCCAAAACTTGATTTTCAATAGTGTGTTGTGTGTGAGCGTGTGCACGTCATTTTGATCTGTAGTGTTACAAATTAATCTTTTTGCCAACCGTTCATGAAAAGTTACCAAGCTGGCACAAGTTTGCTTGGGAAGAATCTTGTAGGTTATCTGTGTTTCGACCCCAATTTAGGTCTACTTAAACTGTGGTTTCGACAGATCGACTGATTTGACATTGGAGTGTGGCACACGTATGCACGAAAGTTTGCAGCTTGCAAGTTTACGGCACAGGCATGCGAGTGTGCTGGATGTCGGAGTTGATTGAAAATGCTATCATTGAAAAGCTATATGTCTAACTTCGCACTCGCACTGAACGCCGACTTGCAGGTGTATTGAAAATGGGCCTTCAGTCTACGCCAAGAATCAGAAAAGAACCTAATCCTTCCCGCCGAATCTACCTGGTTTATTTTGATTTCGTTGTGTTCGGAGCCCTTGGTTTCGGATGAACCGAAGACTTGTTGTGGGAAGGTGATGCCCCCTTCGTCTGCCCTCTCCCCACCCCTTTTGGCATGATTGGGGTTTGCCGTTTAAATTGCGCTTCTAGTATGACGAAGCGGAAGCTGTCCCTGTTAGGGACCAGGCTCTTTCCCGTCTTTTCTAGCGCTTGTGCGTCTTTGATTCGGGCCGCAAGTTCAGTTCCAAACTGGAACTCTTTTGTAGGGAAAGACAGACTTGTCATTGACTGACTTGGTCAATGTTAAATTTGGGTTCATGAACGATTTTCTCTGTACTGTCATTCTGAAAAACAAGTCGGAAAACAGTTTTCCAGCATCTGAGGTACTTAGATTTTAAGACCTCTTCAATAAAAGGTTTGAAATGAGGATCGCTATTACTCAACAGGAGAGTCATTGTTTTGCCAAGACCTGTTAATCCTGCCCCAATTTGATTTTGCAGTATCTCAATTGCACTCGATCACCATTCTTTGGGGCATAATTCAGCGCCCCCATCAATTCGACACTCAGCTCTGGTGCATTGAAGCGGGGTTTATCAATGCTCAGTTATCGTTTAACTGGAGGTTCAATTCCTATAGGTTACCTTTGTTATAACAATGAAAATCAACAAATTTAACTGATAGCTAAAAGATAACTGAGCATTGATAAACCGGCCCTGAGACTTAAAGTTATCCGGTTTGGGATATTTTGCTGAATGCTCACTTCGATCCTCCTTCGTGAGGCCTTGAGAAATAATATGGCCCCACCGTGCATTGACCGCTGAATGCGCTGGGTGCTGAAGGATCCACTCCAAGAATTTGGGCGAAATCGTCGTCCAACCTATAAACCAAGTGTGTGACCTGGTACACTGGCAGTAGAGGAGACCGGGGCTAGTTGGCCCACTTTCCAGAATTATTGATTTTTTCGTGCAATAAGGACATTTTCAGTAGATTTAGTATTTTCCCAATTCAAGGTATTGACTTGGCTATCATTCTAAATAGTTAACCAACGTTAATCTTTAACCCGTGTGGTGTGAGAACTTTTTATTTGAGCTGTTGAAATGAGGTATTTTCGTGTATTTTTCAAAATAGCTTATCCGATACTATGGTATTCAACAATTAAGGAAGTATTTTTTTATTTTTTTTAGTAAAGTTTAAAGGTCTGAAATAATTTTTTTTTAAATTTCTGATGACGTCAGCTACTCCGAGTTTTCTATGATCCAGTAGATGGGGCCACGCGTAGTTACAGTTACGGTGTTGATCCGTGCTATGAGCAGCGGGTGTTTTCCTCATTTTCGGAAGCATAATCACATAATTTTATTAAGAACACGAAAACACGGATGTCAGCAGACACTTACATAACGTCAAAATGTCGGTAATCGGTAGTTCACCTAAAATTATTAATTTTTTATGAGCGTCATCCATCGACAAGCTGTGTCAACGATTTGGAGTTGCTGACGAAATTTTTTTGTAATCACAATAACTAATTGAAAACTATTTTTTTCAACAAAATTCTTACGCAGAAGTTATTTTGCGCCATATGCGAATATGTATCAGTCATAAAATTTAAATTTTATCTCCCGTGAAAATACCTCATTGTGCCAACATACCCCAGTCTAGGGGCAAATTGAAACACGATTAGGGGTATATCGACACGTTGTTCATTAATATGTTACACTCAAATTTCAACCTAATTATTATAACTGAATTTTGCATCACTGCATTGCTCATGAGCCCACAAGTGACACCTTGTGCACTGAACCCATTCTTCCCTAGACGCATTATTTGAATATTTGTCCGTGCAGACAGGACAAAAAGTTTCCTCCTTTTCTTTGGTAGCATACCCTTACTCATATGGCACCACCAACAGACCGATTACTTCTTTTCTCTTGCTTATTAGATTGACTGCACGCAATAAAATGTTTTCCGGGACATTGGCCCAGTCTGTCTTGCGGTTATAGTGCCCCATTGTTGCGTATCTAATTAAGAAAAATTATTCGCAAACTAAGAAATCATATGGTTTTTGTCTGCTGCAAGTTGACACACTGTGTCTACATGCCCCGGTAGACTTGTGTCAACTTGCCCCGAGCGTCACCTCTCCTTATAGGAATTAATTGCTGATAATCTACATAACTTCAACATTCGGAAACGTTCAAGATAATACTCCAGAATGTAAGCATTCACGCAATCTACTAAACACCACTTTATTGCCGAACAACTTTAAAAAGATCAAGAAAATGTACTCACGGGGCGTGAAAACCAAATCTCACACAATATTGTCTCTTCGGTAAACCACAGATGACTGTCATCGTTGTGGTAGCTTCAGATCGTTGGCAGCACTCTACATACAACTTCTGGGAGATTTTCGGCGGCTAGTTTTCGAATTATGAAGTGTGTGTCTACTTACCCCTGTAGCCGACTAGCCCCGGTCTCCCCTACTACAGGTGGTTATGTTAAAAAGAGGCGTAAAACATAATCTGTGTTCTACTAGAAAGTTGATTTATCAACAAAACTATTTATTTTCTTCATGAACAAAATTAAAAGTACCTACAATTAGACACTTTACAACGATTAAAATTACATGTAGATTCTGACGAATTTTTTTCAGTTCGTCATCCCTTGAACATATTTTCATGTTCCTTTGATCCGAAGGTTGGCGGATAATATTTTCATTAATACTTGAAATTTTTTTCTGTGCAATGGAAACTTTCATATCGAATCCTCGATGTAGCCTTCTGCCACCATCGTAAATTTCCAATCTCCATGGCATTTCAAGACAGTTATATCGGCTCCAGGGTTAATCAATCATGTTGAGGAAGATCTTCGGTAGCAATATCCAGTGTACGATTTTGAATCGGGTGGATTTAGAAATTGCGGAATTGTACAGGAGACGTTTTCAATTGAGTTCATGCCAACAACTTGGCTGGTACATTTCCCCTTGCGGTAATACGTAAACAAACGACGCGTCTGTATCTCAACTGAACGAAGTGTCACATACTTCCGATTGTAAAGGGAAACAGAATAATTCAAACCAAGCCAATCGTCATCCAATGTTTGAAACGACCCTTATTCGTATTTCGCGCCATTCGGGCCAACGGCGTCCGTTGAATTCTTTCGGCGTCAGGGACATGACCAAGGACGTAGACAGACCACTCTGACTCCCTGGAACTGGATAGAACCGAACCTGAGCATTGGTTCAACAATTGGGCAGCCCTACGCTAAGCTATCTGTATTTGAATGGGGAAAGGGCCGTAGCCCGCTCAGACACACGGCACAACTTCGCATTCGAGCGCCTCTTTCACTCTTCGACATCGCCACCCTTTTGCCACCGGTTGTCCGGACCTCTGCACACAGCTGGTCCACCGCTCTGCGTTTGGATACCCGTCTGGCCCTGGGTTTTCACCCCCTGCCTGGTATCCAGCCCTGGAGCTTCGCACACAGCACTCCTGACTGGGACGCACACGGCTGTTCGGGGCTTGTCGGATAATAAAACAACACACAGTCACCTTTCGTTGACAACGCTCGTGAGATTCACCACTCACCCCTTTTCCAGTGGCTTATCCTCGCAGGAAACAGGATTCAGGGACCCTCACGCAGGTCACTCACCTCTAAACGTCAAAAGACTATTCCAAACTCACCCGTCAAGGCTACCAACCCAGAAGCTTAAACTCCCCAGGCGCTAACTTCAGACTGTTCAAGCGAATCATTGGTTGCATACATTTTCATTGAATTTTATTATTACGAATAAAGAAACAAAACATAAATTCCAGATTGTTACAGATTCGGCCATCCTACAAACGGCTCGTCCCGAGTCGTAAGATCCTTGACCCGGTCGTGCCCTTTTCTGATGGAAATCCTCTTCTAACCCTCATCCTCAGATCCTTCGGAAACCCCTCCTGGTTTCACCCACGGTCGCATACGATCAACGGCTATCACTTTCTCATAGCTTGCTTTTCTTCCTCCCATTCTTCGGGAATTGGGCATGTCAGCCACCAAATACCGGTCGTGAGGAAGTACCTCATTCACTATCATGGGCTGACTGAAGGGGGCTGTAAGCTTTCTACTCTCGCCCGTAGCCGCCTCGTTTTTCTTGATTACTACAATGTCTCCTTGATTGTAGATCCTCGGTGCCTTGCGTTTCTTATCAAACAAAGCTTTCTGCTTGGTCTGAAGCTTTCCGGTTCTCTCACAAGCCTCCTGTCGTGCCTTCATCAAATCGTCAATTCGTCCGCTCAATCGCTGCACCTCATCTCTCAAACCGACATCGGTTCCGTGCCTTGGATCGTATCCAAAGAGAAGTTGACTGGGAGTCTTTCCAGTGGTACTATTCACGGTGTTGTTGATCGAGAATTGAGTGGCTGTCACGTTTTGGTCCCATCGACTGTCTTCGAGTACATCGGTCATTAGTACTGCAAGAATGCTTCGATTAAGCCTCTCGATTTGGCCGTTCGCTCGGGGAGTAGCAACAGCCACCTTGATGTGTCCAATCTCGTGCTCTGCGCAATATTCGCTGAACTTAGCTGCTGTAAAGCAGCTTCCCTGATCCGTGATGACAGTCCTTGGTTTGCCATAAACAGCGCTCAATTCACTCAAGAAGTGCAGCACTAGCACAGTCTTGGTTGATGACACTGCCTTGATGAAGAGGAATCGTGTACAGGCGTCGATTGCCGCAATTATGTGTAAATTGCCCTTCGTACTTTTTGGAAACGGACCGAGGTGATTAAGATGAAGCACCTCGAAAGGTTGCTGAGGTTTCGGTATGGGATGTAAGAATCCCTCTTTCTTTCCACTGGCGTGTTTCTTCAGGATGCAAGGAATGCAACAACTTATGTACGCGTCCACGTACTGTTTCATTTCGGGGAACCAGTAAGCAGTGGTCAGACGTTTCAACGTCTTCTCGGTAGCGAAGTGTCCTCGCTCATCGTGTGCCGATCGGACTACTTGCTGTCGCATGCCTCTTGGCACGTACCACTGGCTTCCCGCAGCCGTTTCTCTATAGACGCGTCCGTCCGTCAAAGAGAAACTTGCATGGACCTTCTTTTCTTCGTCCGTCTCCGGCTCTTTTGACAGGATCTCGTAGATGGATTTGATTTTTGCGTCGGCCAACTGTCCAGCCAGGATCCAATCATCTTTATCGATGTGCAAAACGACTTTTTCGCCCGTCTGGGTCCCTTCCATGGGGTTCCTACTCATGGCATCGACGTGTTTCATTTGACATCCGGGTCGGTATTTAACTTCAAATCGATACTCCATAAGCTGCAACCACCATCGGGCAATTCGTGGAATTAAATTGGACTTGGCACTGGACGCTTTCAGAGCATTACAGTCTGTTACAACTGTGAAATCGATGTCAAGCAGGTAGATTCGGAATTTCTTGATGCTCTCGACGACTGCAAGAGTTTCTAACTCGTACGAATGGTACTTCTGTTCATGTTGGTTCGTCTGGCGACTGTAGTACGCCACTGGATGAAGTCGCTCGTCGGAGGTCTGCTTTTGAAAAAGCATTCCCGCCAGTCCCATAGCGCTCGCGTCGGTATGCAACTCCGTCGGCGATTTTGAGTCGTACAGTGCAAGAATGGGTCGATCTACCAATTTATCTTCTAGCGACTGGAAAGCATCCTGTTGTTCTGATCCCCAGCGCCAACGTTCGCTTTTCCTCGTGAGATTCGTCAGTGGTTGCGCAATTCTCGCAAAGTCTTTGATGAAATGACGGAAGTATCCGATGAGGCCGATGAATTGTCGTACTTGCAACACGTTGACGGGTGTTGGGAAATTTTTGACAGCTTCGGTCTTCGCATCACCTGGCCGAACCACTCCTCCGCTGACTTCAAATCCCAAATAGTTCACGGCTTCCCGCAGGAACGCACACTTGTCGAAGTTCAATGTGAGACCTTCCCGTCTCAAAACTTCGAGAATTCTCTGCAGATCTTCAAGTGCTTGCTCCTCAGAGGAGGCATGTAGCAGAATGTCATCGAGATAGACTGCAGCGATGTCCGCGACTGGGCGGAGGGCCTCATTCATGTACCTTTGGAATACCCTCGGCGCATTGGTCAAACCGAAAGGCATGCGTAGGTACTCGTATTGACCAAATGGTGTCACGAAAGATGTGTACTTGCGTGACTGCTCACTCACTGGGATTTGATGATACCCCATTTTCAGGTCTAGACTGGTAAAGAATTTGCCACCACCCAAGCGGTCGATTTGATCGCTAATCCGGGGAATCGGGTGACTATCTTTTACCGTCTGAGAATTCAGTTTTCTGAAGTCCACGCACATTCGTTTCTCTCCGTTTTTCTTGTCCACCAACAGAATGGGCGAAGCGTAATACGAATTGGATTTTTGGACAATTCCAGCGTCCAATAGTTCGGCGACCATCCCTTGGACCCGTTTCGCCTCGCTGGGTGCCATTCTGTATGGCCGATAAGTAAAGGGAACGTCTTTCTGCAAAGTGATTTCCATTTCGATTCCTTTAGCACAGCCAAGCTCCTCAGGACCCAACGCAAAACAGTCCCGATACTTTCTAAGAAGATCTTCCAATTTCTGCCGAGTTTCGATTTTTATTTTCCCGACTTGTAATTTTTCCCAAGGTAGATCAGCACGGCTTGACTTGGTAACCTTATGAATGGTTTTCTGCGTTAAATCTTCACAACACTTCTGCCCTCTGGCAATGACTTTGGATCTCTTGAACCTCAGTAGCTGTTGTGACAGATTAACCACTGGTAACACAGGTACCGAGTTCTCCTGAAGGCGCAGAACCGTTGCTGGAACTTCGTATTCATGCCCCGGCGACATCCGAAGGCTGTCCTCCACGTAGATATCGTAACCAGTTGAGCCAGAATACACGGGTACGTGTCCAATGTGTTGGGGGAAATGGTTGTGTCCTCCAACACATAGAGAACCAATTTCACCCCACTTTCGGAATCGTCTCGACCATATCGAAAGAAAGGCAGTTCCGAATCAGTCTTCATCATTCCAATTTTTGGCAGTTCGGTAAAGTTGCGACCGATCAGTATCGGCACATCCTGCACGGAATCCGGGACAACATCAGCAAGTACTTGGGCCTCTACGTCGTCAACCTGTAGTTTAATCTCTACAGTACCCAAGGTTGTGACGTTTCCATCCCCATATCCGTGTAGGGTGGATACTACTGAAGTATCCGGTGTTAACTTCAGCCTCTCGATCTCACTCAGAGTAATGGTGGTGCAAGAGCTCTCCAGGTCGATGTACGCGCGACTCTTCTTTCCTTCGACTACAGTATCCTTAAGAAATTTTTGATTTCCTGGATCGGATAAGGTTTCCTTTCCAATCAAGGCGGCAGTCTTCTTGTCCGTGCTGGGTTGTTTGCAGTCTCTAGCCAAATGGCCAAACCTTTTGCAATTCGCGCATCTCCTGTCCTTGTCGTCGTTTCGCTGGGTGCACTTACTGGCCACATGTCCTGGTTTTCGGCAGCTATAGCAAATAATCTCGCTCTTTTCCGTTTGACGCTCCTTTCTTGGAAACTTCTCATGAAATCTGCTATTTTTCCGTTCGAAGTGTGGAAGTTTTCGACTTTGTTGGGCTCCTGATTCCGTTAAGCTGCTGAAGTATTCCACTAGAGCTTCCGGAGTCTGGAACTGTCCCGCTTTTGCCCCCGTTTTGACCACAGGGTCGACCAGTCCTCCAATCAGGCAGCTCACAGCATCTTTGCCAGAAATCCGCAGTTCGTTCAACTGAGCTAGCCGATTATAGTAATAATTCAGGTAGCTTTCGTCAGCTTTCTTCTTAGCGAGCACCATCTTCTCAAGGAGTATGAAATAGTCGAATTGTGGCGGAAAAGCGGCACGCAGTTGCGCTTTCCAATCTTCCCAGCTGAATTTTATAGTCGGTAGACTTTTGTACCAGACCTTAGCCATTCCACGCAGCTTGCTGAGCGCGTTGTAGACGGTAGTCTCTTCATTCCAGCGAAATACGGTTCTACATTCATCGATTTTGTGGCACCAATGCACCACAGTTAGATCCGCATCTCCTGGATCGAATTCGGGAACCGCATGTGTGCCCAGGCCACTGGCACGCTCCTTTTGGTTACTGCTTTCCATAAATTGCGTCATCGCGGCCGTTAATTGTCGTAACAGATCGTCGTTTGAAGTAGTCGTGTCAGTATCTGACGATCCGGCGCCGTCTCCTCCACGTGACGACCCTGGTTCCGGATTTTGCGGTGATGCAGTTATTTTCCGTTTTCGATCTTTCAGCGGGGTCATTTTCCCACGTTTTTGTTCGATTCTTCGAGGGAACTTTCTGAAAGAACGCCGTCGTTTAATTATTTCTGCCTTCCGCGATTTGTAGCAGCATCGTCGAGTTTTAAACTCAAAATTCACAAACAAAAACAAGAACGAATAATAAAATCGTTTCTGAAATTCAATAAATAAAATTCATTTCTTGTCGGAGTCAGAGTTTTGGTCTAATCCCACTCCTGAACTGTAAAGGGAAACAGAATAATTCAAACCAAGCCAATCGTCATCCAATGTTTGAAACGACCCTTATTCGTATTTCGCGCCATTCGGGCCAACGGCGTCCGTTGAATTCTTTCGGCGTCAGGGACATGACCAAGGACGTAGACAGACCACTCTGACTCCCTGGAACTGGATAGAACCGAACCTGAGCATTGGTTCAACAATTGGGCAGCCCTACGCTAAGCTATCTGTATTTGAATGGGGAAAGGGCCGTAGCCCGCTCAGACACACGGCACAACTTCGCATTCGAGCGCCTCTTTCACTCTTCGACATCGCCACCCTTTTGCCACCGGTTGTCCGGACCTCTGCACACAGCTGGTCCACCGCTCTGCGTTTGGATACCCGTCTGGCCCTGGGTTTTCACCCCCTGCCTGGTATCCAGCCCTGGAGCTTCGCACACAGCACTCCTGACTGGGACGCACACGGCTGTTCGGGGCTTGTCGGATAATAAAACAACACACAGTCACCTTTCGTTGACAACGCTCGTGAGATTCACCACTCACCCCTTTTCCAGTGGCTTATCCTCGCAGGAAACAGGATTCAGGGACCCTCACGCGGGTCACTCACCTCTAAACGTCAAAAGACTATTCCAAACTCACCCGTCAAGGCTACCAACCCAGAAGCTTAAACTCCCCAGGCGCTAACTTCAGACTGTTCAAGCGAATCATTGGTTGCATACATTTTCATTGAATTTTATTATTACGAATAAAGAAACAAAACATAAATTCCAGATTGTTACACGATGTAGGGCCAAAAGACCGACAGATCCTTTGTCGTCAACAATGAACGTATACGTGGTACATGAGACTTCGTATCTGGGACTTTTACTATCAATATTGAACCTACCTATATCTTCAATATCATCGAGGGTCATATTAGTCAGTTCTTCTCTGCGGCATATTCCACTTCAGAGGAAGCTAAACGAATTCGCTATGTACAGCTCTGTCTATTCTCGATATTCTGGTGGTCAACTGGACGCGGAGGTAGGAAACACTCGCGACCTCAGCACCCTGTGGCTTTTCTACCTGTGTCCTGTGAATTTTCCAATTACTGATTTGTTTCAATCTACCCAATACAAAATTTCCCTTATTGAATGTTATCTTGGATTAGGTACCGGCATGAGGCGAGGTTCGACCACCGGCCGCTTCCTGCAGGGCCGTAACTACTTATAATTTTGGTATGTGCGAACAACGAAATGGGCGCTCTAAAGATGAGCTATCGATAACAGTTTTTCCTGGATAACTTTGAAACACTTATCTTTTCTGAGACGAGTTTCGAGGATATCAATGATGGTTTAAGTATGCATAATTACCCGGAAATTAACAAAGCTACCATGAAGAGAAACTGGTAATTGGAGGTCATCTAGATGTTAAATTGACGAATTTTTCATTTTCCTCTGCAAACATGTATATTTTGCTGGCCGGAGTACAAACCGTCATCATTTCTAAACAAATTTAGTATCTTGAAATTTTTCGATTGAACACTCAGTTTAGAAATAAAATGCACAAATTGAGGGGGTGCGAGTCACAGGAAATAAGGGTCGTAATCCGTCAGAAATTTTCATTATATTCTCAGTACCAGGCATCACATTGTTATTCAGTTCTTGATAGACAAAGTGAGTGTTGGCAGTGTAATGACCGATTCTGAAAATCGAAAGCTAAGCGACGTGAACATTTTTGACAGATTACTACCGTTACTTTTTATTTGCACCCCCTCAGTTTTTAGAAATTTATTCTTACTGACTGTTTAATAAAAAAATTACAACATACAGTCCAATTTTTAAGAGAAGGAACTTTCGTCACCAATTTTGATAATGAACTTCGCGCTACGTTATTATCGAGGCTGTACATGTTGAAAAGATCGAGACATTATGGACAATCATGTCTTCCCAAAACTTCCATAAGAATGCATGAGAATGATAAGGATACCTGCATAAAATTCGCGATTTCAAAAATCTACACTCCTTCTGTCGGAGAAACTTCGAACTAAAACTAAGAGAACCGCTCATCGGTTGTCTCAAACTCTTCACAGTAAAATCCACGTAAAATCTTCAAGTTTTGTATCGTTTCGGGGTTTGTGAGTGTGTAACGATTCTTCATGAAGGACTGGGCAAACTTTTGTGAGCATTTGAAGCTGTAGTGACATTATCAAAAGATTTCATCAACTCAATTGTAGGTTATGAAAAGGCGGAATAATGCAGAAATGCAGAATACAGAAGAAAAGGGGGAGCAAAAACGCAAAAGGAGCCCTCAGAACGCAATTTACTGTGTTCACAATTGCAAATAAACTAAAAAAACAAGGCAGAAAATTACATTTCCATCTATTTCCCAACAAATTGTCACAAGTTTTGATAAAAACAACCAGAAAAAGTTACCAATAAAAACTGATGAATTGTGTTAATCATTTTGTGAAGACGCGTGTGATCGATACCACAAATTGATGAAGTAATTAGTCCAAAGGAGAGGAGAACCTGGCGTAATTCAAAAGTATCGCGGCGATGTGTTTGCACTTTCCGGACGCTCCGGCCTCTTGCAACAGTTGCAACTGCACAAAAATGGTGCTGCATACATTGATGTCCTCATCAACACCAAACCATCCAGAAATTTCGTGTGGTTTGCCCGTCAGAAGTGCACTGGTTTGCTAGTTTATAGGCACAGCACCATAATTTTTAAACCCAAAAGTGCCCCATTCCTGGTGTCAGTCTTTTGCTCGCGGAACCCACACAAAATCACGTTCTTGCTGTTCAAGACTTGTTCGCCCTCCATGAAACACCGTCTGTTGTGGTTTGCCGCCAAATAATGGCAAAAACACTGCCGTTAAATTAAGAAAAATTTCGGTGTATATTTGTGATCCAGTTTTGTCCAAGTTCACGATAGAGAAACACAAGGAACAATAACAACTACAACAACACCAACCAACAACATGAAGCACAAAAACCACGAAGAATAAAGTACTTAAAATTGTAAAAAACGCGTTAATAAAATTCAAAAGAAACGCCCGCCAAATTTGGCATTCTTAGTCCACCATTTTGTTTACGTTTCACAGCGCCCCCATCGGTAGTCGAAATCGCGAATACCTCTTAGTGCACAACCTCCACTCGCTGTCAAACTGAATTGTCAACTGTAAGATTGTGTCAAGAACTGATCTCGAGTGTTCTCCGGATACTTTAATTTCTGAACGACTTCGGGTCACTCTCACTTTCCTCCGGTGCGTTTCTGGATGCTCTCCTGTGTGTTCTAATTACTCTTCACTTCGGAAAATGTAAAAGGTTAACTGTCAAATTCTTGTTGAACTAGCCATGACGTTATTTACAGAGGAAACATTTGCGACATACGTCACCGTTGGCGTTCATACCACTACAATTGATGATGTTGGTTCCTTCTTTCAAAATTAGAACTGTATGTATTATGTTAATAAATTCCTTTACACTGGTAAGTATTGCTTCGTAAACTTCTGACATAAACTTTGAGATTGATGGTTTGGGGACACGGAACATGTGCATGAGAGTTCTGTAGCTGTTTCCTGGTGCCAAAAGTTGAGCGTAATTTCTAATTTTACCTGTGCTGATATAGCATTTCTCAACATTGTATTTGACTTCTGGATTGAAAGTGCAACCATCCGTAGTAAGTAGCCTAATTTTTTAAGGCGTTAATCTTACGCACATCCTATATTCTGCAGGGTCCTCTAAATAGAGTTCCTTAAGAAGTGCTGATGCTCCTTTTGAACCTCTTCTGCTGATCCAATCTCTGAAATGCTGTGACCCGTATTCTTCTCCGACAAACACATTCTTCTTCTATTTCATTGACAAGTTCCTCAATCACAATTTGCATAACTCTGCGAAAAAGTTTTCTCAACTTTTCCTTCTGCAAGGCTCTAGAACGACAAGAACTACACTTGCGTGCAAAAAAATCGGCCCACCTAAATTTTTAGTGAAATTCAAAGTGGCGTAATTTCTGAACGAAAAGAGTAAATCCAAAAAACTTGGCATCCCTGAATAGCTACATTCTTGGGCTATCACCCGCCAGACGCTGTGTTTTATACAGGTTCTCTGAGTACGTTTTACAGGGTGTCACGTAAAGTTCTGCAAAAATGCTAAATTTTGGATGACCCCACGGTCTAGGAAAATGATGTAATTTTTTCTTTAAATGGTCCTGGGATATTGTTACACTCATATCTTGAAACAGCACTGGAGAAACCGACTCATTTTGTCCAACTGCAGGGTGGCCAGAGAAAAACAATTTTTCGTGCCACCGTCATCTGAAAACGACTAACTGATGTATAGGTACTTTTTGATCATTTTCTTGAGAAAACAAGTGAATTAAATAAATCAAATATTCAATATTTAATTAAAAACAGGCATTTTCAATACTACCCCTTGCTCTCAAAACTTCTCGAATTCTCCTTGAAATGCATTTTTTCAAATTAAATATTGAATTTTTTATTTATTTCTTTCAATTCAGGCATCGTTTTCTTAAGAAAATGATCAAAAAGTACCTATGCATCAGTTAGTCGTTTTCAGATGACGGTGACACAAAAAATTGTTTTTCTCTGACCACCCTGTAGTTGAACAAAATGAGTCGGTTTTTCCAGTGTTGTTCCAAGATATGAGTGTAACAATATCCCAGGATCATTTAAAGAAAAAATTACATCATTTTCCTAGACCGTGGGGTCATCCAAAGCTTAGCATTTTTGCAGAACTTTACGTGACACCCTGTAAAACGTACTCAGGGAACCTGTATAAAACACAGCGTCTGGCGGGTGATAGCCCAAGAATGTAGCTATTCAGGGATGCCAAGTTTTTTGGAATTACTCTTTTCGTTCAGAAGTTACCCCACTTTGAATTTCACTAAAAATTTAGGTGGGCCGATTTTTTTGCTCGCAAGTGTAGAACAACGAGAAGGATGCATCCTGGCGTTGTGACTGCACTACTTGCACATACATACTAGTGCACTTTCAAGTGTATACATCCACTGCCTTTAAGTATGCGACAGTAGCATACCAGGCTAACTACAAGTGCAAGTAACTAGGCTTAGTAACTATACCAATGTAAACCTGCCTTCACTCCAAGAATGAGGGTACCTAACCTAATTAATCAATACGGAGTGTCTTTGAAATATGTGTACAACGCGCTACCACATCCTATCAAGGTCAAAATAGACCGATTTAACCGGAATGACCTTAGTCATGATACTGAAAATCAAATGCTAAGCGACAAGAAAATTTCTGGCGGTTTACGACCCTTGCTTTAGGTTTGCACTCCCTCAGTTTTTAGCATTTTGGCATTTTCCTGTTAAGGGGACGCTCAAATTGTGACGGGTTGCATACTTTTCGACCAGAATCCGTTTTAGATTAGACTTTAAAACTACTTTGTATTATCGTGATATTTTTACATACGCGCACCTATTTTCTCAAGGGCTACAATGTAAGCTATTTTATTTTGCGAGAAAAGATCGATTTCAAGTGATGAAAACATAAATTTTTTATAAAATTAAATATAAATGTACTCACATTGTAGCTATTCTAAACAAACTGTCCTTGTTATCCATTCGTTTTCCTTTCTTATCTGAAATACGATTCAAGATGACACTTTTGTCAAAACTCTTAATTTTTCATCAAAATCGATTCCAACACGCTTGGCAAAACATACCCTTTCTCCCAAAAAGTGCTGTACATTATGCCTCCATGAAAATAGGTATGTGTAGAAGCGCGTAATCATTATTAATATCTCCATAATACCATTGAATTGTAAGTGATTTCAAAATGTAACCTTAAAATAATTCTTGTCAAAAAATAGCCAAGATGTGACAATTCGAGCGTCCCCTTAAACTGAGTGTCCAATCGAAAAATCACAACATACCTAATTTGTTGAGAAATGATGACAGTTTGTATTCCGCCAAGAAAAATAAACATTCCTGGAGAGGAAAATAAAAAATTCATCACTTCAACATCTGGATGACCTCCAACTACCAGTTTCCCTTCAAGGGAGCTTTGTCAATTTAAGGGCAACTATGCATGCTCATACCATCCTTGATATCCTCAAGACTCGTCTTAGAAAAGATAATGGTTCCAAAGTTATTTCGGAAAAACTGTTGTCGATACCTCATCTTTAACGGCCTGTAACTCCGTCATCATAAGAAATCGGACATAGGTCCATAGAAAGTTTTCGTCATCATTTTCATCAAGGAATACGTCATTAAAATATTGCCAACGAATTACGGGACACCCTGTATACAACTTTATACCTAAATTTCTTGTTGGTATTAATCGTCTGGCAGTGATTATCCTCATCCCTCATACTATCATGAACTTTGTGCTATGCTGGGATCTCCAGGTATTTTCTCATGATTCTCTTCAATCAGTATTTTTGGAAGGAAACTCAAATATTTGTCAAAACTTGGTCTACTTATATGTATAACAAATAAATTACATGAATATTCAATTCTTCACTCAATTATATGTTATCGTAAGAAATTTATTTAGATGGTAAGCTTCGAAGGATCATATTGAAATGAAAGTTAATTTTAATCAATCTTCATTGTTCTACATTTTTATCCAAACCCTAAATAATTATACGTATATTTCCAACGTTTTGTTATAGTTATAATAGGAAACAAAGAAACGAAGAAACAAAGAATTATTCCTGATTGGAAATTCTAAAACTAACAATTAAACTGAGTTGGAATAAGATTCCGAGGAAGAATCAGATTCGGATTCACTACTATCATCACTTAATGTAATTATCAATTCATCCACTTCGTCTATAATGTACTCCCTCCTCATATATTCGTCTTCAACCTTCTCAACATGTCTACAAATATTTTCCCAAACATCCACACCAATCTTGTTGAATTCTTCTTCAGCCAGTTTCCACACGTCATCCATTTTGAAAGTTATATTGCGTGCACCCACTTCATTTTTAACAACAGCCCAAATTTTTTCTACAAGAATAATTTGAAAAATTAATTACCATATAAGGGCCGGTATTTTCACCCTTATACAGTCAAGTTTATCTGGAAGTTGAATACTTCGGTCACGATTATTACAATAATGAAAGTCTACAAATTTAACTGTCGGATAACTTTAACTAGAACATGAATAGATCGGGAACAATTCAAGTAAAAAATACCGATCGGATTAAGCTCTGGGTGATAGGGTGGCAGCCGCAAAACTTCATGACCATGCTGAGCCAAGAAATGGTCAATGACATATTCTTTCTGGGCGGGTTTATTTATGTTGATTAACGCGTACAGTTCCGGTTTAGTGGCTTTTTTATCACAAATAATCCCGTGTTTTTCTAACCATTTCTGCATGTCTCCTTTTTTCCATGATGTAGTCGGATTTGCTTCTCTGGTGACATTATGGTACGACGCGTTATCGATTACAAATACTGAATTGGCCTCAAGATTCGGTAATAATTTTTCGTTCAACCATTTGATCTCCCGTCTTGAGACCAGATTTAAAAATTAACAGCGCGTTCGGGACGAATCCTTTTGCACCACCAGCGTGAACAATAATCAATCTCTGCCTTTTAGAGGCAGGAGATTGCAAACAATTGGTCGTACCATCAGTCCAAGCTTTTGGTCGAGATGGGAACTGTGTATATAAGTCTCCGTATAAATAATATTACGACCTTCTCTTTTAAATTTACGCAACTGTCTCAAAAAATGAATCCTCTTAGCTCTGATATCTGTTTTCTCAATCAACACCTTTCTATTGTCTTCGGTTTTCTTCCACCGAAAACCTAATTTTGCCACCACCTTTCTAAATGAGGATAGCCTTCCCTCAAATGGAAAGTTATCCTCCTCTAAAGTTGAAAGTACAGTCTTGAGGGTGGGTCTCCTTTCGTATGTCGCCGCGTAGTTGTAAAACGTTTTACAGATCACCTCCTCTTGAAACTCACTCATAGTGGTGTTACCGTCAAAACCCGAAATCAGTTGAAACTAGTTTGAGTAGGGTTTGAGAAACCTAGTATTAACTAGTCAATTCTAAAAATCACCATGAGCATTTGGTAAACCTGGTTTTGACTAGTGAAAACCCGAAGTAACGAGCTGAACTTTGTGAATACCCGAATTATAACTGTTTTCGGTTCGAATTCGTTTTTTTACTGATAAATTCAGGGAAAGCCAGTCCCAACCAATGCCATGATTGGTTAATATAAAAATATAATAATTTGTTATTTTATCTCCATTGCGACGTCCATAGGCGTCTTGTTGAACGTGCGGGCAGGTACCGCCACAGATCTATTGGTCTTATGGCATGGTTTCTAGAAGAATGGTAATAACAATACATAATGTATCGAATTTTTTTGTGGGAAAACTTACCGATCTGTTGGAGTTTCAAGTTGTTCCTCAATCATTTCTAATATCTGTAAAACAGTTGTTTTTTCTAAACGAAATCTAATATGAAAGTCCGTATCATTGTATCTTTCAAAATTATCCACTCTGGGGTCTGGGGTCCGCTACTTTATAGGGTCGTCGAACATGCTCAAAGAACTCTACAAATTCTTCGTCTTCATCCGTCAATTGCTCAAAGATTTCCATTTCTAGAAATTTGTTTTTAGTGATATCTACTGTAGTGCAGCTATCGTATTTTTACTTCTGGTAGGAGATGGGGTCCAGTAGCAGTGATAGTGTACCACGAACCTGTTATACGTACCGAAAACTGACACCTCTATTTAACTAACTATCACTTGAAGTGCCAGCTAACATAGCAGACGCTTTAACAAACAATTTGCGGTTAAACACAACTTGATAAACACGCTAACTAGCAGTAAGTCGTTAACTGTCAGTTACTGAACTTCAACTAAGCATTGATAAACCGACCCTAAAAGTTGTTCATAAAAAAGTTACAGGGTGCGGAAATTAAAATTCTTATTTCACTTGTGGGATAGGTGCAAAAACGACAGCTGACAGACGACAACGAACAGCTGACGTGGTTGTTAGGTGTCCTTTGTAGCATTGCATGTGAAAAACCCGCACTCTGCACGCCGCCACTGCACTCCACACGGGCGATTGATCGAGAAAAAGCACAAAAAACAAACGCCCTTGTTTTGTTTGTTTACTGTAAAAAATAATGTCAAACAGTGACAGTAAGATAGTGACAGTTTAGTGCCTTGCGGTGCGCCCAAACTCGCGGCACGAAGAGTCCCACGTCGGCGCATGTTTTGCCATATCTCACAGGCGACGCATGAACCTATTTGTGTTTCTCCTTGTCTTTACCCCAATTACCAATTACCCCAAAACTTGGATGCGCCTGCCAAGTGAGCAAGACTTTCCTTGAAACAGCTTCAAGAGGTGCTATTTTGATCACATCGTGATTTGCTCAGTGTTACCTCTTAGGGATTTACCATGCATAGAATAGTTCATTGGGATCTGCATTTGCAGGATGCCCAGCTTTGTCCCGAGGTACTCTTTCTGAGATGGTCTCAGAGGAATACTACTGCGAGTCTAAGAGAACACTCAAAGCAAGTACCATAGGAACTCCCACGGTAATCGCCATGAGACCGTCTACAGAATTTGCCTTGGGTTATCTACACGTGACATAAATGCAGTTGATGCACATGCGCATTTTGCTTGTTATTCTCGATGTGCGTTGGAAACAGAAGGTGATGTGCTTTGTGTTGAGTGAGTGACACACAATAATAATCAGTGAACAAATTGAAACCGGGTGCCGCTGCCTGTCTATTTCATTCGAAGACTATGTGCTCTGCGGAAGTGGTGTACTGAATAAGGTAAAAATTCATGACAAGTCTGTGCTATTTATAAAGTCACAGCACCTATAGGGTGATCCATCACTTACGGCACAATTTTTCCTGGCTGACTGAGTTATGGTTTTTGAAAATGGGGAATCCGTCTGGACGACTCGACTAGTCTAATACAAAATACTCATTTCAGGCTAGAAAATCGAGTCTTCGATAGTGAGTCATCTCTGACATGGTTCACTCAACTGTTTCAGTTCATTTAAGGTGTTAAATATTATTATAAGATTATTATAATTCATTTTAATAAAAACTATTTTATCATTATATGCTCCTTTATTGCGGGGGTATGGGAGGGGAGGAGGTCGAAAGATACCCACGCGAGTCACAATAATATTCTGCTGAGGATCCACTATGTAACTTCTCTTGGAAGTCTCGAGGACTGCGCCTGAAGCGGACATTTGAAAGTCGCCAGACTATCACAACTGTGCCTATGTAACAACAACTCATCGAGATTGCTATGTGATGTATAGTCTATTCAAGATAAACTGAACATCACGTGACCTACGTTGTTTAGCAAAATTTAAATGAAAAACATTCATAACCATTGACTAATGACAGGTATTTGTCAGGTAGTTTGAGGTCAGGTGATGTTCAGTTTATCTTGGATAGACTATATTTGGGACTGATTTTTGCTCACTGGGATCTTATCCATCCTATGGGGCTCTTACCTCTCAGGAAGTTTTCCGACTGAAAGCTTGCCGTTCAGTCCTTGTGAAGCCAGTATTTTTGCGATTTCGAGTCCCGATTCCCATTTTGGGGCTATAAAATAAAGCACTTCGGCATAAGTCAGTACCATTCTTCCAGATGTTGTTCCGTTATCTAAGACCTGCCCTTATAGAGTCCATCGACGCAACCTACGACATCTGCATGGTTCTCCATCAATTCGAAACCCTCGTCTCACTTTTGTGGTAAATCTTGAAACTATAACAACACCACGTGTCGCTTACGCAATTCTTCGTTCAAGGGTTCGTCGTTCCACCCCCTAGCGGGTTAATTATTCACGGTCCTTCCAAGTCCGTATAGGGTCATCGTCGTTGCTGGTAGTCGCCCCCAATCGTTTTCTGGGAGCTGTCACATCGGAAGGTCAGATTCATGCTTGATCCCTTTTTAGGAACTTCGATCCTATTTGAAGTAATGTCTTCCTTTGCATCATCGTTGATACCTGTTTGAGTACATTTAATTGATTCACCGTATTGCGTATATTGCGGCGCTAATCATTTATTGATTTCGTATAGTTTAAGTTCACTCACTTACTTTTGTAAGATCCATTCGCGCTTGGCCAAGATCGGAACTATCCTTTTGCATAATTCAATCAATCTTTATATCGAGTACCTTAAGTTTACCTGAGTTGATACCTAACTGGTACTTCTTTTAGTATTCTATGAATGCCAACTTTTGTCACCCATTTGAGAGAGTGTAATAATAGATATTTATGTACCTAGGTTATTACGTAGATGTTTATGTCCTCCGAGGGTGACGAGATTAAGTAAGGCTTGTAAGTCGCCCGAGGGCATAGACATCAAGTAATAACCGTGGTGCATACAATATTTTATGAACGATCGGTCATAAAACGCCATCTTACGCCTTGATTCGCGGGCGCTAAAGTGGTATTTTACGCCCTAGGGCGCTAGAAGTACGCATCGTGTATTCTTGAACCAAATAGCTTTATTCTATCTTTTTAATGACTAATGATTTATTTTGCGTGATTAGACACCTCAAAATTACAATTGGGACAATTATTTACATTATGATGATGACTTGTACTGGATCGATTTTTCCAAAAAAAAAAGATCCGTAGAACTTCTTCCTTTATAGTAACATCATCTACTTGAACTTGCTCCATTTATTGAAGACCACTTCTTTTTCACATAAAATTTCCGATTTCACTGGTAATAATTCTGTAGCTTCGGCAGCGTTCGTAATTTCTGCTGCGAAATCGGTAATTTCTTCTTCATTCGCCGTAAAAATCTTCTGCAAAACCGCCACTCATTTTCACTTTTGGAAATTTTTTCAATATGGCTACTGTAACGTGTTACTTTTGAGCCCCTTTCGGCTCGGGGCCAGAATAGACCGAAGGTACGTCCATGCCTGGGGTAGAAGCCCCCTAAAAGGACATGTGCCCGTCCAATGTCGTAATTTTCCCCGTTCTGGTTATTTTGTCCTTTTTGACTATTTTTGTTACCCCCACTTCTGCTCCTTCAGGGCAGAATTTCAGCGGGCATCCGGCTATACTGGGCAAAATTTCACGCTCCAACCCTTCAGGTTTTTCAGCGGGGAGGACGCTATAATCCTCTAAGGCGAGCTGGCGTCCTCAGGCTTCACCCCAAAATTCCCTTTCCTTTTCTCCTATCTTACTAACTACTACCCTAACCAGCATTTAACTTGCACAGAATAATTGTTTCGAGTCTTGATTGACGCCGGTCGCAATTATTCTTACGTGAACCGGCCACGAATTTCCTATTCCCATCAGTATTCTCTAAATTTCTCTAAATTCAACGTTACTAACAATTACTACCCTTGTCGTGTTAAAGCCTTCGGCTGCGCCTCCGGCTTTAATTTCACGACCGGGCCCTAACCGCTTTCTTACGCCCTTGATACATAAATAACTATTATTTTTCATTCGGGTATTTTCTTAGGAATTAAAAAAATCGAAAACACCGAAATTTACAATTTTTAATAGACGGCTTTGTTTGGCAAATTTCTATGACGTTGAGGGGTTTGTTTATGTCAGTTGGTGTCAGTGTCAGTGTCACGTGAAAAGTGAGAAGAATATTGTGAAGCTTTTTATGGAAGAATACACGGGCCATTGTCTTGTTGCATCAGGATACAAGTATTTTCTTATCTGTACTCTTAAACTTTAGTATTAAAAATGAATCAGACAGATCGGTTTTTACTCATTAAATATGCGGGCTTTTTCGGAGGGCATAAAGCTTATGCCCTCCCAAAAAGCCCGCCGGTTGTTACGCACTTGTTTACATATATATCTCTAAGCACAGACCAAAATAGCGACTTACAGTCAAGTGAAAAATAAATTTACTTGGCGCCCCAATACACCGTGTCCAGAAATTAGCCTGCAATAATTCGCCTGATGATTCCTCTATAAAAACGATGAAAAAAAGTTCCAATAAACGTATGTCGAGAATCGCTTCCTAAGGGAGATATACCCCCTGAAAGGTAGCCCCCCTATGATGGTTTATGTTAAATATCTCCAAAACTGTTCAAGATTAAAGGTACGTTTACAACCAATCCGATTCCGGCGCACTTCTAAATCGGATTGCAAAGTGTGGTAATAACTTCAAATGAGGAGTGGCCACCATTTACAATACAAATTTATATTCGAATTTCGAAATTAGAAATAATCGTACTTTATTCTTAAAAAATTAAATTTACCAATGTTAAAAAAAGAAGTTGAGGGAAAAAATTTGGCGGCAAGGCCTATTCGTAGAGCATGAAAAATAAATCATTTTTTGTTAATGGGTTTTTGAAATCAGATCACAACCAAAGAAACTGTGGCGTTCTGGAGTTTTTATCAAACAGCCTGTATATGCTTATACCATCATTGATATCCTCAGGACTCGTCTCAGAACAGATAATGGTTTCAAAGTTATTTCGGAAAAACTGTTGTCGACACCTCATCTTTAACGGTCTCTAACTCCATCATCATTAGAAATCGGACATAGGTCCATAGGAAGTTTTCGTCATCATTTTCATCAAGGAATACGTCATTAAAATATTGCCAACGAATTACGGAACACCCTGTATCAATGTACACGCCATCTCGTTGGCGGGAAATCTAGTTTCTGCGAATGATCTAAATTTTGGAAGGTATGCATTGTTGAGGACACTAATATGTCAAGTTTTGACGGGTGATAACAATCACAAGAGTATGATGTAATAATTCCATGACAGCCAGTTTCCAGTTTCATTGTCAAACCAGTCTCTTTAACAATGTTATTCCTCCCACGCACAATCAGGATTTTCAACAATAACTCTTGGACAGTCTTTTTTTATCAACAATGAACATGAGAGCATTTCGAACATCGGTAATTTGAAGGGAGAAAAAGTTGAGACTGTCATTTGCAAATGCTTGTAGCGTACGTAGCGCCCCCTAGGAAATACATCAAAACTGAGTCCAAATAAGTATTCCCCGTACCAAAAAACTCTCGTGTACAAATTTTTGAATTATTATTCCCAAAACTTGACAATTTATTCAAGAAAATGGAAATAAAAATTTTCATTTCAACACCCTGTAACTTTTTTATTATCAACTTTTGAACTGAGGTCATTGTGGTTAAATCGTTCTATTTTGACCTCAGGAGTATGTGGTAGCGCGTTGTACACGTATTTCAAAGACACCCCGTATATTGACTTAAATTTACTCAATCTTGAGAAAACTCGGTATAGGTCCGTGCATAGATTACGGAGGGGAAGATTGGAAACGCTCGTATACAATCCATGCATAAACGCGACCACCTTTTAACTGTAGTTAACATTTGACCCGTATGCAGCGCTGTATTCGTTCAGCGAGGGTGATGTGACGAGAAATTTAATTGCACCCGTTTTTGATATTTCTATGTTGATTCAAAGCAAGTCAGAAGAATATTTGATATTATTTTATTGAGAAAACCAGAAAATAACAACAAAAATAGGAATATAATGCAGGGGGCGGATTTTTCGATTAAATTAATTCATGATGGGGGGGTTTCTTTCATTTTTGATTATTTGTATCAACTTTCAAGCGATTTAACTCACTTACTGCAGACAATCCTTTGGCAACTTGAATAATGCCACTTCAGGGTTTTAAATTTGTTACTGTAACACTGCTCACTGATAGAGTATGAATCGCAAATCCGAGCGCGACTCATAATTTTTTTGAAACTTCTAAATAATCGAAAGAATTAAATTTTGAGACAGTCAAATGTTGAATCTCCTGGCAACGGATTAATTGTTCCAAATAAGTTAACATTTGAGGCAATAGATGGTACTAATATCGCTGCGGTCGCACCGTTTCCAATCTTCTCCTCCGTAATATATGGGTCCGTGTATAGGACCACCACAGAATACTTCATCATTTAATATAGAATTGTAATATGTAGGACCCCCATAGTATCAGTATAAAGTTTTAATACATATTCAATAACGAAAAAACCTTTAGCGGATACATTTACAGGGAATGCGATGGATTGCTATCCACTCGATAACGATACTTGACGCGTCCAATAAAGCTTTATTATAGATCCTGCATAGAAAAATTATTTTATGTTTTACTACATAGTATATTATGGATCCATAACGAACTCGAAAACAAGTACGTTATGGGGTATATTTTACATACTTCTCGATCTCAGCTCAATCTTTAATTGTTCATATGTAGTAGTGTTCTTTGATGTGCTACAACCCACTAATTTTTAAGTTATATTCCATAATTAACCTAGAGTTTGAAATTTAGCGCGTCTTCTCACGCTCCCGTACTGCCAACCTCGTGGCGTGAACCTCCCTTGAACTTCATTGTGTTTTTAGTGCTGCTACAAAAACCACATTTGTTAATACTTTTTTAGGTTTTTCTTAGCTAAAATTCTTTTTTAGATAGGAAATGCCCAAACATAAGGACAGGAAAAGGACCCGTTCGGGCTCCTCATCTTCGGAATCAGACGGAGATCTCAGATTACTCCGAAAAATCAAGAGACTGGAAAAAGAGGTTAGGAAGAGGCGCGTTTCACGTGCTTCTGGGGAAAATTCCCTCAAGGGAAGCCGAAGCCGTAGCCGCCTCAGATCGTCAAAGAGTAGGAGCCCTCCCAAACAGTCTCACGACGGCAATAGGCCGAATGGAAATGACGATCATACACTAGGAGACTTACGTTACACTCGAGGTGCGGGGTCCACACTAGATGATCAGTCCCATTCGCCACATAGTTCTCGTCAATCCCCTCATACACCAGAACAGGACTGTCTAATAATAGACGCGAGTCTGGATGAGGAGGCTCTTGATATCCTCGGAGAAGATCCTTCGATTGAGAAGCCGTCTCACAACTTTCTTCACCCGGAAGTAAAGAAACGATGGGCGTTTATCGCCGCCCACGGTATGGAGTCCGTCGCCAGACAGGAATTGTCTGAAAGATACAATCCACCCAAGGATTGTTGGTTCTTGAAACCCCCGACTATAAACCCTGAAGTTCTGGCCATAATGAATGGGAACTCTCAGAAGAAAGACGGTTACCAAACTTCTAAGCAGAAGTCCGTGGGTGAAAGTCTTACGGCTATTGGAGGGGGGCTGAATTTATTATTGGAAGAAGAAGGTCGGGACAAAGTCCCGAAAGAAATAAGAGAGAAATTATTGGCTCTAATGTTCGATTCGGGAAAAATTTTGTCCAATCTCTTTTTCGATTTTTCAGTCGCCAGAAGGCAAGTCATTTTGCCATCCCTATCCTCCGTCTCAAAGCCGGTTAAAGACTCATTGGAGGCGAGCACGCCAGGAGAGCTGCTTTTTGGTCCCGAATTGGGCGATAAAATTAAATCGGCAAAATCTCTTGAGCGAACCGCAAAGGATCTCAAGGATACCACAAAATCCGTCCAATCCCGATTTCAACCCTCAGCCTCGGGAAAAAAGGTAGGGGGGGAAGGCAGCTCCTCCGGTAAACAATCATCCGGGACTAATGCTTATAAAATTAAGCAGTTTAATAATTCTTCGAACAAAAATTATCAGTCGAAGAATTTAAACTATTCGGGCCAGGGACGCTATCAGAGGGGGCGTCACCAAAAAGGCCGATCACCTCCATCATCCCAGAGAAAGGGGAATCACGAGTACCACCGCAAATGAATCAGGTAGGGACTCATGCGGACAGGCTCCGGTTTTTCACCAACGAGTGGCGGAAAATCACCAATAGCGCTTTGATCTTGAGCTGGACTCAAGGTTATCGGCTTGATTTTATCCAAAAACCGCATCAGAAACGGCCTCTTAATATATGCAACCAGCAATACACCCCTCAGTTGCGCGACGAGGTAAACAGGCTTTCATCGGAAGGCTATATTGTTGAATGCACCCCGGTGGAGGATCAATTCTTGTCGTCTTTTTTCCTCATTTAGAAATCAAACGGCAAGAAAAGATTTATTTTGAATCTGAAAAATTTAAACACGTTTTTGGATCCTCCTCACTTTAAATTGGAAGACATCAGGACAGTCTCCAGGCTCGTAACCAAAAATTGCCTTATGGCAACTATTGACCTCACGGAGGCATATTTTCTAATACCGGTTGACCAGTCTCACAGGCGGTATTTACGTTTTATTTTCGATAATAAGACCTTTGAGTTCACTTCGCTTCCTTTTGGTCTTTGCACGGCGCCATACGTTTTTACTAAGGTTTTAAAACCAGTAGTTGAAAAACTAAGAACCATGGGAATTTCATGTGTAGTCTACTTGGACGATTTCATGATTTTTGGAGAATCCCTGGAAGACTGCCAAGTAATAGTGTCGCAGGCATGTGATTTGCTCACCCGCTTAGGGTTTGTAGTAAACAAATCGAAAAGTTGTCTAACCCCTCACTTTAACTGCAAATTTCTGGGGTTTGTTTTTGACAGCAGAAGCATGAGTATCGGGCTACCTCAAGAAAAAAGAGTCAGGATTTTAAAGATGATCGAAGAATTTCTCATTTCGAAATCTTGTGAAATTCGCAGATTCGCGCAATTCATTGGGACTCTTGTTTCGGTCTGTCCTGCGACCAAATACGGATGGCTTTATACCAAACGCCTAGAAAGAGTAAAGTTCATAAATCTCAAAATTTCCGAGGGAAATTATGAAAAAATTATGGACATTCCTCTTATACTGCAGGAAGACTTAGCCTGGTGGCGCAGCAATTTAGTTTCTACGCAGAATTCTATTAAAAAAGACTTTTTTGACTTGATCATTTTTACCGATGCTTCTCTCACTGGTTGGGGCGCCTGCTGTGAAGGCGAAACTTCGAATGGATGGTGGTCTCATGATGAATCTCGAAATCACATCAATTTTTTGGAACTGCTGGCCATTTTTTACGCTCTCAAATCGCATGCCAGACATCTTCGTTCATCCTCAATCTTATTGAGGGTAGATAACACGACCGCATTATCCTATATAAATAGGATGGGGAGCATAAAATAGCCTAAACTAGCAGATCTCTCAAGGACCATTTGGCAATGGTGCGAAAGACGGGAATTGATTCTGCATGCCTCCTACATTCAATCAGGAGATAATTGTATAGCAGATTTTCAGTCTCGTAAGCTCCCACCTGAAACCGAATGGCAACTTTCGGACAAGGCGTTTGGGAGAATCTGTTCGGTTTTTGGAGATCCGGCAATTGACTTATTTGCCTCTTATGCAAACGCGAAATGCGACGATTATGTGTCGTGGAAGAAAGATCCAGGGTCCATCGCAATTGACGCGTTTACAGTGCCCTGGGGTACTTTCTTTTACGCCTTTCCTCCATTTGCATTAATTCTGCGGTGTTTGGATAAAGTCATTTCGGACCAAGCGACGGGAATCATGGTGGTGCCAAATTGGCCGCACCAACCATGGTATCCCCTTTTCAATAAGTTGATTGTTAAAGGTCCCGACTATTTTCCAGCATCAGGTAACCTTTTTTCGTCTTTTTCCAGTCTACCTCACCCCTTGGAAAGAAATCTTACCCTGGTTGTCGCCAATTTATCTGGGAAGCTTTTACATCGAAAAACATTCCACCACAGACAATAGCAACGATGGCGGAATCCGTGTCCCAATCCACTATTAAACAATATGATACCACATACAAAAGATGGTGGGACTTTTGCATCACAAGGGATGTTCCGTTTTTCGATGCATCACCCCAACAAATTATGGTTTTCTTCCAAGAGCTGCTCGAGTCCACTACACACAAATACGGATCGTTCAACAGTCACCGTGCGGCCTTGGCTTTCATCGGGAAAAGCGACTTGGGAAGGAATTCCGAAATTTCACGATTTCTACGCGGCATTTCGAGACTTGGACCCTCCAAGCCAAGGTACGAGACCACATGGGACCCTCAAAGGGTCTTGTCTCACTTGGAGAGCTGGTATCCCAATAAAGACCTAAATCTGCGGAATCTAGCCGGCAAATTAGTTACCTTATTAGCGCTCGTCTCAGCCCATAGGATGCAGACTTTGGCTCTCATTAAGATACAAAATATCGAGCAGACCGATTCGGAACTAACAATTAAGATTACCGATCCGGTAAAAACCAGTTGGAAAACCGGCACTTTGCCCTTTTTCAAATTTCCTTTCTTCCACGAAAACCCAAAGTTATGCGTGGCATCTGTTATTTTGGATTACTTGACAGAAACAAAGGCAATTAGGGGACAAGGAGACCAGCTTATTTTAACATGGCGCAGGCCCCATAGAAAGGCCTCTTCTCAAACCATCGGTAGATGGGTTAAGGATGTATTGAAGGAGTCAGGAATTGACACAAACGTCTTTTCCGCTCATTCTACACGGCACGCGGCCACTTCGGCCGCATCAAGGAGCGGTTTGTCGTGGGACACGATTAGGAAATCGGCTGGATGGACAAAGAATTCATCCTGTTTCGCGAGATTCTACAACCGCCCCTTGGTGGAAGAGGATTCCTTCAGTCATCATATCTTGAGGAACCTTAAATTACATTAATCATGTTCATTTACTTAATAATTTATTCTCTTTTCTCAATACAAGTTCGTTCACTTTGTGAGAATTTTTAAGGTTTCCTATATCGCAAAAAACGCACGGAAACTTTAAACAACTACATATGAACAATTAAAGATTGAGCTGAGATCGAGAAGTATGTAAAATTGAATAATCAAACGAACTTACCAAGTGAAGTTCGATTAATATTTTATTCACAATCACTATAGTAATTTGACAATTACATGTCATCCAACAGGGCGGGAAGTGAGATTTCCCGCCCTCATTTCCCGCCCACGGGCGGGAAGTAAAACAGGTGCTGCTTGTATTAATTGACGTCTTTAATTGTTGATACCTGCTAGAAATACAAACGATAATCATAAGTATCAACATTTTATTTCGAATTCAAACAGCTTTTTAGCATGAATATGTAGACCATGATGTTGAAGCTTTCTTCGTTTTAGCTAGTTCACAAAATGTAGCACATTTTCAGAGGCCCTTTTAGCTTTTTGCGATCAAGCCAATTTTTTAACGTTGAATGGGCATTTCGTGCCTCACTCTATTTACTCTTCTCAGGCCTCAACCCGGACGTAACTTCTTGGGGCCACTTCTTCAAGGTCTGGGGGTGATCAATTCAGACTTTTATCGAACATTTTCGAATATTAAAACGATCACAACGAATTCACTAACGAATTTGAATTTTTATGACAAATCACTGACAAATAAATAAAGTCATTTGTCATTTTGGAAAAATGCCTACTTAGTGAAAATCACTACTCGAAAAGCTTCTAATTCACAAGGTTTTACATGAAAATGCAGAATATTCATTGTGATTGTGAATAAAATAGTATACACACCACGGCGGGAAGCTCCATTCTTGCCTCGAGGTATACCGAACCTCGGCGCTGTGCGCCTCGGTTCTGTATCTACCTCTCGGCAGTAATGATCTGCTTCCCGCCTGGGTCTGTAATCTACTATTACATACTTCTCGATCGATGCTCAATCCCGCCCAGGTATTCCACGCCTGAATAAGGCCTGGAACCCACCCCAATAGAACCGTTGCGTTTTCTGCGGGATTACCCCTACATACAAGGGAATTCAAAACACAATGAAGTTCAAGGGAGGTTCACGCCACGAGGTTGGCAGTACGGGAGCGTGAGAAGACGCGCTAAATTTCAAACTCTAGGTTAATTATGGAATATAACTTAGAAATTAGTGGGTTGTAGCACATCAAAGAACACTACTACATATGAACAATTAAAGATTGAGCATCGATCGAGAAGTATGTAGAATATTAATCGAACTTCACTTGGTAAGTTCGTTTGATTATTCAATAATACCCTAGGGCATTAAAGTAATTGTTGGTACTAACAGGTGTTTTCATTCTTTATTGACATTAAAACTACAGGTGTTTTTATTCTTTTTTGACATTAAAATTACAATTCTGAAACGTTCCCGTAAAAGTGATGCTTCCGGAGACAGATTTAGAAATTGCATTATTTTGACTATTACTCGTATTATCTGAAGAAACCGACACTCCGAGGGGCAGTCCGGACACTCCAGCCAACATTGCTGAAATCTTGTTTTTTGAGTAGATACTATCCTCCAAATATCCCTCTGCAACAGTTGTGCTCTTCCATCCACCATGCCGTTTCAGATCAGTCATGTTGGCGCCTGCATCCGCCAATAAAGTTGCGGACGTTCTTCGTAGGCAATGGCCTGTATACTGGTTGGCATTCTTCAAACCCAAGTATTGTGCAATTGTGGCAGGAATCTTTCCGAAAGAATTTTTTCCCACCGGTTGAGAAGTGCAACGACCGTTTCGATAATTCAAGAAAAATCTTTTGACGGTACAATTTTTGGGCCTCAATGATACATATTCTCTAATCAGGGCCAAACTGTTTATTTCCTTTTCATCAATGATCGTGAAAACACGCTTCTTATCAGTTTTTGTTTCGGGAATATTCACTATAATGACGGAATCTCTGTCCTCGATATGATCCACCATCATATTCACCAACTCTTGTCTTCGGCATCCACCAAATACTCCAAACAACAGAGCAACCTTTAGCAACAGAGAAGATTTATTGGGGGCTTCTTGGATGAACTTCAACACTTCCTCTCTCGTCAACACTTTAGATTTCTTGGGTTCGTATCCTTTATTCTCCTGTTTCAAAAATTGTCCCAGTTTGTAGTATTTTGCAATATCCACATTTTTCATCACCAATAAAGTCTTCTTTAGCATGGAGTATTTTGTCCATAGAGAGTTTGGTGCAAACGTTTCCGACTATGAATAATAATACATAATTGATGCATTGTTAGAAAAATAAGTATGTGTGCGTCAACATACCAATTCATCGAAATATCCCAGTAAAATCGTTTCATTTATTGTTTCCACTTGATGTTTTTTCAACCATAAGTCAAAATGTTCATATTCTTTATTGTACAATTCTCTATACCTCTTGGGCAACAGATTTTCGGTGGCATTCGCTGCTTTGGAAAGGATTTCTTCGGGAATTACGGGGAGAATCGACGATTCTGACATTTTGATCAATTTGTTCGACGAAAACTTTGTTTATTTACGATTCGAAAAATCAGTTTCCTTAGATACCTTGGTCATGAACTACTACGCAAAATTATTAATTTGCGAAAATCATCAATTTGTGGATGAAAAAGTTCTAGTAAAACATAAAGCTTTGTATGTACCACGGGCATTACTTGATGTTTATGCCCTCCGAGGGCGACCGGTTTACACAGCCTGAGGGCCTCCGGCCCGAAGGCTAGTAAGTCGCCCCTTAATACATAAATAACCATAAAGCAACCGATTTATCGCCTCTGTATGGGTCTAGTAAAGTGGACATCTGTAAAGAATGTATTTATTTATTCTACATCTATTCGATAAAGTCTCATCTTTATCGACGGATCGGATCGGATCGGAATATTTATCTAATTAATATAGGTAAAATATTCCTGTATCGCTGGTTATACGGGCATCGCCTGAATTATCTTCGCTATCAGTATTTTCTCCATTTGTCAAAGTTCTGACATTCTGACGGGTGCTTGTGCTGGTGATGACTGACTGTTGTCAACTTCTGCGCTATGGTTTCGCTTACTGGTACTCCTATTACTTTTGGATGAAATTATTTCTAAGTCCAAAATTTTCAAATAAAATTCAGTAAAAAAATAACTAATCATGTTGAAATGAAAACGAAATGGGTTTTGGAGGTTTCAGAGCAAGCAGGCCATTTTATCGAGAATAATTTTTTTTGTGGAATCAGAAATAAAAAATTTTTTCCTCTTTTAAACCCCATCCGTGGACATACTGCATAGCGCTAAACTCATTTCAGTTGCAGTCATCTTCAATTGTTGTTAACTAAATACGTGGTAATGATGTAATAAGACGGATGTCTACGATGACTTGTGGCCGACTTTCAACATTACTGGGTGTTGATTTTCAATATTACCGAATTGTCTTTTGTACATACATCGCTTTGTTTGATTTGGTTATTCCACGTGATTCATTTATTTATTTGTCTTCGATTTGATTTATTGTTCTGATTTGATTTATCTGTCTCCAATTTGACTCATTGTCTTGATTTATTGATTTGTGTTTGATGATTTTGATTACTTCTTGTTGTTTTGTGATGAATTATTTTCATTAGCTTGTTTTTGTTGTTTTGTTGTTTTGTTGTTCTGTTGTTTTGTTTTGTTGCCATGGATAAACATGGGGGTTTCTTCGGCTGACTCTTCCCACATGTAATGCCCATTCGTGAGTCAGTTGGTCAATTTCAATGAATGGAAAAATTAATCGATTTTCTGCATTTGTGTTTTCTTGAAAGGTGCCGTTCTCCCAATTTCACTTTCAAGACTTGTGCAAGAACTGTTATGGAAAAAACACAACGTGAGTCCTAGCTTGATAAAAGACGATCATGCCAAAATAAAATGAATAGATGACAGGTGACATTACAATGTTTATGCTGAAAATAATCCATACCCTACAAAAAAAAAACACTTCCAAAATAAGTTTAGAGTCAATGTATGGGCGGGAATCATTAGTAATTTTGTAATCGGACCTGTAATTTTACCAAATCAATTGAACGGTGATAATTATTTGGAATTTCTTGAAAACACCCTTCCTCTATTATTGGATATTCCGTTAGCAGTCAGACAAAACATGTGGTTCATGCATGACGGAGCACCACCCCATTTTACTTTGAATGTCAGATACTATTTGAATAGAACATTTCCCAATTGATGGATAGGTAGAGGAACTGATGCTCCCGTAAGCTGGCCTCCACGATCTTCGGACATGACCCCATGTGACTTTACATTACGGGGTGTATTTAAATAAGACAAAGTTTATTCCACTCCAGTAATTTCAGAGGAGGAACTGTTTAGACGAATTCAAAACAGGTACTGTTCTCAAAAATGACGCGGAAAGTATTATTAACCGTAATACTCGTGATTGTAGGTGGGACCATTGGACTTTTGGGTCATCGGGATCAAGAAAGGATCCAAATTGAATTTTTTAGAATATCATATTTATTCAGATGAGCTCAGTGAAAGATATAATTGGTGGCGCCACCTATTGTCTGTTGCGTGTAAATGCGATATAGTAATACTTATAACGTCATATTGGCGTCATAATGACGCCCTTCTTATGATGTTATATTTCGGTCATAATTATGACGTCATTTACTTGTTGATTTTTTGGTGAAATCACGTCGACGACGTAAAATGATAAAAAAATTACGTGAAATCGACGTGTCTGTGCTGCCTGTGTCAATCACGTGCTCAATGAAGAGAGAAGCTTCCCCCCCTTGTTAGTCTCAAAAAACGTGTTGAAAATTTCCTTTTCTTCAGTTGAGAGGTTGTACACTCGTTTTTTCTAATATTTCCGAAAGTTCCACATGACCCGTCTTTTCGGGCTCAAACTCAAAACGATAATACTCAATACTAGGATGTCTCCGAAAGACCAAATGCGGCGTCGGAAATTCAGGGCAATATCTGCATCTTGAAGAAAGTCGATGCGTAGGAGAGTATTATTATCTTTTGCACCAGGGGCCTGTTCCTGAATTTACAATTCATTGTAATTGTGAATATTGCGCACATGAATCAAATGAACGCGCAATTTACAAACACAGTTACCACTTGACGTTTCGTCCTCACTTAAGCTGTCACTGGAGACCGCAATTTTGTGTCAAAATACATACAAGGTGATTCAAAAAAACGTAGCCCTGCTTCAGGTGCAGTTTCTCCACTTGAAATGAAGACGTACTTCCCAAAAAGTGTTAGGTCCAAAGCGTCTGTACGCAAAGTTACAGAGCGTCAAAGTTGAGTAGTTCAAATGGTTTTTTGGTTACTCTTCAGAAAGTATCAAAAATATTTCAACGCGATTATCCAGTCATTGCTATTGAGGTGTCACATTGTGACATAATTAATTTGCCCGGGGGCGAAGTGCCAGTCCCCCTTTACGGGGGCTCTTGTTACATTTTCCATTGGGAGTTTTTTGTCCGCTGAAAATGTGGTTTTCTAATTGGAGATAATGATTCCGGAATCCATTCTCTCAAAAAAAGGGCCACTTGTTTGAAGTCGCTCAGATGAACCGTTCACGAGTTATAAGCAGTTTTATCGAAGACTTCGGCGACCAAAAATTGTAAATTTTACGGAATTCCATAGTAGGCGATGACGTTCTAGTAGTTAATGTGTGCCACAAGGTGGTAGCTTCCCTGCAAAACTAATCCGCACGGTATAGGCTATGATATTTTAGTTCAGCAGACACTATCAGAGGTCGCTTTCGTCTTCAAAATTAAACGTATCCTGGCAATAGAGGTTTTTCACTTTTGACCACGCGGTGGCGACTTCCCCGAAAAATCAATCCGGACGTAGTAGGCCGATGGCTATTAATTCTGAGTTGGGGTCGCTAGATGGCATTTGATGTCAAACCGGAAACGGAAATTGTACGTTACCAAGCATTTTAATTACAAATTTGAATTTAAAGATTTAATCGATTTAATGCACAGAGTAGGTCAGGGTTTTATGACATATTATCGTTTGATAAATTAAACGCGAATCATAACTTGAACGTTTTCTCCGTTATTATTGCAGCCATTCGACATTTTTACAAAAGCTGTTTTGTTCGTTTGTCGTAAAATGCCTTTTGAAGTGTGTTTCGTGTGTGGTTTGCGCCCGGCTGATAGATTTCTGCATTATTTGCCTGAAAATGAGTCAAGGTAAGATGACATTTTTAACGAACAGTAACGGAATACAACATTATTTTCCAAATTTGCAATTATATTATTCTTTAACGCTATCATACACTGGAATTATTGTTTGTTTAGACGAAGACTGTGGCTGCAAGCGATGAACCGCTCTGAAAAGGCGAGTGTTGCAACAGCTAGTCATCGTATTTGTAAACTCCATTTTGATAAGAAGTCCTACGCTATAGCCGAGGGTCGCAAACTTACTAGAAACGCTATGCCTTCACTTTCTCCATTTAATATGGCTCCCTTATCGCAACCGGAAATTTCCGGACATGGGTCCATCACTTCGCTGGATATTCAAATTTCGTCTGCTTCCAATGAGGCATACGCGGAAACATCCATTGAATCCTCATTGAAGATGTCCGCTTCTGGTGCCCAAACAATTCTTAATGAGACACAAACTGCTTTTTCAGAATCACCTCAGAAAGAAGTTTTGTTGAGCATTTTGAAAAAGAAGAAAGACCATTTGAGAAAACTGAAAAAACTCTGCAGAAACCGTAGAAGTCGCATTAAAGAGCTTTTGAAACTTGAGGAATCCACCCTCGTAAAAGATATCTTTAAGGGCATGTCTGCGTCAGTAGGAGAAGAACACCGTCGCTGGAACCACCTTCTCCGTAAGCAAATGCATGGAGCTCAGATCTTGATAAATAACCACCTTCTCGTTGCATCTCGCTCGTTTTCAAGCGTTAGAGAGTATTTTCCGAGGCCAGTGGCTTACCGTTTGAGAAAAGGGTAATGGATTAATAATTATTTCATTGACGTGCGTTCATGACAATGCCGCATCGTTATCATTAAACAGATTAGTTGTATTATATTATTATGTTCTGAAATCGCAGATTATGGTAAAGACGTCGAGGTGTGTTCTAGATGGCGTTCTTTCATGATATAAGATTTCAAATTATTATGAGACGTTTCCATCTCATAGTACCCATCCATTTGGAAACGATCAGTAGTGTTACTTATAATAAAATGTCTCTTGCAAAGTACCTCAACAAATTGGGTTTAATGAAGCCTCTCATGAATATCACGGCACTGAAAATTCAAAATAATTATAAAGTGTTGGGGGCGAGAAGATACAACAGTAAATATGGCACGTATATAGTTTTGGAGTTGAAAACAGTGCGAGTTCGTTTACCAACAAGATATAATATCGCTGACGACAACATTCTAGACGCCATCACACAAAGTTCGAATCTATATATAACCAATGTGGGTAATAATACGAATGGTTTATGTTTGATAAAATTCACCGAAAAGAAACATAGTGATCCTAAAACATTTCGAAATGGACGGGGTGGGGTCGTTCAAGAAGATGACTTTTCCAATCACAATCCGATGAATGTCCAACAGCCGTCTTACTCACCGGAAAAAACTAATTTTTGGGAAAAGTCTTATGACATGCTAAGTTAGATATTAGAGAAAAATGTAATTCAATGTAATGTTAATAAGTACATACTTAACTACACATTAAAACTTTTATTTCATATTTGTGGTACATTTATTTTTCTGAATACATAAAAATTAGGTAAACTATTCTCTACCCTACTTACATCTATACAGGGTGTCCCGTAATTCGTTGGCAATATTTCAATGACGTATTCCTTGATGAAAATGATGACGAAAACTTCCTATGGACCGATGTCCGATTTCTTATGATGACGGAGTTACAGGCCGTTAAAGATGAGGCATCGACAACAGTTTTTCCGAAATAACTTTGAAACCATTATCTTTTCTGAGACGAGTCCTGAGGATATCAATGATGGTATAAGCATGCATAATTACCCTTAAATAGACAAAGCTACCTTGAAGGGAAACTGGTAATTGGAGGTCCTCCAGATGTTAAAGTGATTAATTTTTTATTTTCCTTTCCAGGAATGTTTTTTTTTCTTAGCGGAATACAAACCGTCATCATTTCTTAACAAATTATGTATCTTGTAATTTTTCGATTGGACACTCAGTTTAACAGGAAAATGCTAAAAACTGAGGGAGTGCAAACCAAAAGCAAGGGTCGTAAACCGCCAGAAATTTTCTTGTCGCTTAGCATTCGATTTTCAGTACCAGTCAGTACATCATTGTTCAGTTGCTTGATAGACAAAGTGACTTTCGGCAAGTGTAATGACTGGTTCTGAAAATCGAATGCTAAGCAACGTAGACATTTCTGACGGTTTACGAAAGTCACTTTGTCTCACAAGCAACTGAACAATGATGTACTGACTGGTACTGAAAATCGAATGCTAAGCGACAAGAAAATTTCTGGCGGTTTACGACCCTTGCTTTTGGTTTGCACTCCCTCAGTTTTTAGCATTTTCCTGTTAAACTGAGTGTCCAATCGAAAAATTACAAGATACCTAATTTGTTAAGAAATGATGAGGGTTTGTATTCCGCTAAGAAAAATGAACATTCCTGGAGAGGAAAATAAAAAATTCATCACTTCAACATCTGGATGACCTCCAATTACCAGTTTCCCTTCAAGGTAGCTTTGTCAATTTAAGGGTAATTATGCATGCTTATACCATCATTGATATCCTCAGGACTCGTCTCAGAAAAGATAATGGTTTAAAAGTTATTTCGGAAAAACTGTTGTCGATACCTCATCTTTAACGGCCTGTAACTCCGTCATCATAAGAAATCGGACATCGGTCCATAGGAAGTTTTCGTCATCATTTTCATCAAGGAATACGTCATTGAAATATTGCCAACGAATTACGGGACACCCTGTACTTACTCCTGCGTATATAATATTATTAATAATATCTACATACAAATACATCAAAACATCTGAATATAAAATTTTTATTGAATTTTAGATACAATATTTGTAAACGGATTGTATTCCACAACCCGGTCATGCAATATCAAGCAATAGGCTGTAGTGTTAATAGGAAGATTTTCTTTACATTCAAATTCAAGAATGACATCCACAGGTCCAGTTTTCAAAGATTCCGATTGCCGTGAACAATCGATAACTACCAATGGAGCGTAACTCAAGAAATCAGTAGGACTCAATAGACAGAGATTTGACCCCCCATAATAAGATTTTTGGAATCTCATACACATATCATACAGTTTTGCAAAACTGTTTCGCGAAAAATCGGCGTTTATATTGCCGTAGGGGTACGTTTCAGAATTCAAATGTAACTTGATATCTCGTAATTGCCAGTGGTCAAAGCAACTATTGTTTACATCTCGTTTATTCTTTCTGTTGGTTTGTAATGCCAAAATCACAAATCGCGGTTTCTCCATTTCAGTGGATGTCTTAACAGTCCAAGTAATTTTATTGGTTACAGGTAGAGCTGGATATTCATACATATCCCAACTACGGAAACTAACTTGTAATATTCGACTTTCCTTGACTAATCTGAGTAGAGATAATTTCACTTCGTCGGCAGGCTTTACGTGAGGCATCAACCATTGAATTTTCGAAATATTTATTTTTATGTTATCGGTTGGTGATAGAACAACGTCTGCATCATTTCTAGCTCGAACCAGTACGAGTTCATGTTGAGCTTTAAGAATTATTTGTTTGAAATCCTCAGCACATTTGAAAATATTTACGTATTTTCCAAATCCCTGTATCAACCAAAATATGTTGCCTTAGAAGCAGCTTTGGATGCTATTCCGGAAATTGGATATTACAAATTTACAAACAACGATGACCTAATATCCCCGGACGATGCCAAAGAGAACTCAATATTTATATTTGATGATGTTGCGTGTGATAAACAGAACAATATAAGACGATATTTTTGCATGGGACGACACAAATCAACCGATATATTCTATCTCATTCAAAGTTACACGAGGGTACCTAAACATCTTATACGAGATAACACAAATCTATTAATCGCTTTTAAACAAGATGATACGAATTTAAGACACATTTATCAGGATCATGTATCCGCAGACATGCGATTTGATCAATTTCATGAAGTGTGCATTGAGTGTTGGAAGGACAAGTACGGTTTCCTAGTTATCGATAAGGATTGCAACATAAATGAAGGGCGTTACCGGAAAGGCTTTGATCAGTTTATTATTGTATAAATATGAATCTCATCGATTCCTTGATGTCAGTTAGCCAAATACTTCCGGAATACATCTTTCAACTTGTTTGAACATGTTGAAACCAGAAATATCAACTTCCTTACAGGAAAAAATTATCCAGACTTCTAAGGCAATTCAAAAGAAATATAAAGAATACAAACGCATGAAGAATGGTGCTGAAAGAATTTTAAATGAAAAATATAAACCAATAACTGATTCCATCGATAAGATGTTTCACGATGAAATCATAATCCAAAAACAAATTCCTACCAAAGACGAGAATACCATGGGCATACAGAGTGGTTTATTGCAGCATTATGTTCAACAGCTGAAGAACGATTCGATGTCCTTAGACCGATGTTACGGAGTGAAGTTAGAAAACGGTTTGATGAAAATCGGTAACACGATAATCAATACAAGAGAAAATGACATAATGTTGAAAAATGAACAGTACACGGGCACTGCGGGTCTCTACGAATTGTTATTTATGAAAAATCCGGACCGTGGAATCTACTCCAAACACGATTTAGACGTCTATCAACATATTTTAGAAGAAACCAATGTACACAGACGAAATTATGATGAAAATGCACCCATAAACAGTAATAGAAGCCACAAATACCAAACGATCATTCGAAAACTATTTCCACCAAAATCTAAAAGAAGGCGAGTGGATGAAATCCAATCCACTCCTACTTCCTCCGATCGTGCTATTTTCCATACTCCAAGGACGGTGTTATCCGACTCCGAGGTTGTTGGGAATGGTTGTTTACTACCAAGTTCAATGAAAGTAAACAAAGGTACTGGAGTGGACTATATATATTTTGATGATCCTAATGAACTTGTTGATCGCTTACGACTTCTCATGTCTTCAAAATCTGCTGGTCACACGGGGCACGATAACGAAATCATGTCCATTTTGGAAGAATTAAGAGAACTGAAGATTATTCTATAGTTGATATGTAATACTTATTAATAGTTATCCATCTACAATTATGTACTTTTTATGTATCTTAAGGTTTTAGTAATAAAAGCGACGGATTACACTAAAATAATTCATTTGTGATTAAAATGAGTAAAGATCAGTTGGTTGACGAGCTGCATAAGCCAGCGAGAAGAAATTTCATTAGGCGAAGAGTCATTGTAAAAGGTATCGATGATTTGTGGCAAGCAGATTTAGTGGAAATGATACCATACTCTACAGAAAATAAAGGGTTTAATTATTTGCTCACAATAATTGATACGTGTTCGAAATACGCTTGGGCAGTACCTGTAAAAAAGAAAAATTCCAAAGATGTCACTGCAGCGATGGTAATAGTTCTCACCACTTCACATCGTACACCTAAAAATTTGCAAACCGACAATGGAAAGGAATTTTACAACAAGGATTTCAACAGACTGATGAAAATAAACAAAATTAACCATTATTCAACTTATACTCAAATGAAAGCGTCTATAGTTGAACGGTTTAATAGAACGTTGAAAGAAAAAATGTGGAAATTGTTCAGTTTACAAGGCAATTACAAATGGGTATTGAAAGTAGATGAATTAATGAAAACATATAACAATACAAAACATAGAACAATCGGAATGAAACCAGCAGATGTTAACAAGAAGAATGAACCTCATCTTCTAAATACCGTTTATAATTACTTGAAAATATTTAAAAATGGTAAATTGACATTAGGTGATTTAGTACGTATTAGCAAATACAAGAGTGTGTTTGAAAAAGGGTACACACCAAATTGGTCAACAGAAATATTTAAAATCGTCAAAATAAAAAAGACACACCCTGTAACGTACTCACTAGAAGATTTAGGTGGCCAACCTATTATGGGGGGATTTTATGAATTTGAACTTCAAAAAGCGAAATATCCGGATGTCTATTTAGTTGAAAAGATATTAAATCGTAAAGGAGATCGAGTATTTGTAAAGTGGTTGGGTTTTGACTCGACACATAATTCGTGGATAGATAAAACAGATATTGTATAAATAATGAATTTATTGTATAAGTATAAAACTATTTTAAATAAATGTTCTCTTATACGCATTTCGCTTATTCATAGGTATCTTTATTTTTCCTTCAAAACCATTTTTACCTACACAATCCGTGGTGAGTAGAAGCATTATAATCGCAAGAACGATTACTTGAAATTAGAGTCTTCTGTGATTATACTATCACCATATTTCAAACTCATATACAATGCCCCCCATAGATGAAGTAGGTCACACTGGTCTATTCCTAATCTATTTTCTAATGAATTGTTTTATCGATAAAATGCACCATTCGCAAAATTGTTCACCTACCGATCCGCGCAGCTTCTCAATCCCAACAATTGCAAGTAGGTAGTTGGTTATAGAAGGTCTATCTTGCTTCATTCCTAGTTCGATCAAGCGAATTAATCATGGCTAATTCCTCAACTCAATCTTATAAAGCTAAGCTGAATAATTTAGCGCGAGTGGTTGAATATAAATGTATCAGCGAGTTGGAAATTGGTGTAAAATACACCATCAAGAGAGTTTTCCGAGAAGAAACAAAGTAAGAATTTTATATTATTATTTTCATCTACTTTACTAAATGTTAACTCAACTATTTGATTTGATATGTAATTTAAAATAATTATTTCAATTCTCTTCGTATTGTTAAAGATATGGCTCTTCAGTTCTTCTTGAATTGGATATCGGTGTCGGATGCAACATCCATTTGCCCAAACGTCTGAAAACTATGTCAGATGATGACATGAAGAAGTTGCAGCAATCCGGATTGAAATTCATGTACAAGGGGAAAATTCAGAATGCCTATGACATTGAGTTCGTGTAGTGCGACAATCTTCGAGTGCGACAAATAATTTTCCCATTTTGAATGTTTTAATTAAGATCAGCTTCTTTAATTTTAATTTATAATGTCTGACGTTGAATTTAATATTGAGGACTACATTTCCGAGGATAGTGGAGATTCGCTGGAAAGTTACATCATTTATCTTGAGCGCATCCGAAAACGAAGACCAATTCCTAAACTTGAACATCTTGCCACTGCTAGATTTTTAAGTTTAACACCAAACCAACTTCGACATTTCCGCAGTGAAGTTGACTTAATTAGGTCTCACCCCATGTTTGATAAGAATTTCAAATATTCTCAACCACTAACTGATTGGTGTTTGGGAAAGAGAACTTTTTCTACAATTGTTAAATTTAAGCTCGGAAATAATTATTGTTTTCCTGTTGAAGCTGAGACATAACGTAAAATAAATTCAACGTTCTGTATTAACTAATATTTTCTTATTATGTAATCGTGCTTATAATAAAATTAAAACAATATATATCATTGCTGGTGGATATATTTTATTCCTCTTCCCCACTCTCACTACGTATAGAATATAATGATAACTCGCTAGTAAATTGGCGTACTTCGAATGTGTAACATCTCGCTGAGTTGAAACCTCATTCAAGATTTACGTAGAATTTTCATTTAGTTAAACAAAATGTTTAAGTGTGAAGAATGTGGTGACACGTTTACGCGTAGAGATTCTCTCATACGACATCAAAAATCTCATCAGGGAAAAAACGAATTGTGTGACTATTGTGGGCATCTATTTTCGAGGTATAGCATTAAATAATTTATTTCTAAAATTTTAGTTTTATCAATACAATCTTATTTTAAGGTTTGAATACTTGAAAAAACATGTGGAACGTGAACATGGAACCACTGTAGAAAAACCTCAGAAGCTCGAAATGGAGAAAATTCAACCAACAACCAGCGGGTCGGCGAAAAAGACCTTGTATTGTGTGTTGTGTAAAATTGACGTTTTAGTCAAGGATTATGTGGCACATTTGAAATCGAATAGGCACAAAAAACACTCATTTGTTAATTTCAATGACGATGTTCAAATTATTAGAAATGCCTTCAAATTCAGAATAGCAACATTCAAAATTTGTAATAAGGATGAAAATGAGCTATCGCCGAGTGTTTTTCTGGAATCGATTCGCGATATTATTACAAAATTATTACGCGAGCAGTTAATACAACATCGAAATGTTAAATTTAACATAGAACTCTTTGGACTGTATATGCTACCTTCAGATGAGAGTGAATCGATCAAATCATTCAACACTAAAAATGTTATCGCTGTCGAGTCATCCGATATCGATGAGTTGATGGACTCGTTGTTTCGAACCGTTACCGTAAAAACCGAAGAGTTTCAAGAGCGCGATAGCGGATGGGCATTGAAGAGAATTCTCCATTTAGAAATCAATGTGAATAAATATGACCCGCTAAAGGTAAATTCAGGTTCCTCGTATATAGAATTACCAAATTGTATTAAAAATAAGAAAGCCTGTATAAATGTGGTCAATCATGACAATTATTGTTTTGCATATGCCGTGATAGCTGGGTTGTATCCTGTTGCAGAAGATCGAAATTGCACACGCATTTCATCCTATCCACCTTTGAGTGTACTGAATTTGAAAGGTCTGAAATTTCCGTTGAAAACAACAGATATTGTTAAATTTGAACGTTTAAACCCTGAGGTCAGTGTGAATGTATTTGGTTTAGAAAAAGCGAGAAAACGACTCGATGATTTTTACAATATTGTTGGGCCGTTGTATTACACTAAATGTAAAAAATCTAGACACGTAAATTTGTTGTACTTTCAAAACAAGAAATGTGTTGGGCACTATTGTTATATTAAAAGTTTATCACGCTTGGTAGGAAGTCAGTTGAGGAAAGATCAACATAAAAAATACATTTGCGATGGATGTCTTATCTATTTCTCTTCGGAACAGAAATTAGATTTCCACATCAGGGATGGTTGTAATAAAGTAAGCACTATTTTGCCTCCTATTGGAAGCGTACTTAAATTTGAAAATCACCAACATAAATTGAAAGTACCCTTCACGATCTACGCTGATTTCGAATCGATACTGATACCTATTGAAACGTGCGAACCAGATCCAGCAGAATCTTTTATGAATTTAACTCATAGACATGAACCAAGCAGCTTCTGCTACTTTATAAGTTGTTCTTATGATGATAATCTTTCAACGCTGAGAATGTATCGTGGACCAGATTGTGCAAAAACATTTGTTGAAAATTTAATTGAGGATGCTAAACGCATAGGGAAAATCTTGAAAACAATTATACCCATGAACCCTTTAACCGACGCACAACAAAAGTATCATGATGCGAGCGCTATTTGTCACATTTGTTGTGGTAATTTGAACTTGGCAGATAAGGTACGCGACCATGACCATCTGACAGGACTTTATCGAGGTCCGGCGCATTCCGAATGCAATTTAAACTACAAAGTGCCCCAATTCATCCCAATATTTTTGCATAATGGTCAAAATTATGATAACCACCTGTTTATAAAGGAGTTGTGTGAGTTTCCCGGATCAGTCGAGGTTTTAAGTCAAAATAAAGAATCTTACATTTCAATTACCAAATATATTCGAATTCCAAGTGAGAACTTGGAAAATAATTTCTTTAATAGGTTTATTAAATTACGTTTTCTGGACTCATTCAGATTTATGTCTTCGAGTCTGGACAACCTCATAAAAACTCTGGAGCCGAACGATTTTGAAATTGTTCGAAGATATTTTCCTGATGATGTTGGTTTTAATTTAATTAAACGCAAGGGAGTGTATCCTTATGAATACACAAACTCGTGGGAGAAATTTGAAGAAAACGCTCTTCCATCGCAAGCAGATTTCTACAGCTCCCTACGTAACGAATCAATTTCAGATGAAGATTATCGTCACGCTCAAACAGTATGGAATCATTTCGAAATTGAAAGTTTAGGCGATTACTCAGATTTGTACCTAAAAACCGATGTTCTTCTTTTAGCTCAGGTATTTGAGAAGTTCCGAAACGTATGTTTGTCCACGTATGATTTAGATCCATGTCAGTATTATACCAGCCCTGGTTTAGCCTGGAGTTCCATGTTGAAATATACCAAAATTGAACTTCAACTCATGTCAGATATTAATATGATCAACTTTATTAAAAAAAGCGTTAGGGGCGGTATTAGCATAGCACCACACCGTTACGCTAAAGCTAATAATAAATATATGAGTAATTTTAACCCTAGCTTGGAGAGCAAGTATTTGATATACCTAGATGCTAATAATCTCTACGGTTGGGCGATGTCCCAATATTTACCCTTTGGCAATTTTCGGTGGTTAGAAAACGATGAAATTAACTCATTGAACATTGTCAATCACTCAGATATGTCAGATGTTGGTTACATATTAGAAGTCGACCTAGAGTATCCTACCGAACTCCACGATATTCATAACGATTTTCCATTTTGTCCAGAGAATATTATTCCTCCAAACGGTAAAGACTCAAAATTAATTCCGAATCTTTTCAACAAGAAAAACTATGTGTTGCATTATAGGAATTTGAAGCAATGTTTAAAACATGGATTGATACTTCAAAAAATTCACCGTGTATTGTCATTTACTCAAAAACCATGGCTGAAAGATTATATAGATCTGAACACCAGAATGCGACAAGCCGGAAAGAGTGATTTCGAATCAGACTTTTTCAAGCTCATGAATAATTCGGTGTTTGGAAAAACTATGGAAAATGTCGACAACAGAGTTGATATTAGACTTGCGAAACATTGGCATGCAAATGGAAATTCTAACAACGCAGCGAAATTAATCAGCTTTCCGAATTTTCACAGTTGCGCTATATTCGATGAGAATCTCGTGGCTGTTCAACTTAACAGGCTCAAAGTCGTTTACGATAAGCCAACGTACATAGGTAGTGTTGTTCTTGATGTCTCTAAATGCCTAATGTATTCATTTCATTATGACTATATGGTTCCAAAATATGGATCCAACGTTAATGTATTATATTCGGATACAGACAGTCTTCTATACCAAGTCAAAACACTAGATTTCTATGCAGACATACGATCGGAGGTAGCTGATAGATTCGATACATCCAATTATAAGGTTGACAACATTTATAAACTTCCTGTTGTTAACAAAAAAGTGCTCGGATTAATGAAAGATGAAAATGCTGGTCGCATCTTTCAAGAATATGCTGGTTTACGTTCGAAATTATACGCGACAGACGTGGAGGATACCATTACTAAAAAAGCTAAAGGTGTAAAGGATGTTGCGATGAAACAGATCGGTTTTCATAACTATTTAACTTTGGTGAACAGCACTAATAAAGTAAAATATCAACAAATGACTGTCCTGAAATCGATTAAACATGTAATCTTTACGCAAAATATAAATAAGATTGCATTAAGCGGTAATGATGATAAACGTTATTTGCGCGCTGGCCGGACAGATACCTATGCTTGGGGGCACTATAAGATAAAGGATGATGATAATGTTGATAATGATATAGACGCTATAGAATAAAATACTGTAAAACTATGTATTCATTTAATAAAATGTTGCTGTTTGTTTTATTAAATTATAAGATTAATTGTAAGTGCTATTAGATATTAAAATATAATTTTAAATTGTATTGAATGAAAATAAACTTGTGTTCCTAGTTATTATGTTTCGTGAATTTCCTTTCTTACTCATTATTTTGAAACGAGATTTGCTGGAACCATTTTCTACATTATATGAATTATACGCCCAGAACTGATTAATCAGTTCCAAGGTTCCCATGATAACGACACCGTATTGCCATGAACGCACGTCAATGAAATAATTATTAATCTATTACCCGTTTCTCAAGCGGTAAGCCACTGGCCTCGGAAAATACTCTCTAACGCTTGAAAACGAGCGAGATGCAACGAGAAGGTGGTTATTTATCAAGATTTGAGCTCCATGCATTTGCTTACGGAGAAGGTGGTTCCAGCGACGGTGTTCTTCTCCTACTTGCGTCTACAGTTACTTTCATGTTGGCACAAATGCGTTGTTCTCGAAGAGCTCCCTAAGGCAGACGATGGAAGGACGACGAGAAGATACTAGCCTTGTCGCTTTACAAGCGCAGTCCGAAATGTTATTCGCTACTTCGGAACCTTGTGGCTATGCCTTCTCCCCGTACCTTAAGAACTCTTCTATCCAAATTGTCCTTCAATCCTGGCATAAATCCGGTCATCTTTCAACATTTAGATAAGTGTTTAAAGTCAAAGCCGTATGATGTTAAAGATCGTTTGTGCACTTTAATGTTTGATGAAATGTCCATTAGAGAGCACATACAATATAATACATCTTCTGGGCGGATTGAAGGACTTGAAAACTTTGGTGTTCTGTCTGAAATTAATTCAAATAACCAAATTAATTCAGGAGATGTTGCCAATCATGCGTTGGTATTCATGGCGCAAGGAATAAGGCGAAAATGGAAGCAACCTGTTGCCTATTTCTTTTCTCATGGTCCTGTCTGCTCTGATGTTCTTCAGATTCTCATTGATAAAGTCCTTGATGCAATGGATGATGCGAATCTTCATGTCGTATCTCTTATTTGTGACATGGGCAGTACTAACGATCGCACATACAAATTAAAGGGATCCACTAAGGCTGACCCTTTTATTTATCATCGAGGCCGTCAAATATTTACAATGTTTGATCCACCGCATCTCCTCAAGTGTACAAGGAACTTGTTTAGATCACATAACGTTTCTTTACCAGTTGAGGTACGAGTAGGTGGTGAGAAAGTTGTAATGATTGCCAAATGGGAAGACATCAGAGCGGCCTGTGCGAAGGATCAGTCCACTCCCCTAACTTTTCGGAGCCTACCGAAAATTAAGAGTGTACATTTATCACCTCAAACGCAAGACGCCATGAAGGTGAACATAGCAGCTCAAGTAATGAGTCAATCCATGTCGGCATACCTCTACACACTTTGCGCCCTTGGTAAGACGAAATAACATGATATATGCCCACTAACATAAAACTAACTAACTACTTTTTCAGCTCAAATTCCAACGTCGGCTATGGCAACTGCAACGTTCACCTCTCAGGTAGATCGGCTGTTTGATAGTTTTAATGGAGTCTCTGAAACACCGTCATGTGGTAAGGAACTTCGTTCATGGTTAACTGACCAATCCAAACACACGGAATTCTGGAAAGAAGCCTACGAGTTTGTGAGTAGTTGGCAGTACTATGGAAAACGAAAGAATCCACCTTCACAAGATGGGTGGCTGTTTTCTATAAAAGCCATTCAGTTGATTTGGGAGTACGTGAAAACTCTTGGATTAACGCATCTTCGACCGCGTACCTTCAACCAGGATCCTTTAGAGAACTTGTTTGGTGGTATTCGGTCTAGTTGCGGAAATAATCAAAACCCCACAACCATTCAATTTGTGAGCGCTTTAAAAACACAAATTATAAATGGACTAACTAATCGGGGTTTGAGGAGAACAAATTGTGAAACAGATGATCTCACTGTTTTGAGCGATTTGAGATCCCTATTTTTTAATCATATTCAGAACACTACACAATCACCGATTGTGGAGACTGCTCATAATAATGTCTCTGAATTCACACATTTTGCTGATGATGTTCAAGAGGCATTAACTTTTGGGCGTTCTGAAATCATGTCTGGGGCGTATGTAAGTGGATTCATTGTTCGTAGACTTCTCAGAAGTCTTCATTGTAAATCCTGTCATACGTTATTAACATCAGATGCAAGTAATCAGAATAATTTATTCATTTCATTTAAGGAATATGAAAATTGCTCAAATTACTTGATGTACCCATCTGAGCGCCTAGTGAAGGCAGTTGGCTTGGGTATAACTCTTCTTGAAATGCATCTAAATACTAATCGTTCAGGGTCTGTTGAGATGAGAATCATTTCTATACTCAACGAACACTTTGATTTTTCTTGGTTTAATTGTGATGCTCATTTCGAAAAGGTTAAAAAATCCATCATTTATAGTATAGTGCGAATCGGTATCAAATGGTACTGCACCAGGTTTGTACGAAACGTTTCTTGTAATCGAAAACGTAAATCTGATGAAGGTGCTGATGATAAAATTTCCAGAAAAATTCGCATATTGAAACATCAGTGAAATTCATAATTGTTTGTTTCAAATATACACAAAAATTGTGTTGGAAAGATACTGGTTTGTAATTGATAATGATTTTTTTTACAATAATACCAGACGCTACTTATAAGTTTCCATTTGATCTTATTATGTTGAAATGAACTACATCTTTTCTCCACATCACTTTTGTGCATCAATAATGATGAAATAGGAAACTTACAAGGTTTTTTCTCACAAATTTCTGAGACATTTGAGGTCGTTTTCTATAATGGTACCTGGCTATGCTTCAGAACGATTACAACGTATTTGAGTTCTTGCGGTATGGCGGTAACCTGTTTGTAAACACCAATGATCATGCTCAATGTTTTGTTGAGATTTTTTTTCTCATAAATCATCAAATATTTTGTAGTATCAATTTTTAAAAGAATTTGTTTTGTTATACAAGATTAATTATAAAAATGTAATTCTTTTAGAATAGACAACAATCTCTAGTTAAATCATTCATGATTTATTTAAAAATTATGCATGGCATCTATTCTAAAAGAAATTGAGTAAAACTCCTGATGAATGTATTGATTAATTAATATTTAGCTGCATAATGATCAATAATTGATGCAAACAGAGCAGACGTCCTAGATGATTAATAATTCAAAATGGATTTCTTTTAAGATTAATAAAAAGTTTGGGCGTCAGAAATCGTAGGTCATACAAAAATAAAGATGAAAAAATCTTTATGATATTAACGTAATAATTTTCTTTTTATGTATGAGGTGATGAAAAACAGCGCAATGGATAAAGCCAATTTTCAAGAATATATACGCATGCAAGTGGTTACATTGAGAGGAGGAGGTGCATTAAGGATATAATTCAACAGGTATATAGATAATAATTAATTTTGATTTTTTTTTATAGTCCGTGTTATTAAGGAAGAATGGATAATTAAATCATTGAAAAAGAATCATTTTCGTGCTGGAATTCCTTATGGTAACCATGTTAAAAAATGATTGATGGAAAATTATATATTTTGATTCGTTCACTCATTATCCATTATGCGTATGTCTTGATTCTACAAAATTGAAACTGCTACAGTGCATATTAAGAATATTTCATTAATTCACTGGTTATCGCAGAAATACACCCTCTTGAGATATTATAAGTCTAATTACCGCAAATCATCACAATCCCGTTATAAGGTAACATAAAAAATGACTACTTATTGATTGCTTTGTGCTTTAATAATAAAATATTAATTATAGTAACCATTCGCCATGAAGATCAATTCGCTTAAAGAAATCCATTATATAAAAGGACAACGTAATTATCTAGGATGCATTACTTTGTCTTTCGCAAATTGTATTAATCATTGATAACTAATGTTGTTTTTTATGATATTATTTTAGGTGAATTATTTATTTTTTCTAAAAAAGTAGTGAATCGATTTATAATTTAAAATTTGTAACTTTTTTCTGTTGGAAAAGTATCTATTTAGCAACTGCAATCATTTTATTATCCTCAATATTGTTATTATTAGCTATTTTCCTAACAGAATTGAGCTGTATCACAGCAAAAGTATTACTTTTAATTTTAGTTGTTTATACTTAAATCAATCTCATTTTATAATTGATTTTTTTAAAGATTATTTAAGAATTGTAAAAAATTAAATTTAGTTTAACTTTTATTTTCAAAGAACTACTTAATTTTATACTGATGAAAATATTAAATAGGGAAAAGTTAGGTATTTTATTCCAGATTTATTGATATTAATAATAAGTATTATTACTTGCTAATATGAACTAACTTAATAGAACTATAGTTAGCAATAAAAAGGGAAGCCGCAGATGCTGCCGTTGGATTATTTGCTGTATTCTTTTTTAGCTGTTTCTTTAGTTTCCACTTTCTCCGTCTACGCAAACGAAAATGGATATTTAATTGATGGAAAAGGAATTTAACCAATACAAAGTATATATTACACCGTTCTTTGTTTTTCAATTTTTCAAATAATTTGATTTTTTCTTCCGTAGAAAGAGCAGCATCAGATGTTGAGGCCCCTTCAGGAATAGCCGGAAGAGCTGTCTGGATTTGGGTGTTTACACACTCCGTTTCGTCTGCCATTAGTGTGTCTTGAGGTGGTCTGAATAGCGATATTTATTTTAAGGTGAATCTGATGGGTTTAAAACAATTTACTTACGTTTCTTGACTCATAATCAAAGTTTTTTTAATTTTCTTTGAAAGATAATCAATTTAATTCAGAACAAATGAGATTGTCGTCAAAAAATTATATTCATAGGCGCCTTTTACATAATTTTTTTTTAATGGTTTGATAAACGATGCTTGATGCTTATTACTTGGAACTTTAATGTATTAGGAACTTGTTCATTTACTGTAACTTTTTAAAGAATCTTCAATTGTGTTTTTTTTTAGATGATAACTCATTCAACAATCTGAAGAAGAATTTTGAAGAGATGCCAACATCTTTAATTCGATAGAGCAAAAATTCATACAGAGTTACTTCAGGAATTCGGAAAGCATGATGATGAAATGACTGGGAAGATTTTTCAGTGCAGTTCAGCACCCATATGTTCAATTGGTATTGAAGACGGAATGATGTTGCGCGATACATTTATACAGCGTGTATCAGGAAGAAAGGTCCAGGTTTTCAGGATGTACTCCTTGAGTGATTTCCAACAAAATTTCTTAGTAAATGTATATCCGTAAACGCCAATTAGATACAGGGTGTCACATTTAATATTTACACCAAGTTTTTCAGATACGGGAACACCAAAATTGGTAAAATGTTTCAAACGAAAAAGATAGCCTATGATGTCAGCTTTCAGAAAAAAATTTGTCGATTCTTGTATCTTTAATAGTTCCAAGGATATCGCGGTTCTGCTGCAGCTGGTCGGAGGACAAAAAACTGATATTTCAAAATTTCAACAAAATTCTCCGGGTAAAAAAGATATCTTGAATGAAGACGGTTCTAATGTTTCAACAATGTTTTTGCATAACTACTGTTTTTTCGGAAATATTGTCACTTAAGTAAGAAAATTCTGTCATTTGAAATCACGATATCCATGAAACAGTAGACGTTAGACGAAACTTGTATCGAAACAAAAGAAAGCTCTGGATTTTAGCTATCTTTTTCATCCTAGGTATTTTATTGAAATCTGAACATTTCAATTTTTCGTCCTTCGACCAGCTGCCGCAAAATCGCAATATCCGTGGAACTATTAAAGATACAAGAATCGACAAATTTTTTTCTGAAAGCTGGCATCATAGGCTCTCTCCTTCGTTAAAAACTTTTTACCGATTTTGGTTGTCATGCCTCTGGTAAACTTAGTGGGAGTATTAAATGTGACACCCTGTATCTATTTGGCGTTTACGGATATATATTTACTAAGAAATTTTGTTGGCAATCACTCAAGGAGGGCATCCTGAAAGCCTGGACCTTTCTTCCTGATACACGCTGTATTGTCGTTTTAAACGCATGTTCTCATATCTTTTTTTTACTTACTTTTCAATTAGAGATGTTCACCTAATAAGTGAATTCAAGATAACTATTGGTCCATTTTTTAAAAAGTGATGCAATTGAGATCCTCAGATTGATTTGTGTTAAATTAATTTTTTCATATATTTTTTTTTTCATAGAAATTATAATTAATTGTATTTTGAGGATTTGCAGTTAACGTGACGATATTTTGATAATTATTACTGTTGTATTATTAATTTATAAGTGAGAATATAAATAGACTGTGTATTATTCATGTGTTTCTTTCTTGAAATGAAATTATACTAAAATGTTTTAGTAATATCATTTTTGTATATTTTCATTATCATAGATTAGTGGGGACGATGAAAAATCAATGATAGCGATGGGCTGAGAGCAGGTACGACGTTTCCGGTTCATTAAACGATTGCTTAGCAACATTTTATTACATCCGGGGCCGTAATGCCATCTAGCGACCCCAACTCGGAACTAAGCTTCCCCCACCACGGACAAAAATACCCCTTTTCTTTCCCCTCTGGGTATACAAAAATCTGACCTACTCTGTGCTTTTGACTTTTATCGTTCAAACTCTTTTAGATGTCAATCACAAACGACTATTTTAATCTCGAGTTTCATACTTTCTCACGGCGCTCACCGCAACATCTTGTACAAAATAACCTGGAGAATGCCTGTAGCGTGTGTGTCATGTGTGGGTTCCGCCAAAGGATGGAATATTTCACTATTTTCGTATCTTCCACGAAATCAGGCAAGGTAAGTTAGTGAAATATCCGATTTGATTAACTCATTAGTGATGTAGTGGAGAATGGAATTATAATTTTTCAGTAAATCTCGGATTCTTACTAATTGGTACTGTACAATAAAGAGTATATAATTTTGAAACCTTAATAATGGTAATGTTTTTTTCTCTATACGTAGATTGTAACATGTAACTGCAGGCTATGAATCTCATAGAAAAGCAAGATGAGGTCGTTACGAAAAAACATATTCAAGCAGTTTGGTCGAATAATGGAAAAATGGTCAAATTAATCTTCAACAAATCCATAAGTTCTTCAAAAATGAGCACCCATTTCTAAATCGCTGGTGGAGCACCAACGAGGGGAAGATGAGAAAAATCACAACGCGTACTTACGATCCAAAAATACAGTAAACTACGGTCAAACTACGGCGGTATTGTCAACGCTACGGTGTGAAAAAACTCTCGGAATGATTCCCTCAAAACCATCAACGTATCTTAACCCATTAGCGCCCGTACCCGTTTACAGCAGAAACATCAACAAATTTGGTGTTTCTAGTGATATTTATGTGAATGCAGTAATAATTGGGTTAACGCCCACGACATTATTTTCGAAAACTTTCAATTAATTACTGCATTTACATGAATGTCGCTAGAAATACCAATTTGGTAGATCTTTTTGCTGTACTCAATTCTCAAACGGGTACAGCGGGCGCTAATAGGTTAATGGATAAAAATGTTAATACTTCAATATACACGAGGTGAGCTGCTTTATTTATAATTCATAATAAGGCGAATAATCGAATTATTTGTATGGTTTTTTATTCTATTGCTTCTACAAATAGTCTAATTTCTTAGAATAAACTAGAGTAAAACGGCTGAACCGTTTTCTGTTTTCTAATAAACATTGTTTCTGAATTTTAGGGACTGATGATGTGATAGACTGACGCTGGAGTTCAAAGTCACAAATAGTTATTCACATTTTTGGTTGATGGAACGAAACTCATACTGACCAGGACATGCGCCAAAACATCAATGAAGGAAGGCGAGGGCAACTACTCAAATCACTCATCATTGAAGTACTACCCGCGTTCCCAGTTACAGTTAGGACCCGACTTAGGGTTGATGCTCAGAGCAGTTCTATAATTGAATATGGTCTTTATCCTTGTGAGTGAGACGCTCAGTACGCTCTGAGTGTGTTGCAGAACGCCCCTGCAACTTCTATCTGAATAAGACACTGCCAGATTCTGGACGAAGACACCAGAAATTATAAATTTCCTTTATGTCCCATATGTTTTCGTTTTATCATCTGAATAAATTACTTGAAATTGGAGTCTTAGATATACTTGATTAGCACTCATTTTTAAAATGAAAACCCACAAAAAAGCTGATAATTTTAAATTTTTAAGCGTTTTTGTGCTTCTTTTTAAAAATGGTCCTGAAAGAAAAATAAGTAAAGATTGCGCTGAAACCGAGCAGATTCGTCGCTTCCGGTTTTCAAACATCATCGCTGAGCAACGGTCTCTTATTTCCGGCACCTTAGCGCTCTTTATTAACGTGTGCTGAAATAATCCCCTTCCCCCACCACGGATAAAATTTCGCCCTTACCTTCCCCTCTGGGTATTCGCGATTTGTGAGCATTTCAAGCTCACAAATCGTGACATTATCAAAAGATTTCATCAACTCAATTGTAGGTTATGAAAAGGCGGAATAATGCAGAAATGCAGAATACAGAAGAGAAGGGGGTCCAAAAACGCAAAAGGAGTCCTCAGAACGCGATTTACTGTGTTCACAATTGCAAATCAACTAAAAAAACAAGGCAGAAAATTACATTTCCATCTATTTCCCAACAAATTGTCAAAAGTTTTGATAAAAACAACTAGAAAAAGGTAGCAATAAAAACTGATAAATTGCTGTTAATCATTTTGTGAAGACCCGTGGGATCGATACCACAAATTGATGAAGTAATTAGTCCAAAGGAGAGGCGAACCTGTCTTAATTCAAAAGTATCGCGGCGATGTGTTTGCACTTTCCGGACGCTCCGGCCTCTTGCAACAGTTGCAACTGCACAAAAATGGTGCTGCATGCATTCTTGTTCTCATCAACAGCAAACCATCCAGAAATTTCGTGCGGTTTGCCCGTCAGAAGTGCACTGGTTCGCTAGTTTATAGGCACACCACCATACTTTTTAAACCCGAGAGTGCCCCATTCCTGGTGTCACTCTTTTGCTCGCGGATCCCAGTGATCCCACACAAAATCACGTGCTTGCTGTTCAACACTTGTTCGCCCTCCACGGAACACCAACCAACAACATGAAGCACAAAAACCACGAAGAATAAAGTACTTAAAATTGTAAAAAACGCGTTTCAAAAGAAACGCCCGCCAAATTTGGCATTCTTAGTCCAGCATTTTGTTTACGTTTCACAGCGCCCCCATCGGTAGTCGAAATCGCGAATACAAAACTGACCTACTCTGTGATGTGTGCCGTCAAATTGACGTTTTTTTGTCAAAAAAAAGTGACGCCAAAAATTGTCAAAAAATGAATAACTATTCCTAAAATGAAATGGCTGATATGCACATCATGTTTGGAAGAGCTTCTGGCAATTGTGCTGAAGCGGTTAGATTGTACGCTGCGAATTTCCCCAATCGCCCATTGCCCAATGAAGGCACTTTCGCAAATCTTGATCGCCGGCTTCGGGAGAGTGGTATTAATTTGCAGAATTTTTTTGTAGGACGAAGTATTTTCAATAACATCATGATTATTTCGCCAATAGGTTGTTTCAAACCTCGAAAGCGTCATAGTGGACGTCGACGCACTGCGCGGACAGAAGCGCTGGAGGAGGCAGTACTAAATTCAGTGAACGTGGATAAAACTACCAGTACTCGCCAACTCGCATCTCAAAATCATACATCCCAACCCACTGTTCACCGAATTTTAAAAACCGAGCTGCTGCATCCCTATCACTTCAAAAAAGCCCAGGCATTGTCTCCAGCTGATTTTCCGGCACGATTGAACTTTTGCCGCTGGTTTATGAATAAATTAGAAACAAGGCCCAATTTCTCAGAAATGGTTCTGTTTACAGACGAAGCTGGATTTGCCAGAACTGGGACATTCAATCTACATAATTCGCATTTTTATGATGATGGAAATCCCCATGTTCTCGTTGAAACAAAACATCAACAGAAATTTTCTGTAAACGTATGGGCGGGGATCGTTGGTAATGTTTTAATTGAGCCTGTTTTCTTTCCTCCACGTTTGAATGGCGTAATCTATGCGAATTTCTTACTAAACGATTTGCCCGGCTTATTGGAGGATGTATGTACCAATCAATATCAGGCGTCAAATGTGGTTCATGCAGGACGGTGCACCACCGCATTTCGCACTTGGTGCCAGAGAAATTTTAAATAATCGTTTCGGCATCAGGTGGATTGGTCGTGGAGGACCAGTACCTTGGCCTCCACGTTCAACGGATTTGACTCCGCTGGATTTTTTCCTTTGGGGCCACTTAAAAGATCTTGTCTATTCTGTACCCCTTACAGACGTAGCTCATCAGAAATAATCCAGGAATTTTTTTTAGAGTACGGCAATCTTTAATTAACGGATGCGGGCCTGCATACATATGAATGGCAGCCATTTCGAACAGCTTCTTTAAAATTACAAGTTTACATAAGGGGGGTTCAGTTTAACCGCTTAAGCGTTTAACCGCCTAGATACAATTGTTACAACAATCGTTGCTAAATAGTTAAACTTTTGATTTAAGTTAAACAACGACTGAAATACTGGGCCTCTCTCAGTTTCTTGATATAATTTTTGTTTATGAAGATACAGTTGAAACATTCCCATATTGGAAAAAGCGCAAAAGTAGCAATTGCAATGCGGATATCTATCACGGTTGATACACAGGTATAGCCTGTGTGACAAGAAGATACTTCCAGAAATTACATCCACAATTGGGACCTTTTTTTGGTCACGCGCATGATTCAACTATCTCTACCTACCTAGAAAAAGATATTATCCATTCGTTTTTGTTACAGTAAATGTTCGAAATGAGTATCATCATCGGTGAAGACTTGACTCTAAATGCAACTCTTAAAAATGTTTCGGACCACATTTCGGACTCAATTTAAATTGGATCGCAGCAATAAAAAAGCTCTATCTTCACTATTGATGAACTGAACGTTATTTATGGCAATAACAGAATTATGTCCCCAGAGAAATAAGTCCAAGGTAATTTAATCCGGTGAACGCGTAAGTCATGATATAAGTTCTCCAAGATCAATCCAGCGATTTTCGAAATGGTTCTAGTACTTCTAGTCTCTTGCTTAAGGCAAAAATTCGGGGACCCGCCGTCGTGAAAGATATGCCATATTTGACACTCGATGTGGAATGGTACCTCCTCAGGTAAAATGTGTAAAAATCCGTATGGATTGCCGGTCAAGTTTGGAGGTAAAATAGGGGACTTAATTAGAATGTTTTCAACTATTCCAGTCCACACGCTGAATATTTATTGTTGATGTTTTGCTTCGATTAAGAGGGGAGCTAAACAACTTCATGGTTCCATAAAAAATCGTAAGATCAAACGAACTTACCTAAGTGAAGTTCGATCTTGATTATATGTAGCACCTTGACCGATGATCAATCAAATGTAGTACCCTCCTTAATGCCCCAAACTCACACAATTCCAAAGTCAAAAGACTTCGGGCAGATGGCGCTAGTAGGACACTCCTGACGCTATGCCATCACGACTTCATTTACTTTAAAGCCACTGTCGCAATTCCGGGAAAACGGTAACTACCAAGGGATAGGGTGGGACATTGATCATCGGTCAAGGTGCTACATATAATCAAGATCGAACTTCACTTAGGTAAGTTCGTTTGATCTTACGATTATATTATGCATCTTGACCTCAGATCAATCAAATGTAGATGTTTAAAGCTACGATTGCGACAGTACTAACGTGTTCATTGTTGAGGATTTGAAAAAACACAAGTATGCAATACAATGCAAAGCTGACAATGTTTTGAACCAAGAAAAGATCATTAATTATTGGTTACCAACTAAGACTTGTACGAAAAAACACCATTATTATCTAACGGTGAAAGTAGTGAAGCTACCTGTAGATTTGGACCACTCTGCGGCATGTTTCGTCTTGGTGGCAACGGCATGACGCGTGGAGTGCGTTCTATGTTACCATCAACGCCTGCCCTGCTCAAGGTGGCCTTAATCCAGCGGTTTATGGTTTGCCGCGATGCTTCGACGAAAGGTTTTCTGAACGTCAATGTTACTAATTGGCCTGAATCAAAGTTCGGTGTAATTATCATCCCAAGTTAGCAGTCACGCAAATCTCGCATTTTCGATTGAATTGAGAACCGGTTGCGGCCTATTCCATGAGGACGTTCTGCTTAGGCTCAATATACGAAATTCATATTCAATAGTAATCATTTGGATATTTTCAAGACGAATGAGAAGAAGGGTTAGCCGTCTCTAAGTTCACCAACTTTTGGGTTAAATCTGGGGGAAAGAACTATTTCGGAACCCTATTTTCCTGAAGAGTGAGAACTGTGGAAGGATTCTATTGGTGCTGTACGAGATTGTAGTGGCTCAAGTTGAAAAAAGGACCTTTGAAAACATTTAACCATTTCCTCCTTGCCCTACGAGGTTGACAGAGAAGGCGCAACGGCGGCTCTTGTAGAGCTAAGCGCTCCGTGAAAACACCCATTCAAACTGGTTCCATTCGATTGAATGCGGCAGTAGACAGTGAAACGAACAGAAGTGTTATAGCTTCCTCAGGAACTTCCCTCATCGCATGAGTGATGAGCTGACCTGACCTGCCACCAGAGTTATGGTAGGTTAAAGCCGATGCGGTTGGCTGTCGACGGAGGACCATTGAGATCCATTCCCGTTGAAAAAACTATTGGACGGTTTATTGTGATGAATGGGATAATGGAACCCATGGCTGTGCAGTCCACTATGGCCCCACAATAAAACACCCCTGCCTTGTTGGTTATAGTTTCCGTAAGTACTCATAAAATGAGTGCCAATAGGAGATATGCGCAGAACGTCACATCTGACCAGATTTGGGAAAACGTCAACACTAAAATCACTTGTCTGGAGTCTGGAAACCATGACACTAACATCTTACATTTAGTGTTATGTCTGTAAGCAAACATGAAAAGCGAGTGCACCAAATGTCTCCCCGATTTCAGCCAAAAACAGAATTGTTTAACTCGAAATTAGTTTCCGGAGTGTCCTTGGGATTAGGAAACAGCTTCATCTTGTCTGCGGATCTAATTAGACGCAAAACCCAGAATACTTGATGTTCGCACCGTAACGTGTACAATTTGCTACGTTATTCAATTTGGAAAGCGGACACCGCGCACACGATTCTGTATGAAATTTACATTGTATAGCCAATTCGGACGAGAATTTCCCAATCCCTCGAGTTTGAAGCAAACATTTCGAGCCGAAGATAGCAATGACTCTCAGATAGCTTATTGGAAAGTTCCTCTTGATCAAAGAACCATAAAACTTTCGCTTGCTCTCAACACCCTCTCCACTGCAAGATGCATCAAGGGAAATTTCGATTGCCAAATTGTATTGCTGATGGGACAATCTGCATCCGAAACATTTTTCTCTCACCACGGAAAAACTGCTAAAAGCGATCTAGGCAAACATACGAACTTCGTAAATTCCGTTTGACCTTACGAAGGCTAAGAGCTTCGTTCTTTTAAACAGCTTGTTTACGTACACCCGCAACTTCCGCAGGACAACCCGACCAAGCTGATTTAGAGGTTGGCACAATCTCAAATTTTTCAAGCATTGTTTCGTTCGAATTTTCGAAAATTCTCAACAACTCCTTGTTGTTTCTTCAAGGCAGCCGAGTTAGCGAAAGAGAGTTCAACCAAAACCTCCAAAACAAGGAATCTGCATTCCCGGATCGGGATAAGACGCCTTGTTGGTATCGATCACGAACCCTAGTTTGTCAAGCGGCCACTTTTCTCTGTCACATCATCACAGCATTACAGATGCTGCTTCCTAACGATGTCTATGAAATCCTAAAATCCAAGACGTGCATCCGATTGTCAAAAGTGTAACGAGTACTCGTATTCTATTCTAGTCCCCCGTAAAATCCCAGTAACTGAGTAATAGAAGACAACCCCTTCCACTCAGGAAGGAAACCACCGGTTCCATCGTCACACAACAGGAGCCGTGCATAGCCCACATGTAAGTACTAGTATTTATTCTAAAATACGAACTTCAAGAAACTCCTCGATTTGTAAAAACCTCTGGAAAGCAGGCACATTTAAATGGGTAAAACGAACTGATTATGTCCTAGACAACACCCAAAAGCGGTCCCAAACCGAGAATTCTCGATTTCTGTGCGTGTTGTACACGTTTTTTCCACCCAAGCTGTTGTTCTTTTTGGCCCGACTCCGAGATTTTCTTGGATTAGGCTACCTCTGACTTTCCACAAATTGAGAGATCGGACCCTTCGAGTCTAAACTCGGTTTTCCCTGCACAGGGAAAACATTTTCAGAGCTTGACACCCCAACTGGATTCTTTGTCGCGTTGACCCGGGCGACTTCCTTGGTCAAGTTTCTGCCAAGTACTTTATCATCGTTGGACTTGTGCCCCCCCTCTTTTTCCTCAAACAGAGACACCGGCTGTCTCGAGCCGAAAGGGTCACCTCATTTTGTGGCTGAACGTTCCATCCTTGCGTCTCTCCATTGCAGATTCCGATGATCCAATATCGGGATTTAACGTTGGCGGACCCGCGCCAAGTCACAATTTTTATTGTGCGGATATTCTTCAAGAATTACCCTCCGAATTTTAGACGGAAGTACACGGAAAACTTTCTCCTAACGATCGTACAGGAATTAATTGAAAAAAGCTGCGATACGACAGCCGAAATGTCAACGTAATTCATTCCAACGACAACGCGGTCCAAGACGCTCAAAACTTCTTGAGACAGAGAATCAATTTGCAAAGCTTCCTGATTTTCGCTTGAAAAAAGGAATAAAGCTATTCAAAGCACAAGTTAGTCTGAGACTCCCAGAAGAACCCGCATTTTAAGCCTGAAGAAGCCGAGCACAGAATTCATGTAATTTGCGAGTGGCGTATTCGCCCGCCCATGGGAAGCCACCGTGATCGATGCTGCATTCGATACTTGGTTTGATGCTTCTAGCATCGACGGCCCGCATGACGCATGCCGGTCGTTCATCCAAAAAACGGGACGCGTTCAACGCTGCTTAGAATCGGGGTCTCCCATCCAAACGCTGGACGCGCTAAATGCTGCTTAGCGCCGGCGACAGACATGACACATGCCGGTCACCCATCCAAAAGCGGGACGCGCTCGATGCTGCTTAGCTTCTAGCATCGGGCGGCCACCCATCCAAACGCCGGCCGCGCTGAACGCTGCTTAGCTTTGAAGACTGACGTCACAGTCGGGCGCTCGCCCAAACAGCTGGGCGCGTTCGTCCTGCTTGACCTTGGCGCTGGTGCGGCGGCCCGACCGGGCCATTTCTCATGTTCACCTAGCGCCATTTTCAGAAATTCATACCCCAAGAATTAGCAGGACTGGGCTAACGTAATAATGACTCTGAGACTCCCAGAAATTATCGCCCAAGAGGGGTTGCACCGGATATTTCACCGAAATATGAAACAGTCTGAGACCCCCAGAAACTGTTGCACTAACCTGCTTGCGTAGAGCCTTTTCAAGGATTTTCACATTCACATCGTAGAATTAGCAGAATTGGGCTAACGTGATAATGATTCTGAGACCCCCAGAAATTATCGCCCAAGAGGGGTTGTACCGGATATTTCGCCGAAATTCGCGACAGTCTGAGACCCCCAGAAACTGTTGCACTAACCTGCATGCGTAGGGCCATTTCGAGAATTTTCACCTCGTAGAATTAGCCGTATTGGGCCAACGTGATAATGATTCTGAGACCCCCAGAAAGAATTATCGACCCAGAGGAGGTTTCGAGGGATATTTCACCGAAATATGTGCCAGTCTGAGACCCCCAGAACTGTCGCACTACAGTCCAATCTGCACCCTCTCTCCTCTCCTTTCCGTTGGACTCCTTATTTTCTTCGAGGCTTCTCTCGAATACGGCGAGGGAAACGTGTGATGGTTCCGGGTTCGGCCTGCCGGGCCCCAGGCGGACGCGACAAGTTCCAGCCCGACGCCGCCGCCTCTAACCTCACACGAGATTCGCTAGAATCTTCTGATTTCCTCTCTGCAAAGAACGATTAATACCTTTTTCAGGTCATCCAAGAAAGCCGACCGTGTCGACGATTAATGACAATGGTTTTCTATCCCCTTTGGTAAGAAAACACACAAAAAACACCTCAACTATGAGTGAACACTTTTTGGAGAACGTGCGAGTTCGACACACGAAGAAAGAATGAAGTCGTGATGGCATAGCGTCAGGAGTGTCCTACTAGCGCCATCTGCCCGAAGTCTTTTGACTTTGGAATTGTGTGAGTTTGGGGCATTAAGGAGGGTACTACATTTGATTGATCTGAGGTCAAGGTGCATAATATAATCCATGTTAAACGACTTCAATCATAAGGTCCTTATTTTAACTTAGGAGTATCATCTTGGGGTTTGGACACAAAATTATTTTGCTAATTGTCTTTGGATCGTCCGAGTCGAAAATCATTATTTTGGTCTAAATAATTTTGTATTGTCTTTTTGACGAGAAAATGACGAAAATGATGCATATTTTTTTAACTTGAGAGGTTATTTCACTTCTCGTAAAGAGAAAAAAAGCCACGAACGATCCACTGAATACAGGCTGTATCTCAATTGCTGTCGAGAATTTCAGGGGGTGATTCTTCGTCAAAAAATATGAAAAAAAGTTCATATGGGCATAGGGTAAAACACCCAATTATTGGCCCTGTGCTAATTATTGGCACATTGCCGAATTTTATTGAATTTATCCCGTTTAAAACATGGTTTCACTAAAGGGTTTAATTTTTTTTAATCTACTATTTTGTGCTGACTGTGGCACAAAAAATTATTATAGATGGCGGAGTCGGTAAAATCCTAGTTTTAAGTATGACGTGAAGTATCTGTCAATAATTATAAGGTGAAATACTGTTGATTTTCGAAGCTACACTAACGAACATAAGACCTTTAATATCATTGATTAATTACTTTATTTTGATCCTTATATCGTCAATTTATCTTCGTAAAAATAAAATTTCAATTATTCTTACCCATAACTAGAACGTATCGGCGATAGAAAAAAGGTGCCAATAATTGGGCCAATGGGGGCAGTTAAAACTTTTTTTAATTTAACGCATTTTTCGTCAAGAAATACTTTGATATAGTAAATGTTTACAAAATAGACCAGTTTCTTGTCATTTTGGCCATATTCAAAAAAATGCAGGTGAATTCACAAATATTTTATAGAATATTATTAGGTGAGCGTGTTTTGGTAGCTTAATTGGTGGCGTAATTCAAACGAGCGAATAAAAGCCAAAACACGCGAGATTAATACTATGCTTTATCCACTCCAAAACAGTTAAAACGGCTCTCGAAAATTCGCTCAACTTTCAAATTTCATTCAAAACAGCTGTGACGGACAGAATGTAGTGTTGTCAGATCGGCGCAGATTTGTGAGCTGCGAACAGTGCGAAGAGAACTGTTATAAGTGTCATACCTTCATTCATAGCTCTTTCTAGATATTTCAGGTATCTGGTATCTCCGGAGCCGTTCCTATAAGCTCGTCTCCATTTTCACTATCACTTATATCATTCATATGCATATTTTCAATTAAACGATCAAGTAATTTTCGACACTTCACCACTCGTAACAATTATTCAAACAAATTGTCGCCATTTTTGAATGTCAATTTCGCGATTGTTGCGCTGTTGCCAATTGTACCTGAATATCGCTCTATTCTGATTGGCCACAGCCAATGCAATAATGATCCCATTAATCGCTGGAAATGTCACTTTATTTCATCGAACTGTGATCTATATCAATAACGCCACCCATTATTACCAAAAATTTCTAATAATAATAGTATGATTATTATCTAGGAGTGGATGAATGGTTTTATCGCTTTGTCGGTAGCTTAAAGTGCCAATAATTGGGTGTTTTACCCTAGGTCCTAAAATGCTTCCCTGCGGAACCAGCGGTCCTCAAAGTTGGCCCTAAAAATACTTCTCAGAGAGAACTCCTCTCGGTATACTCAGTTTGTGGTTTTTTCTGGGAGAATAATTATTTCGAGGATTTTTCACTTAACTTTCATTCACTCAATATTCTGACAAAGAAAAACGTCAATTTGACGGGACACATTCACTACTAGAACGTCATCGCCTACTATGGAATTCCGTAAAATTTACAATTTTTAGTCGCCGAAGTCTTCGATAAAACTGTTTGTAACTCGTGAACGGTTCATCTGAGCGACTTCAAACACGTGGCCCTTTTTTGAGAGAATGGATTCCGGAATCATTATCTCCAATTAGAAAACCACATTTTCAGCGGGCGAAAAACTCCTATTGGAAAATGTAACAAGAGCCCCCGTAAAGGGGGACTGGCACTTCGCCCCCGGGCAAATTAATTATGTCACAATGTGACACCTCAATAGCAATGACTTCCTGGAAAATCGCGTTGAAATATTTTAGGTACTTTCTGAACAGTAACCAAAAAACCATTTGAACTACTCAACTTTGACGCTCTGTAACTTTGCGTACAGACACTTTGGACCTAACACTTTTTGGGCAGTACGTCTTTATTTTAAGTGGAGAAACTGCACCTGGAGCAGGGCTACGTTTTTTTTTAATCACCTGGTATAGCCCGCGTAGTCTAGAAGTACGCCTGAAACATCATTGGTTCACAAGCATGTTGATGCCAGAACTATAAAACTTCGCGTTTAGGTTTGTTGTTTATTTCCCTACATTCGGTGAGGTGTCCCCTAAATTAATTCTGCAGATGTATCACCGCAATGTTCGTTGTCTTCTCTGATTGTGTTGTATAGTAGCGATGTGTGGAGGCGGGTATCGTACAGGTCGGGAGCAGAAACGTAAACAAACATTGTTGGTGTTTATTTGATTTCGAGCTTTGGGGTCGAGGGACCGGCGAGGAGCAGCGAGCAAGGTAAATCGCTCTCTGACAAATAAAATATGTATATCGGAATGATGATGGTCGCGTTGTAAACACAGGTAAATCGGGGGTTGATTTAGTGGCCAGATTCACAAGAGGGTGGCGGCGGTCGGTGAAAGGTTTGATTTATAGGAAACGCAACACGGTCGACATGTTACACGTCATCAGGATGGACCGCAAATCGTCCTGGCTCGTTTCGTCCTTTTGTTAGATGGGGCGGAATGCTAATTTACGGCGTTGTGCTTGTGTCGCCTGAATAATGCGCATAATTGAACGTATGTGTGGGGGTCGGGCCACGGCGTAACCATGCAGGCCCGAAGCTGGGACCCCCGGACCATATAATACACTGATACCTACGACCGGACTCCGACACACCGGAGTGTTATTTATTGTTTTTACAACTCTGTTAAATGTGTAATCGACCCGGCCGTTCCAAATGTCCAACCGATTTATGGAACCACATTTTCGACCCCCACTGCTACTACGTAGTAACGAATTGCCTGCGAACAAAAAAAATTATGACTCTTATTACTTTTTAAGAAAAATTTATTCAAGATGAGCAATAAAATAAACATTAATTACTCGATTAATTATTTTCGTAACAATTAATCGTTTTTACATACAGTTTGCTTAAAGAACATGTATCATCCTATTACTTATTATAATACTTATGTTAATTTAATTTTTGATTTGGCACCATTTGAAAACACTTATGATCCTATATCTTTATTTTTAGCCATATTTTTTCCTAATCAAAAGTCTAAACGTTCGTCGATTTTACAAGATAATCTTGCGACTACATACCTATATTGATAAGTCGTAAGTAAATACATACATGATGTAAGTGCCTGCCTAGGAAAGAAGTAAAGTACAGAAATTGACTCAACAATACAAATCAGCATGTGTTGAGCGTTCAAAAATTAAATTGTACAGTTTATTGGTTAGATTGCATATCTCATCATTTACATGAACGTCCTCGAAGGTGAACACCGTTTTTCTATTACTAACATATTCCAAAACGTGAACAAATGACCCAAAAACTCTATTATCGTGACGATTCGATATTTTGTCATTTAACAACGCTTGGGGGCAGCTAATTCCTCTACAAAATAAGAAGAAATTGCGGAAGAAAGTTACTGTAAAGATACCACAGAGCTGTCAGCGTCCAGAAGATAAATACCATGTAGTAATTTTTCAAACATTACTCTCGATTTTACTCGGTAATAATACAATAAGAGGCAGGAAGTTTTAAATAGAAAAGAAAGTTCATCATTTCAGCTTTTAGAGACATTTTCCCTGGATTGATTACAATTCTAAAATTTGAAGAAACTGTTTTTGTAAGATGAACAACCCTCCAATAGGGAGCGTGCACGCATAACCTAAAAGTCTAAAACAATTGAAGTCTGGGGGTTAAACAAGCGTTTCCAAGATAGTTGCTATGTAATTGGCAACGCTGGATAGCTGTGTGGCATTTTTATTTGGCAGTTACTTAACCTCATTTGGTTGATTTACACGGGAGATTTTTCTCCCCAATTTTTTTAGCTTATTTCCTCTAAAAACTATCCAAAAACGAGGCACTAGTCGGGCATTTTGAAGATAAACGCAGAAAACTAGCAAAAGGTGCAAAAATCGGGGATACAACTGAACTTCAGGAAAGGACCCCGCACGATTTATAGGTAAAAGTGGTTTCGGTGAATTTCGCTAAAATTTGGATATGATGTTGATCATTCCATGCTGATCAAAAAATCTCTCTGGCAAAAACTGAATCTATGTACAGTTTTCGAGTTACAGCTCGCCAAAAGTCGTTTTTTCAATTTTTTTGTTATGCATCGTTCTTACATCTTCATGGATGGATAAGCTGATCTCAAAATATTTGAGAATTATGTATTTCGATGTAGATAATACACAACTGCTGAAAGATTCAATTTTGACAAGCAAAATATCTAAAAAAAAGGTGTTGCGGCAGTGAGACTCGAACCGGGTACCCCTACATGACACCCACTTTTAGGTTCAATCTGAATGTTCCTAAACGTCAGAAAGAGTAATCGGATCACGATTCACGAAAGAACATTTTGAATAACTTAACAATTTCATAAGAAATGAATTCAATGAACATAAAAATTAAAACAGGGACGAATAAATTATAAAAATAGCATTTCAAGTTTGTCATTTACTCGGTCATTTATGTGCATTTTATTTAATAATTTCAATTATGTATAGCCTCAACAATGAAAAAGATGGTGATGATGGTGAATCGTGACCCGATTACTCTTTCCGACGTTTAGGAACACTCAGATTGAACCTAAACGTGGGTGTCATGTAGGGGTACCCGGTTCGAGTCTCACTACCGCAACACCTTTTTTTCAAATATTTTGCTCGTCAAAATTAAATCTTTCAGCAGTTGTGTATTATCTACATCGAAATACATAATTCTCAAATATTTTGAGATCAGCTTATCCATCCATGAAGATGTAAGAACGATGCATAACAGAAAAATTGAAAAAACGACTTTTGGCGAGCTGTAACTCGAAAACTGTACATAGATTCAGTTTTTGCCAGAGAGATTTTTTGATCAGCATGGAATGATCAACATCATATCCAAATTTTAGCGAAATTCACCGAAACCACTTTTACCTATAAATCGTGCGGGGTCCTTTGTATAATGTGTGATATTATAACTGTTATTTTATATCGTTTTAGCAACAATTTTATACGCTTACCTTGCGTGTAATTCATAAAAATATCCGAAAAACCGTTGAATTTAAATTCCCGCTGAAAAACTGACAAATATTTTTGACTTTTCAATGTTGCCGGTTTTGGTTAGCAACTGTTATTTAACCCCCAGACTTCAATTGTTTTAGGCTTTGAGGTTATGCGTGCACGCTCCCTATTAGCTTGACTAAAATCGTAATATCTTTGGAACTAGACAAGATACCAGAATCAGCAAAGATAAATTCTGGAAATTAGTCCATGTCCACCAAATAAAGAAAATGATCAGATGTTTTTTCTATTGTTCCAGATTGTCAAACTTGTGGCATAAACGGTCTACTAACTTTAATCGCTCTTTAGAATGCAGTACCTAGTGTCATTCAATTTTTAGACGTTCATTAAGTACGAAATGGCATTTGAAAACTGTAAGGGCCAACTGCACCGCTTTCACTTAAAAGTTAAAGCGGAGCTTGAGCCTTGACTACGATTGTTAACAACAATTGTTGCTAAGGTTTAAGTCCCACTTAAATTTTAAGTGAAAGCGGTGCAGTTGGCTTTGAATATCATATAATATAACGGGCTTTATCTACTGCCGAAACACATAAAGTAGAAAAATATAGTATATCTTGTGTACCTAGATTCGAAAGCGAGGTTATACCGTTCGCTCCGCTCGACCAGCAACCATGCAAGAGAGGCAAAGACGCTTTCGAATCGAGGTGCACACAGTATTTTTCCTACGACCACTGTTGAAAATAGCCAAAAAAACAATAAAAATCCCAGGAATCATATTTCGGTCCTCAAAATATGGTTAGACGGCCGTGCTGGATTTATAGTAGATAATCATGGTTACCACTTGATTCTGTGCGGAAAATCTATACTTTCCACACATAAGCGGCAAAACTGAGACTTTGACTCAAGACCAGCAAATGCCAACTTTCAACAATCAAATGACAGCTTGAAAAGTCAATTTTCAACATGGTCGTAGGCTTTTGCTGGTCTTGTGTCAAAGTCTCAGTTTTGCCGCTTATGTGCAGAAAATATAGATTTTCCGCACAGAATCAAGTGGTAACCATGACTATCTACGATAAATCCAGCATATTTTGAGGACCGAAATATGATTCCTGGGATTTTTATTGTTTTTTTGGCTATTTTCAACAGTGGTCGTAGGAAAAGTACTGTGTGCACCTCGACTCGAAAGCGTCTTTGCCTCTCATGCATGGTTTCTGGTCGAGCGGAGCGGCGAAGCCTCGCTTTCGAATCTAGGTACACAAGATACTATTGTGCTGGACTGTATTACTTTATTTAGCGATTTTTTATTTCATATTTCTAATGAAACGTATAATTAGCATTCGAGGAACAGCCATTTGCATTAAAATTTACTATGCACGCACAGATATTTTCGAACTAAGTTGATCGCTGACATTTTTAAATTTATATACAGGGTGATTCAAAATTGTTGGACCAACGCTTCAGGGCAAATTCCTCTCGTCAAAATAGTAATAAAAGTTCTTATAAAAGGGAGTCCGCAAGTGGTCAATAAGGGAGTTATTAGGCCTCAAAGTCTGCTGATGGCCAATTTATTTTCGCTTATAACTCGCTTAATTTATGGTTTAGAATTTTCAGATTTGGTATATGAGGTAAACAATTGGAAAACTAAACGTTGAATACTTTGGTGATCCATGAATACCGTGATAAGTGATTAAACGAACCAAAAAAGAGGTCATCGGCCAATAAAAATCAGGATTATTTTGTGGCAGAAAGTATTTTGACTGTTTTTAGTGATTTTCCAGCATCAGTGTACTTTTTGAATTTTAAAAATGTAGGGGTACCTCAGTGCAAATGTGAGTAGTTTTCGAGATATTCGTTATTTTATGAGCTTTTGCATGTAGGGTGTCGGTAGCCGGAGCGGCCGACAAGAATGAGACCAACAATCGTTTCTAAATAAACAGAAATATTAAAAATTTTGTACATTCGTCGTCAAAAAAATTACTTTTGATTTCGGAAAGTTCGAAAATAACAAAGGACCTTTCATGTAATCAGTATTTGTTTTAATGTAAAAACTCAACGTGGGCCTAATTTTCAAATTTAAAATTACCTCCGATTTTCGGATCTGTGGCATTTTTCTTCGAGCGGTCGTTTAATAATTTGAACTTTTTACGATGAATATACAAAAATTTAAATAAGGTTTGTTTATTTAGAAACGATTGTTGGTCTCATTCTTGTCGACCGCTCCGGCTACCGACACCCTTCCTGCAGAAGTTGATAAAATAACGAATATCTCGAAAACTACTCACATTTGCACTGAGGTACCCCTACATTTTTAAAATTGAAAAAGTACACTAAAGCTGAAAAATCACTAGAAACAGTCCAAATACTTACCGCCACAAAATAATCGTGATTATTATCTGCCGATGACCTCTTTTTTGGTTCGTTCAATCACTTACCACGGTATTCATGGGTCACCAAAGGATTCAACGTTTAGTTTTTCAATTGTTTTCCTCATATTCCAAACCTGAAAGTTCTAAAACATAAATTAAGCGAGTTATAAGCGAAAATAAATTGGCCACCAGCAGACTTTGAGGCCTGATAACTCCCTTATTGACCACTTGCGGACCCCCCTTTATAGGAACTTTTATCACTATTTTGACGAGAGGAACCTGCCCTGAAGCGTTAGTCCAACAATTTTGAATCACCCTGTATAATTTATATCTCGATTTTTACTTTGATATTGAATTTCTACTGCAATGATTATTATTCGATCTCAATTTAGTGCAATATTTATAAGTTTGAAAATAAAATCCCATATATTATTCGGATAAAAAGTGGCTTTAGGTGATTTGGTTGGCTTGACTCTGCCTGATGCCTGCGTTTGTTAGCTAAACTTCCAGCCTCTCCATAAAGCTTCACTTTTGATCCTAATAACATAACTCTACTGTTTGACATGCATTATTATCACGTTCTTAATGTTGGCTGTTTTTATTTAACGCTCGATATCAATGGCGCTGTGGGAACTACTAAAATGAGAATTCGTAATTACCTAAACTCAAAGCACAATTTTATTTGAACGCTCGGTGTAAATATAAACATATAACCGATTGAGTTCTGAAGTGCAATACAAATGGGCTGCTTAATAAGGGAAAAAGTATACAAATACGTATTTCCGTTCATGGAAAATACCTACTTATATTTGTTATCAAATAGCAGGTTTCCACTTGTATTTCACGATATTATTTTCAGGAATTAGTCAAGACTAATCTACATATAGCATTAACAGACCGGAAGACTAATTTTCATATATGTATAACATTAATTGAGTATGTCTTTTTATCTTGAAGATTTGTATAAGAGAAAAACAGAGAAAAGATCGACTTTAGGCATGAGAATGGGAATATTTTGAGTTGATCTGTTTCTGTATCAGCCCGTTGCACTATGGCGAAGACCATTCGCGATTCTAGTTAAAGCAATATGGCCAGTATACACGCGGTCGAATCCTCGAATGTTAAATTTTCGGACCCAAATCATTATGTATCTCGAAAACTTCGAAAAATCGGTAGTTCCACCTCTGGTTAACCCCTAGATAAGCTATCTGTAACTTTGAATGTGACCCTTTATTATTCATTTTAACCGGAATTGGTACAGTCTAAGGTTCCAGTTAGCTAACTGGAGGTTAAGCATAGGTGGAAATACTGGGCCTTAGAAATTGTAAATGTACTATGGGACTACTTCAACGAGTTGAATGTATTCTGCACTTTTCGAGAGCTACCGGTTTCAGAGTACTATACTGATTTCTTTTCTTCAATAAAATATATCCGTCATTGTCTGTCTATTATTGATTTCCTAGAATCGAGAATACCATATTTCCCAGGCAGCACAGACACGTCGATTTCACGTCATTTTTTAATCATTTTACGTCGTCGACGTGATTTCACCAAAAAATCACCAAGTAAATGACGTCATAATTATGACCGAAATATAACATCATAAGAAGGGCGTCATTATGACGCCAATATGACGTTATAAGTATTACTATATCGCATTTACACGCAACAGACAATAGGTGGCGCCACCAATTATATCTCGCTATCTTTGACTGAGCTCATCTGAATAAATATGATATTCTGCAAAATTCAATTTGGATCGTTTCTTGGTCCCAATGACCCACAAGTCCAATGGTCCCATCCACCTACAATCACGAGGATTACGGTTAATTGATTTCTGGCCAACTGTTGGGGTTGAGACCTTAGATTTCTAGGTACTTAGGACTTAGGCAAAAAGTACTACAATACAAGAGAAATATTCAATACAAAACAATAGAGTAGAAAAAAGTTTTTAAATGTGGTGATTTAATGGTCTTAAAATGACGTTAAACCGACGTTATAGGATGACGTCTTTGGGCTGTGACATTAGGCCGTAATATTTACGTCAAAACGACGGAAAAAATGCCGTAATACTGACATTCCGAGGCCCAAAAAATGACGTGATTTTTACGTGTTTGTGCTGCCTGGGTTGATATAGTTATACAATTATGGTTATAGGTACAAAAGGTATTTAACAATAAGTACCTACTTATCATCCGTTAATTCAATAATGTATTTGTAGAACGCTATGAGATGTCATGTTATAATTCAATTTCCCTAATATTTTTAGAAACATTAAATTCGAATATCTGTACAGCCCACCGCAAAACATGATTAAATTAGCGAATGTTACATCAAAGTCATATTTGAATAGGAAATGAGGAAACTGGGGGTCGTCTGAGGGTCGATCTCTCTCCGGATACTTCTAGGGATATGACAGATAATAAAAAAATATTATCGTAGGTATAGATTATCATCAGACATCATCATTTTTTGACTGAAATATTTTTAGGAATTGTCTTCAGTTTTTAGGAAAGCTTTTGCATCACCATTCAATCTTGAACCGACACCGTTTTGCAGGACAGATTTTTCTCATAAAAATAGGAAAAAAAGTTGTTTTTTTCTTCGTTATAACTTATTGCTCATTTCAAATGTTGAATCCATATTCTCAATCGTTTTCCATGCTTATCAAATTTCAATGATAAAAATAAGTTATGAGCGAAAATAAATTGGCCATCAGCAGGCCGAGCGCCAATGCCGCTTGCGGACCATGTTTTGTAGAATTTTTTCCTAGTTTGACGAGAGGAATAAACCTTATGTGCGTTGTCGGTATAATATTGAATTCAGGGTATATGTATACTGTATGACTGAATAAAAATGTTCTTCATTCTATTAGACTTTGATGGAAATATCATCTCTAATACTGGATCAGCCACTATGGTGAACGTTTAGGACGTCAAGATTTTCTTTTCACGAGAACATGTTTTGCCTAACTGGTTCTAGCGGGTGGGCGAAAAAATAGAATTCTTTCAAATTGGAAGTTAAAGTGTTTGAAAACTCCAAAATGGCGCTGAATGAAAGAGTTCAAAAGACCGCTGGGTATAGTCTATTCAAGATAAACTGAACATCACGTGACCCCAAAGTACCTGACAAATACCTGTCATTAGTCATTAGTTATCAATGTTTTTCATTTAAATTTTGCTAAGCAACTTAGGTCACGTGATGTTCAGTTTATCTTGAATAGACTATATCTACTTTTTAAATTTTATTTCGTCTGCACAAAAAATTGCTAAGTTTTCAAACCACCCTATATGTATGTATAGCCCCTGCAGACATGTTTTTTTGACAGCGAAACAACATTATAAGAGTTATTTTTGGAGCTCTTATTATACCTACTTATGTTGTAAATGGGGTTATGGGGAAGCGTCTATTTAAAATCCGTTATTTACAATATTTCACAAATTATGTACAATATGATACAATTTAATATCTGTATAAGAAATTCATTTTCACAATCATGAAGAACAATTTTCATAATACTTCAAGTATGGTAATACTCTAGATCTAAATAAAAACTAGAAAAATTTTACCAAGGGAATGAAAGCATTGTAATTCAATCCAATTATTGCATGTTATCCCTAATGATAATCAATAAAATAAAATTATAAAGGAAAGCTGGTTCATCAGACATTTATTTATTGATGGAACGTCCCATCTCTTATTATCGGTATAGTAAGTACGTACCCACTTACCTAGTTTTGTAGCGCGGAACAATATTGCCGAGTATATTGCACGGAATCGGAATCAATGTGATGTAGGTAGCGTTCAAAGGTTACAGAGACAAATATAGTTAATAAGGGCTGATACTTATAACACTATAAAAATGTTCCTTCGACGAGTCATTATTTCAAATAATTAACATCTGTAATGACATTTTCCCTAAATTCCTAGGAGTTTACAGAGATATGAATAAATTAACTATCATTAGTGACGATTCCGTACCAAATTTGGTGAAAAAGAGATTTCACTGTCATCTTTTTGAGAAATTATTGACCTTGATATTTTTAACAGATTTGGTACAGAATCTACTTTATGTTATCAATTTATAAGGGAAGGGGTACCTATAAGTTACCATCGAAGCTTATTCATCATCAGTCTTAATAATATCAATCACTTTTTTTTCAAGGAAACACACATTTTTATAGGTGAGTTAGGGGATTATTATACGTCCAATTTATCTAGAAAATATCTCGTATAGGCCGTTAGATTTTTCCCTCTCGCGTCGTCGATATGATTGATCTAAATTGAAAAGCGCAGTTCGCACGCACTGACACGTATATTAGGGAGTAGCAGAAGAAGAAAACGAGGTGGAGGAAGCTTGAAAACCACCCGCCCTTTTTTCTCGTATAATAGAAAAGTAAGTTTTTTTTTTCTAAATGATGGATGGATATGATGTTATTGGGTTTCTTTTAATGCCGCTGCACTGAAAGATAATTCACGTTCATTTATGTACTCCGTCATAAGGGGTGAATACGCTCTTCCGTTTCCACTCACTTTATTAACAATCGGAAAAGCGTCACCTCAACGCTAAGTAGCTGAATCCTGCCCCCATTAGAATGCGTGCCATCGAAGCCGAAGAAAATGCGGCGTTTGCTGTGGATCTGTGTCCCCGTGCCGGTTCCGCTAACCCTGCAAATATAAATAAAAACTGCAGCTGATGTTAAGGGAGGTTTTAGTATATAACGCATAGACGCATAGGAGGTAAGAAAATGGATTGCGTGAATCAATTATTGAACATCCTCTAGAGAGGAGGGTGTAGCTGAGGGAGTGTAGCGCCTGAGACTTTTATAAATACGTAACGTATAAGCGGCTGGTGCAAGATCCGAAGTAGGAAGAATAAAACGAGGATTTTTTATCCAAAAAGGACCGATGCGCGCGAATCGTCCAGGCCGTTGAGGCTTTATCGCATTAAAATCGGGGGAAAACCGCCAACGAACAATCACTTAAGCGCCCATTTGTCTCAATTAACGCGAAATTCAAAATGTAATGACATTAATTTTCCGGGGGCGACACGTGTGCGGGGTAGGGCGGCGGGTCGAAAATTTCCTCCGTATTTATTCAGGTGGGGCGACGCGATGCAACAATTCGAGTAGCGGCGGAATTCTCGGGGTCGCGGTTTTGCGGCCATCACCCCTGCTGCCGTGATGACGAGATTACTCACCCCCGACGATGCTGACGTGATTGTCGTGCGGTCCTCCAGGTCCGACCTTGATCTCTGCAAAATGGAAAAGATGAACGAATTAAATCAAACTTTGAGATTTCCCCTCGATGTTTTATGTATGGCTGGGCAGGGTTTATTGATCGATCACCCTCACCGAAAAGGTCCGGAGTAGGGCCGATTTAAGTAATCCGATTTGCGGTGAAGACGCGAAATTCTCTTAGCAGGAGTGCACCTGCGTTGTGTCTCGTGCGTATATCTATATGTATATGTGTATACGCATTTTATCGAATCGAAATTAATACCCTCGAGTCTGCGGCGCAACTTCAACGGGATGAATCGCCGAGGAGGATAAAACCACCAGTTGGTGCCAAATCAAGAGGGTGGGTTACAATAGTTGATTCTAATATGAGAGCATAAGTTGGTAATTTTCACGGGAATATAGTTTGGCAATGGCGGCTGGGGGACTAAAATCATTCGAGTGAACGTCGGCAAAATTTGCTCGAGTGTAATCACGAGCGTGATACTATAGTTTTCCACTCGTATTAAATAAATCGTTGCTAATTTCAGACGATTTTTACAAAAATTATTGACAAAACAAACAAAATTTTTGTGTAAAAACTTTAGGAATTGGTTGAGAAGAAATTAGTTGGAAGTGTTCATACAATTATCAAAATGACAATAATAGTACATACACGTCCATCATTGAGCTAAGAAAGGTAGGTGAGATAAAAAAAAATCATTGGTCATTGGTTGAGCAATTAGCTCGAATGCCGATTAAGAATAAATCTTGGTTAAATGATATTTTGGCGACTAGTTAACGCCCGTTTTCATAATCGAATTTGAAGTCACTTTAGTAAAAGTGATGTTTAGAATGTGACAAATGCAAGAGTTGATTTGTCACATTCTCATTTCATTTTTTTAAAGGAGACTTTAAAGTTCGACTATGAAATTGGGGGTTAAACTTGTATACGTATGTATGTAACTTTCAAAACAGAAAAGAAAATGCATGATAAATGTCTATTTTATTTGATATAATTAGAAAATATAATGTAGAACCATTTGCATAAAAACGGGTTGTTTCATTATAAGTTTCTGCAGTAAAATTTTCCACGGCATTAACGGATGAAATGGGAGGAAATTTTCAAATAAGAAAGGAAACCCTACAAAATTGGCTTTTATTGATACTAAATTCAAGAGATAATATCGCGATTTCAATGCAATACTATTTCATCTGATGTGGTGAAGAAAATATTGGATGTGATCCTCTGTATCTAAGCGGCAAAACTGGCACTTTGACTTAAGAGCAGCAAATGCCTATTTTCAATTGTCAAAGTACAGCTGGAAAACACAATTCTCAACCTGATCAAGATGGTAATTACCCTTTTTTAAAAAACTGATGTCAATGTCCATGTAACATTTGGTACTCATATGTACGCCTGCAGATCTGAGCGATTTCGATAATGCTGCGGGCGCCATGGAGTCAACAGCACGCACCGCCTTTTCTTCTAATCCCACCGCGTGAGTTGGAAAGAGGTTCACTGCATACCATTGGATCGACGGTTGTCCGTCCAAAAATCTTAATCAATTTCTTTGGGCAAAATTCATTTTTTTCCGGTTAGGGTTCAGTCGAGGGTTCTTATGAGATTCTTTTCACTGGTGAAAATATTGTTTCATTGAAATGATATCGAGAACTAATTAATAGAAATGAATACTTTGCTGTTGAAAGTTGAGTTATAACATTACTTTGATCATGAGTGTTTATATTTGTTTGAATTACATAACCTTTAAATAAAAATGTGATCATTTTTCGCCTGTAAAATTAATGGCGTGGGAGTGATAGGCGAATGGTCGATTAATTTGGTGATAGTGAAATTTAATTTGTAGACGTCACCTCGGACGTCACAAACTTTAGAATGTTTTAATATTTTCGATCAGTTTTTTTTATCCAAAAACGCTTCGCTCCACCGAAAACTGTTGTTTTTACCTTGTCTGCAAAATGTCTTCAGCGCCTCGGCTAACAAATTTTCCTCGGTACTCTAAAGACTTATTTCGCAGCCTAGATATGACAATAACTATTCTTTAAAATTCAGAAAACCCTTCCAGAGCAATTCGTATTTTTAAAGTTCAAACAGCAATACTTCTGCTCTCTTGACACTATGCAATCAGGGCTCAGTTGGAAATACCGCCAAGCAGTATATTCTTCGGAACCAATTTTCGCAAAGGTATAAAAATTGTGAAAAAGTCACGGAAAAAGTACAATGTAGAAACTCCGCTAATAAATGTCGACATTAGTTCATAAATTAGTGAATCACGAACGACTGCTTTAGAACGATAAATCAGTTGAAAATATTGCAAATTATTCAACCCATTAATTATCCAATGACCAATATTATAAATAGAACATTTTCACTTAAAAAAAACGATAAACCCATGATAAACCTATGCGATAAACCAAGAAAGGGTTAAGAAAACCAAGGCGGTATCTGTAAGTTTTTTGATATTGTCAAATCGAACTTGTCAACATGAAGCCTAAAACCGATCAGCAGCTGAAAGATTTGCTTGAAACCGTATCAGTAAAACAAATTTCCGTTTCAAAATATGATTGTGAGGGACCCTCGAAGAAATCGGGCAGGAAAAACGTTGGAGGTGTTCTCATTAAATGTCCTTTGAAGGTGGCAGCGAAGGATATAAAAGCAAAGGTAGACAGTCGCCCCAAACACAATAAAAGAAACCGAACTTTGGTGCTCATCGACGAGTTGAAACAAATGGAGGCTAAAGTCTGCAGGAGCGACGTTTTCATGGCGACAAGCGAGGAGATGGACGTCGCTTTTCGGCAAATAGAGAAAATCAGGAATCTGCTCGTGTCGAAAGTGGCGAACAAACGCGAACTCGTTCCTGCTGCTGATTATCGGAGAAAACAGCAGGAGGGAAAAAATCCACAACCCCAACCATCACTGCTGCTGCCGCCTCCACCCTCTTCGTCTCTAACGTCTCCTATGCATCAAGCTTCGAGAGGAAACATTCGCGAGTGGAAATTGGAATCGGCTCGACAACAATATTTATGTAAACCACGTATTCATTATAAATCATTGAGAGATTACTCCCGATTGAATCCATTTGTAAACGAACCGATCGTGGAGGAGAAAGAAGACGCAGAAACAGAAATAATCGACACAATTTTCACCGGCGTATTAGCAAGCGACCATTCGGAAAAAGAGGACGATGAATTTGAGCCTGAGCCGTGGACGTTAATAATGGAGAAAAATTGTGATCATAGAAAATCCGACAAGAAAAAATCGATTTTAAAGAAAGACGACCCTTCAACCACAAGACCCCAAGATAGCACTAAATCTTCCTTATACGAGACGATATTTGCCGGCACCGAACTAGAAGAATCGATTCTGAAATCTGATTATTTATCCAAGGAATTGGGTGAAAAATTAAAAAAGAATCAAAACGTTGCTGCTTCCAAAGACAATAATATCACAGTCGGATTCGGCAATCTAGATGAGAACCAAAAGAGGAGCGCGCAAATGTTCCACAACTTCCTTGACTGCAAAGCTCGCCCTCCAGAACGTGATCGGAAATTGTACTCGAATCTGAAGCTAGCTTTAAAAAATTCCCTGTTCACTATTCCACCATCACCTCAATAAATTTTAGTTAAAATTACAAATTAAAAATTCAATTAAGGCATCGTGAATAACTAAAAACTCTATTGAACTTTTTTCTACATAATGATTCGAGGGAATCGTCTCTTGAAAGGGAAAGGAAATCGAATTTAAAACAATGAAGTGTGCTCATATTGAAATTGCTCCTTCAAAACGATCATCTATCACACTGTGTAAACATGGGCCAATGACTACAATGGGGACAAGTAAAGTGAAGCAAGACCCGATAGGAATTAATGACGTGATGGGTTGGTTTGTAAGGAAACAGTAAGGAAACGATTTTGAAGAGACGAGGAGTAAAAACGGGTCGGGATTAATGTCGCTAGCAGTACTATGCCAACCGAATATCCATAGATAAAATATTCAATCAATAATCGCATCTCCCGAATTAATCCCTCAGCGGAGCCTCGTACTTTATTCATTTTTAAAACGTTCCCGGAAGATTCCCGGTTGAAAAATTATTATCGATTTACAAAGCGAAAAAAAGAACTCACCGTATAAACGCAAGGTGCCTTCGGCTCTCCCCAAAGAATTCGTCGAGACGCAATTGTAGGTGCCTATGTCACTTGTGGAGAACGACCGGATCACCAGCCACATAAACACCTTGTAGCCACTCCGCTCCTCCCTTATCGTGTATTTGCTCCTGGAAAAATGAAGTTGTTAAAAGTCGGTACGCCCTTATAGATACGTCAGGTGGGTGATATAAGTGCTGAGTAAATATTCAAGGGTGGTTTAGACTAATTCGTCTCGAGGAGCACCTGCTAATTGAAGTGGGTAGGTAATCAATTAAGCATGGGCACAAAAGGATGCGCCTGTGTTTGTCGAAGTCTCGACGAAATTCGTTGCTAACGTTTCGACGGTATAAATTTATTGGGGACGGGGAAAAATGCGATGTCCTTCCTGTTTAGGGCACCTGTGTGTGTGTACGCCTGGGTGGCATCATTATTGCGAGGTGCAAACGGAGGTAGATGGAGGCCCCCTGCGAATTCTTTGATGATATCAGTGCGAAATATCCTCATTTATATTCATCAAGGGGCGATTCGTCGACAGCGGAACGTTGTCTGTTTGAAATTTCACCCGCACACCTTCACTTTCAATCTAATAAACTCACCTCACTTCACCGTTCCACTCCATTATCATTAATATTATTATCGTCAAAGCAAATGATTTTATTGGCAGGATAATTAATTCTCTCTCTTTATCCGCTCCCAGGGCTCTATACTTATCGAGTTAAACTTTACGGTAAAGAAAATAAAGTACTTTTTAATAAAAGGTAAACAAAAGCATTTATGTTTGGCGGATGGAAGAGGGCCTTTGAATGGATGGATTATTCCATTCGTGCTCCTTTTGGGCGATATTAATTGAGGAACTTACGAGTCTACGAGGAGACAGCGCAAGTTGCACATGCACAAATTTGCTTACTGAAAAAAGAGGAAAGCCCTCCCTGGAATTACAAATGCCGACTGTAATTTCTCATTGTCAGCGTTAGAATCGCGTCAACATAATTAACTTTCCTGTTTCGTTTCTCCCGCTCCTCCAACATTTCGCGAATTCGCGCGATTGTTTTAGTGATATTCGCAGGGAGTATTCGTCAAGTTTCCCTCGATAATACTTGAAGCGATTTATCACTCCACTCTTTCATCATATACCTAACTATGTATGTTATGTATGTATTCACCTAGTGTAGAAACATGTATGTACGAATATAAGTAGGAAGGTACCAAGAATATACGAATAGTAGATAATAGTATCTTGTGTACCTAGATTCGAAAGCGAGGCTTTGCCACTCGCACATGGAGATTGCTAGTCGAGGGGTGCGATATATTATATTTTCTGCACTGAAACTGAAAAAGCAGCAAATGCCAATTTTCGTCAATTACTGGACCGCATGAAAACTCAATTTTCAACGTGGTCGTAGGAAAATTTCAAGTATTAACGATACCCTGTGCATGAACGATTTTTCAATCGAGTTGCCATAGATTATTTCACTGTCACTGTCATCTAATGGTCATAACGTGAGACAGAAAAATGGCCATATAGCTAACTCGATTGACGAAGCGATTGTTCGCACGGTACTAAACGGCGGATGATCCTCACCTCTCACTCTTCAAATTTGACACAACATTCAAACTGGCCAAAATTACATAAGATCATGTAATAAACATCATACGAAAACGCAGTTCTAACGTTAAGACATGATGAAAAATACGAAAAAACTGTATGAATCTACATGAATCTTGCCATACGCGGACGTTGACGTGGATAGAAGTTTAAAGATGAACCAGCGAATCATTACCATAGCGACAAACAAAATAAAATTTTGAACGAGTGAAATGTCTCATTTGGACATACGAACCAATAAATTCTTTTAGTTCGAGGTGAAAAATGCATCAGATCGGAAGCTGATAGTGTGTAATCCGATGTTTGTCATCAAAATCGAACGAAGAAAATTTTTGAATTTCAAATTTAAACAAATACGTGAATAAGCTTGCAAAGTCAAATGAGGCATTGTCAATGTGTTCTTCCATCATTCCTTACAGCGACACAGATAAATTTCTAGTCCAATTCAGTACATCAATCAAGTAATCTCATGTTAAAACCTCCCTACAATATGATTTCGCGAGCCGTGTAGTTGACGAGTTTAACTCGATGAAACGAAGTAATGGCGTCGTACATTTCTGTATTGTAACCACTCCGAATCATTCGTGAAAAGAATTTCTTAAGCATTCGTACCTGAACATGTGAGTGTTATGTACAGAGTGTTCATTACTGAAAGTAATCACAGTCAGTGAGGATTTAATTATTGTATTTTTATTAATGAACGCTCAGTAGTTGACTGATAAGTATAGGCGTAAATAGCGTTTTTTTATACAGAGACATCAAAAAAATCCTTCATAAAGGGAGGCTATGATAATCGTTCGGTTTCATCTGAAAACTACTAAAAGGATAGAGAGAGAATGAGAGTCATAGCCTCCCTTTATGAAGGATTTTTTTGGTGTCTCCGTACACCATAATCAAGATTTGATGATCGTGATTTCGTTTCTCGGTACATTGATTGAAATTCCTTTGAAATGTCGATTTGTGTGTGTCTGAGGCTTGTTGAATTGTTACTAACATTTCACTGGCGTGAGTGGCTAGGGAATGGGAAAGATAAGGCGGAAGGTTTGCAATAGCTGAGGGACAACTTTAGCGGGACCACCACCTAGATAATAAATTGGGATAGGAGTTTTCAGCAGGTTTCTTGAAAGAACTACGGTACCCTCACTCATAAATTTTTAAATGGCCCATTGGAACCCAGAATCGAATCGAGATATACTCTTGTCTTCTGGAATGATATTATTTTGAGATGTAATATGTGCAAATGGTTGTGGTCAAGTGGATTTCATGTTGTGGTAGTTTTGTGGAACCATCCAAAAATGGCACACAATGCAGGGGTAATGACGATCACACCCAAAGAATAAATGAAGTGGATTACATTGTCCAAAATTATTTGTTGATTGCGTGATAGCGGATGAAAATTGGAATAGTGCAAATCGACCATTTTCCAGTACCAATATCAAATAACTTATACCACACTATACATAGGTAGTGAATTGTTACATTCTCATGATCGTCCTATATCAACATTGAAATGATTGGTGAAAACGAGTAAATCTTTCACCTACGCGACATTTTTATTACACTGGTATAATAACCTCGTGATATAAGCGGGTAATTTAGGGGTTCGTCTTATCCCCGTATGCAGGGTCATATCCGGGAATGTTTTGGTGCCTAATTTTCTAACGTCGCGACGGGGTTTTAGGGGCGGTGTAATTAGGTTGTGCTGGGACAATATTTGAAGGCCGTGTCTTGAGTACCTGAAATAAGCGAGCCCTTCTTCCCCTATTCTCTTCTCTAATCTAATGCGTGAAATACCCAGCCCGGTTCGCGTAAATATTGATGTTTTTTGCTCTTTGCTGAGAGTAAACAGTTTTAATGAAACTATAAATTACGATTAAACTAAGGTAAATTTACATTTGCTGCTTTTCGGTTTAGCTGTTGATGACACGAACAAACTGAAAAAAATTAAGAAAACTAACCCCTTGACGCGGGTTCAGAGAAATTCGGCGACATCTGGAAAAGAAGACAGCATATCTTTGTTATTTGATTCCACCGACTCACGACCCAATCGACGGATGGATGATTAATTAACTGTGTAGGTATATTCGCCAAGTTTATAACATAAATGCGCGAGTGTGCCTACGCTTATACCTATACTTCGATAAGGGGAGTTTCAAAATAGAATTTACGGGGTGAAATGAGGATAAATTTGGGCTTTAGAAAGTTCACAAAGGCTGTTTTCTCAGTCCATTTTGTGCGTGTCGCTGCTGAAATATAACCCGTTAGTAAATTTTCTCAGAGCTTTTTATGTAGTGGGTGTATGAGAGAAAAAGGACGTTCTTCGACATTTTTACCCCCAAATAAATTTTTACTCCTTGTAATAACCTACGACTATTATTACATACTACCCCAGTCAGGTGTTCTCTATTGTACTTCTTTAACAATATTGGAGATGAATCAACAGAAAATAATGCTCCATCAAAGGACGGAGCTACCATATTATGGGATGAAATACATTCTCTTACCCATTCAAGAGCATTTCGCCCCGATTTTTCACCCAGTAGTTGATGGTGTTGGGGAACGCTTCCACGTAACATTCCAATTGAACGTCGGTGTTTAGAGGTGCACCTAAAAGTTGGTTCGGCACTTTTATGACTGGTGCAACTGAAAAAAAAATCAGTTGGTAAATTCATGATTCTGCAATTTATTCGTAATGCGAATACGATTCGATTCCAGCATTAAAAAAACCCTCTCATATACCTGCCTACATATATACATTGAAGGGATTGGAAGCGATATCGTATCGCAACAACACGAATTTAATTTGACTGAAAACGCGACTGATTCTGTTTGAAAAACGATACTTGTGACAGTTATAGTTCTCGTCTCGTCTCCTTCCCTGCACTTGACTCTCTCAAATACAGAGATTTACCGCAAAGTTGAAATGGATTACACCAATTTCAACTTGCTATTATGGAAACCACTAAGTCATGATGTCACTTGTTGAAATTGATACGCTCCATCAGAAGTGCTAAAATATCTCCGCCCTTCCATTTTCTACCCAACAAATCCAAATTGAGCCAGAAATCGGTCAAATCCCTTTCGTAATAATTTAATTAGAAAACAGAATAAACGAAGCACATATTGAACGGGGGAGTTTGTTGTTGCAAGTTCAGTTCATTGTATGTGCCAGAGTATGGGCTGGTGTAGTTTAGGGGGCAAAATCCCCCAAGGACGCTGAATGCCCCAACTATTTATCGGCAAACTTCTGAATCAGACAACTTGTGGTCTTTATTATTATTATCATTATTACAGTATCTTATCTTGAATGAGGAATGCTTCATTAAAGCTCATAATAGTATTATATACTGTATACACGTTGATTTAGGGACATCATCATTGTATCTAAACAGTAATTTCGTGAGGGGAAAGTTTACGTCGTAAAGTAAGTAAACCCCCACATGGAATGAAATCAACAATGTGAAGGACTACGGCCATGTCTCTTTACTTTATTACATTGCTGTCCCACCCCAGTAGGTAAGTACATTAGATAATGAATAAGGATGATGGTTTATCATGAAAGGAATACTACCCTTTTTATATTTGGGTTTCATCGAATCATCGGAATATTCAATAGAGATACCTATAAAGTTATCCTAATATTCAATTATTAAATTTCACAGCAAATTGTACATGTATGTACCAAAAGCTTTGTTGAATTAAATGAAATTGAATAGGATTCCCAATAAATCCTCCATTCTCACCTAGCTAAATGCAGATGACGTTTGATTTGTATTATTTTTGATGGTTGGGTATTATTCCGTTCTAGCTCATTATTATTGCATTTCCCCATAAAGTAATTTAATTTTGTTACCAGGGGCCCTTTCCGCCATACAGCGCACGCAACACATTCTCCCTGCTCTATCTAGAGAGGTAGAAAATTCAATATAGAGCTTTAACGGGGGCGCCCGGTGCTCATGGCTCGATTTAACGAGCCAAGTTTTATAATATTTCCGATTCGGACCGAACGAACACCTTTCCCTCGAACCCCCGTCGGTTCCGAACTAATTTTTGCTCGTGCGGGGAGAGTCATCCCCCGAATAAATAACCCCACCTAAACCCCTCAATCTCTTCCGCACTTGAGTCTGGCTACTACCTCTACTCAGGTTCTCACTCCAGTGCCGTCCAGTTCCACTCGGCTCGGGTCAGAATAGTTCGGTATCTTATGGATGGTCGGGGTGAATGAGTGGTGCCCTAATCCGAGACCCGAACAAGTTGGCTCAACTCGTTATCGGGGGAGGTTTGCGTATATGTATTAGAGGGCAGTTACTCGCTCTTTCCTCCCTTGTTCTCATCCTCTACTTTCGTCTTCTTCTTCCTCTTCTTCTGCACACCATCCCGGGGTTCAACCCCATCACGGATCAACTAACTTCTGTTTCGGATAACTTCCTAATTAGTTTGAGGCCATATGTTATTTCCCATGTCCGAACACATCCACACTCATAATGTGTATATTGGCAGTATCTACATATACTCATCCTAAAATGTCTCTCATAACATGTGACCTTCATTGATAACCAAAATTTAAAGGAAAAACGTTGTTGACCATTGATTAATGATGAAATTTGTTATCTAAATTCGGGGCTACATACGTGTTACAAAATATTTTAGGACGAGCATAACTGAGGTAATTGTATTAGATTGCCGGAATTTTTACATCAAGTATCTTGACCCCGGGGATAAATATGTAAATCCGGGAATCGTATTGTTTACTTCAAGTGTTCGCAGTTCCGCTCTCGTTTTTTTGACCGTGTTTTTCTGCTTCTTTTTTTTGAATCCACCTCGCTTCTCATCTTTGAAAGGAATATTTGAGGTGACCTGAATTTTATTTTCTCTTCATTTTTTAGGCTTCATTAGTAGGTAGATTCGCGGGTTCCTTGCTTAATTTCTTATGAATGGAGTTGCGAAATCAGATTTAACTACATACATTCCGAGAGTTGAAAAATAATATTTATGACAAGAATAATTCTTTTTAGAACTCCGGATGTGAGTTCAGGGTGTGGTGTGCCTGTGTATGTAGTTGTACTCTTTATTAATATTTTCAACATTTATAATAGAAGTGCTTCAAGGGAGCAGTCATCATAATTTAACCGCAGGCATTTGCATTAATGCATTATATTCCCCTATAGCTATGCGGCTGGGTATAAAATTGAAATGGGAAATATTATGTTCATATGTATGCAAATCCAATGACTAAAAATAAAAACTATTTATAGAAATTCCAATGTGGATTTTTAAAGTTTAGTTTACTGAATAGGGAAATGAAGGTACTTACAGTTAACGTTGAGAGCGATTCTTTTACTGACTGCTGGAGGAACGTCATTGCTGGCTATACAGAGGTAGGCACCCATTTGCTTCCGATCCAGACGCCAGAAATGTAGATTCGTACCATTGTAAGTGTCGACTGAGACAAAATAATTTTGTTCATTATTGTTAAGTGCATATACACAAAACACCGTGTTCGAAAAGTATAACTAGCCAGGAAAGTGGCACTTTTCGCGAAGCGCTAGCGGAACACTATGAATTATACGCGCCGCGGAAGAAAACTTCCCTCCGAGTTATACATACGTATTCACTATTTTCTAAGTGACAATTACAATAGTGTACCACCGACATTGCTTCTGAAAGTTCACATGGATACACTGAGGCCCGATCTTTTCATCTTCCAGATAAATTAAGTGATATTCATCATTATAAAAATCGTAACCGTAACTGAGGTATTTTTTTAATAACCATAATTCATCAAAGCTAACACTAAAAATCTGATTCAGTGAACGCACAGTAATAAAGCTGAATGGGTTGCATTTAAATAAGTAAGTAGAAATATTAAGAAACGGCGTGAAATTTTAAGTTTTTACGTTGCGAAACACTGTTAATGATAAAATTTCTCGAATGCATAAAATTTAATTAACCACTTTACAGTAGTTAACAGTTGTTCATTATTCTCGCGGATCCCCTACATTTATGAATAAATATTAAGGGTGAGGTGATTTATTCCAACATTACGTGTACTCTAGCACCGTGCTTCATCCTTGTTCATTTTAAACCTTCCTAAAATGCAGTCAAACAGCCAACCAACTCACGGGTGGTCGGTGTATAGTATGTATTATAAATCCACCCGCCGATAGATATTTATTATTTATCATTTATTGATTGAAATTGGATAGAAACAAATTAGATTACTATCCTCACTCGAATCGATTGAAATTTAAAAAATTCCCATACGTATAATGCATGTGTGTTCAAATGTTCGACCTAAATTGATGATCAATGAGAGGTACTAGAACACGTCAGACACCTTGTGCACTTTATACAGGCTGTCTTTGAAATAAGTGTACAAACGCGCTACCACATATTCCTGAAGTCAGAATAGAACGATTCAACCAAAACGATCTCAGTTCAAAAGTTACAGAATGTTGAAATGAGAATTTTCATTTCAATTTACTTGAATAATTTGTCAAGTTTTGGGAATATTGATTCAAAAATTGGTACACGAGGGTTTTTCGGTATGGAGAATATTTATTCGGACTCAATTTTGTTGTATTTGACAGTCTCAACTTTTTCCTATCTCAAATTAATAAATCGACTCCTTGATGATCTTTCTCAACGAAAGGTTTATTTGTGTAATGTTGCTACGATGCGCCGTTTTGGCACTATTCACTCTTGAATGGTCGATGTCACCCAAAAATCGACCAAAACATTGCAAAAAAGTAAATTTGGGATAAAGTAATTTTTGGGATACTTTTTCATGAAAACCAAATTATCAGCCTGGCAAAGAGTTACTTTTATAACTGTTATGCTAAAAACAAATCTCCTGGTGGAAAAAGAAACCAAATTACTTTTTTGCGAGGTTTTGGGCGATTTTTGGGTGAAATCGAACATTAAAATGTAAAAAATTGTTTGCGCAAAATATTCAAAGCCCATTAAATTCATTGGAACCTCGGCAATTTGAGAAACAAGTTAAGACTTTCATTTGTAAATTTTTGTTGTGTACCTACCTGGCCCCTAGAAAATACAGCAAAACTGAGTCTGGATAATTATTTCCCATACCAAAAAACCCTCCAGTACCAATTTTATTTTCTCCAAAATTCTCAAAAGTCAACAAATCGAAATCTAATTTTTATTTCAACACCCTGTAACTTTTTTGATCTCAACTTTCGAACTGAGGTAATTTTGATTGAATATATTGTTCTATTTTGACCTCAGGAATATGTGATAACGCCGTGTAGACATATTCCAAAAACACCCTGTATAAATTTTGCAACATAAGTATCCCAGGTACTTTTTCGCAAATTCACCTCTTGAGAGGGTATGTTTAGTTATTAGTTTGTGGTGATAAATTAAATTTATAATCGAGTAAAATGTTTAATTGGACGCGAAAACCCATAAACTTGGCACGAACTCATATTGTTGAGCTTAATGAGCGCTATAAAGCGCGCATCCACCGAACATCAGCCAACTTATTTAGTTTATCGCGATTTCGAATTTATAATTCAAGATATGATGCGGACGCGAAACCGGATTTTTCAATTTCGGGTGCGAGACAGGTCGATTCGATAAAGTTTTCCCGGTCGGCGAACATTGTTCCCGGAGAACCGCGACCATGGATAGTGGAAATGTGAGAGATGTGCTTTTACCTCTTATCGCCTCTCTCGCACCTCTCCGGATGATAATGGGTTGGCCGTCCTCTCGCTTCCAGGCGATGCGGGGGGTGGGATGGCCCGTCGCCCGACACCACAGGGTGGCGTTTTCGCCCTCCGACACTGACAAGTCCCCGCTGGTGTCGTCGTTGATGATGTCCGGCGGAACTGCAAGGAAATCGGGAAAAGATTTGATCAGCCCCCCGCGACACACGGGCCCGGGCGGTTATAAGCGGATAATTGCCGGTCCAGGAATTCCGGGACGCGCTCCGGGCGCCGCGGAGACCTCGGCGGTTCCGTAAATCCCACATCGGCTCACTTACGACCGTTATGCGCGTCGACAATTGCTGGGGGTGTTTTTACACGGACCGCTCGTATATCTTTCCAACAAATTAGACCAATATACAATGTGCTAATCCCGAGGGGGTGAGCTTTAGCCCCTCGCATACCGTATAAACACACACATACACAAACGACACAACCCCGGAATGTTATAAACACATCAACAGTGACTTCTGCACGTTCGCTGGGAAAAAATCCAATTGGTTTTAAAGCCGGAATGGGAAATTAATTTCGGCGGATTATTCCCGTAACTGAGGTGGGTTCGGCATTGTGTCCTCCTATACGTTACATGATTATAATGCAGTAGGTATACCTATGCCGGCTAAATCCGGCTAATAGTTGGGTTACAGTTCTCTCGAAATCACTTTATCCCCTTGCACTGAGGCATCCAACTCGACTATCATAATACAATCGTTATATTGTACAGAGATACGTAATGTGAATCGGTTTTGCAAATGTGCTACGACCTAGAGGGTGTTCGAGGTAATAATATCGAACTCGTTTATCAAATAATCCCCGTTTTACTTTTTTACTTCGTAGGATCGAAAATTTGGCTTCGGAACATGTAATATTATAGATACGATCGCAAATTGCAAGCAAATATATGGCTTATCCCACCCTCATTAGTTATTAATAAATTCTGATGGAATTTTAGTTTTGTATTCGCCAAATTCAATTTGTTTTTGTCCATTTTCCATTTCAGTTGAGGTTTTTAATTAATTAATTAACTAACTAATAAATTAGTATACGTAATAAAGGTATACACGAGCGTAATTAGCGTAATCAAGTTGTTATGTGCACGCATTTGGTAGAATTTGAATTTTTAAAATTCTTCCACAATTACATTCTGAAATGGGCAACAAAAGGGGCTGTAAATTCGTATCTGTATCAATAAATCTCTTTGTTGAAGACGTGAAGTTCATCTTAAATTAAATCGAATGTCTTTCAGTTACTCTTGTATAGCGTCGCTCGTTCTATCTGGAAAGAAGTAATATGGGGTTGTTTTGGGTCGGGTATCCGGGTGGCTCCGCCATTTCTCACTTCCCCAATATAAAGTTCCATTTACCGGTGTTTAATTTTTTAAAAGCGTCCTGTAATCGATAAAAACGCCTACTCGCCTACCTAACTCAATTATTAGCTCGTGTCACAAACGAAAAAGGCGGTCGGTCGACGGTCCCCTTTGCTTCAGTTCCACCAAGTTTCGGATTGGGAAATGCGCAAAATTGAAGCCAGAGGGTGATAACAACGCCCCCGGAATCGATATAATCAAACGACTAACGTGTTCGGTCGCATAATCTGGATTTAACGCCATCACTTCAAAACCTCTATTCCTATCCCATCGTATACTGTATACCCTCTCCATAAAGTCGTAACTTTGAATTAGTTGTTATAGTGGCCGCTATAAACCGACGTACAGATGCACCCCTGAACCATGTATCAAACCCCAAATTACCCTTATAACTTTACTATAGGGATCGACTTAGGGATGATGTCAGAAATTATAACATGTTTTAACACCCAACTGCACTTAATGTTCAGTCTTTTGCCATAGTAACAATTTTTCTTACAATTAGATAGTCCGTAATTTTTCGTTGAGCAAACAGTAAAAAATACTGTACAGTTAATCTGCAGTATTTTAACGGTTATATTTGAAGGCCTGTTCATTTTCTCGTCCAGTTTAATTCGTTTGATTTTCATCTAAGATCAATTCAACTGCTAAATTAAATAGAGGTAAAAAGATAAGCCCTAAATATTTCTTTTATATGAGCTCATGTACGCGTGAAAATATGCCCAAAATTAAGAAAAATGAATGAAAATTGTAGCAAGTACAAAAATATATTTCATAAAGCACTCATGGGGGAAAACATTTTCGTACTTGTCCTCTACAAAATTCACCGCTGTGCGAGTCGCTTTGTAATTTTTAACTAGTGCCTAGAAGAGTGGCTTCCACCATTAGTGTGAACAGGCCACGAAAATTGAAAAATTGGTCTTTTTATTGAAATATAATTTAACGGTTAAAGAGTGACAAAAGGCAGACTTATTATTGTCTGACTCGTCTAGGCCAATGCTAAAGTTCAGTATAAATGGTTCATTAGTTCCATTTGTTAAAAAAATCGTTTAGAAATGAGGGGCTCATTTGTTGGCAAGAAATGTCGCCGGCGTCCTGTGTGTTATATCTAAGAATTACACTCATTTTCATAGTTAATTGGCTTGAAAAGTGTCATGTAGGTAGTTTATTAACATCGGGTGGCAGGACCTCATATTTCTTACACAGAGTTATCATGAAAATTCTTCATAAAAGGAGGCGATGATAATCGTTCTGTCTCATCTGAAAACTACAAACTACTAAAAGCATTAAGACAGAACGATTATCATAAGCCTCCCTTTATGAACAATTTTGATGATGTATCTGTATGTATATCAAGTGGGTTTATTGTTTATTATTGTTATCGATTAATTAATTGTTTCTATCGAAACATATTTAACGTTTCGTAGATGTTTCGTATTTCTTCCAATGTTTGTAAAATAATGGCATCATTTTAGCCCTCGCAGGAAACTGCTCCTTTTACCTAAGGAATAGATTTCCTACATACACAGGTATACTTATCCTGTTGTGTTAAATATATGTCCACAAAAATTGGACAGAAATGCGAATGGCTTCGTGCCGTAACTTTTCGATATTTTTGAGTTTTATTGCTTTTTGTTTACGTGCAACCTACGAGCCATCAGGTCGTGTAGCGCGATTTGGCCCGAGCGTTAACCGTTGGCAATAAAATGCAGAGTGGGTAGCGCATAATGCAACTGTAAGCTTTCTAACATCTGTGCAAATCTCGGGATTTTAAAGCTAAACGTTAACTGGAGAACACGGTAATGCACTCACGAACAAACTCGATCGCGGTTCGATCATCACCTGCAGCTCCTGGGAGTTGGCTGGCGTTGGAAGTATGTACGGTATTTCCTTTGTATTCAACCCCAATGTTTATTCATGCGTTTTGTTCGTTCCAAAATTGGAAGCATATATCGATTTATATATTTTTTTTTTTTGTCTGGTTCTCGTATAATTGTTTTTCGGGAAGAGTTAGGGAGGTCGATATTGTATTTATGGTCAATAGGTGGAACAAAAACTAAAAAACTTATGAAATATACGGAGGCAATAACCGACACTTTTTCGCTCTCACCCATTTTCCCTTCCGGGTCGCGGGTCGTTTGGAGCACCGCAAAACAATTTCGTTGGTTTTATTAAGCGGACCAAACTGGAACTCTGTCTAATTTACAGGCCGAAAAGTGAGCAATAAAATTGGAGCGTACGCGCCCTCGATTTCTACGAACCATTAAAATCCGCACTTACTCACGGTGCTTATATGTATTATTACATACACTAGTCGTAGGTAGTAAAAAAGGCAAAAGTTCGGACCTAATCCGATATGATTTAGCGGCGGACGCTTCATGGAGATATAAAATGTATGGAAATGCGAGGGAAAATCTTGAAATATCTTTCGGGTTGGTTTTTTTTTTGCCTGAGTGAAATATGTCCATATATGGCTAGTTGAACATTTTATATATCGGGCTTGCATTTTTATGTTTTACGCCGACAGAAATTCAATCTCGACCTTTTTTCGTATGTGCGAGAGAGGGGTCGCGACCTGCCCGTTTTTCCTCTATATAAATCTCCTCGAGTGTTTTAATCATCTGAAAGTGGACGAAAACTTTATGGTGTTTTATTTATACAAGGGTGAAATATATCCTCACCACCTACTTACTTACTATATTATACCTTCCCGCTGCCTACATTCATACATACATAGGCAGTTACAGATACGAAAGTTTCTTCGGAGCTCCAAGTTGGAGTAGGTGGTATCATTATTGGACCAAGTTTTAAACGGAATTGTGGACACTTCTCTTCAGGCGCATCTCTTGCCACCACCCATCCACCGAAATGAACTTTTCACTCGGCGTTGTATCTGAATTTTTCATCCGGAATTAATTATTTCCACCAAAAGTTATATCCACCAATTTTTGCAAAACTCGGAATTATTTCGCAAACAACTAGAAAAATTGAATGTTTTGAGATAGGATAACCATACTTTACTCTTTGTGAATCCATATATTTTATATTACCAGTTATATCATCAGAAAACAAAGAGAATTTTCTACCTTGACTCTCAATTACATTTTCTAGGTCAGATATTTGAGACGATTACTTTTTTAAAGATCATACCTAATGGGTCATTATTGACTCGTTCAATTTATTGGCCCTAGCTCGCGAGTTCGTTTTGCCATAAACAGGGTCCTACATTATGTATGTACCTGTTACATAATTGGCTATCATTTTTGAAAGTTCAATAAACAATTGACCCACCATAAAATTTAACCGACAGTTACTTAAATACCGCGGTGATTGCTACAGAGATGTAAATCAAGAAATTTTACTGCCGGATAAATCTACGGGATGATGAAAACGCCGGTCCTTAGGACTTGGACTAGGTTGATTATTCATTATTGTTACGACTGTAACCACTGATAAAAAAAATTAATCAGGGGTGAAAAGTTTTGGCCTTATTTAATGAAAGTAATCAGAGGATTAATTGTTGCAAAAGTCAGACAATAGTCAAATTCTGACTAACATTACCTACTCTGATTACTTTCATTAATGAACGCAGTACCTTATCGTCAAGCTCTAATAGATTGCTTGTTTTGTCGTATCAATTTTAGGGAAGTTATTGGTTGACGTTATTGGTATTATAGGCTCAGTCCTCCGGATCATTTCCGATGAAATTTTGCAGGAAAATTGTATGTACATATGTATAATCGTTTGTATTCAGGTTAACAAAATTGTGTTTACTTTGTAAGGGATTTAAATGCAATTGAAATGAACTGATTGATGCAATTTATACGATTCTGTGTGTAATTTAGGTTTGTGATGGTGTCTCTTTATAAATTATTGCCAATCGGTGTGTGCTGTTTTATATAAACGGACGTGTTCCTGTATAAATGTATTTTGAATTCACACGAACATCGAACGTCAAAAATTAATTAATTAATTTCCGACTCCAGCCAATTTCGTTTAAATTGTTCTGATCCGATATGACCAATTAATTCGCGTTCAATTTACTTATAAGTTTTAAACAATAGAGAAACTATATGATACATAATACATAGAATTTACCTTAAGGCATGAATGATAAAAGGACCTGGAGCAAATACTCATTGATTTTCCAGAGATAACTGTTAATATACTTATGTTATGAGGTGAGTAGGTAGATCAGGAGAATTCTCCTCTTGGAAAAATTGCTCTTCGTCGTGTATACAGAAGAAATTAACCCAAAAGTGATGGATCAGTCTATAGCTACCCCTGGTAGAAATGAAGCATATCCAATTAATAGTATTCGGAAATTGCGTTTTATTGAGTATACAGGGTGATGCACTGACAGCAGTTCACTCTTATATTGGATCCATAAACTTCAATATAATCAAACAAGTTAGAAAACCTACAATGTGCGTGTTTAGAAAACAACTTTTTACATTGCAAGAGTAAATAGTCGGCCAGAAATAGTCGCCAAAATTATTTCAACTCCTCCTTGAGGCTAACGTTCAGCATTAAAAATTTAAATGGAATAATAAAGTTTTATTCAGAACAATATATTTTCCTCAAATTAAATATCATTTCTTGATGAAATTACTTTCAATGATTTGAAGTTTTCAAGGGGTGAAATTAGGAATTTCATGGTGGACTGTTTTTGCGGATTCACTCCGTATAGGTAAGCAGTAAACGTGCTTTAGGTAATTATCGCGAACCCTTCTTCTCGTTTATTTTTCGGCTAGGTGGTAGATGCCGGTATTATGAGGGTATAGGGTAATTGCGCCGGGGTGTTGTAAAGGGTATTTCCGACCCATCCCCGGCCGAAAACGTAAAACGTATAAAATATAAATTTATCGGTCGCGTTTTCCTACAACCGGCCGTCTTTTAACCATCTGTCTGATGATTAATAGAGGGAAATAACGCCCGTGAAAAATCGAGCGGTGTTTATTGATGACAGTAAATGTCAAAGGACGGCAATTTATATTTTCTTCCGGAGTTTCAGGCCAGCGTCCTACGGAAATATGAAATTGCACAGATGAGATGGAAACGTATTTTTTGCCTCTCCTACTCACCCCCTCGAAAAAGGGCCGCGATATAAATAGGTGCACTTCCATTCTGACACGTTTATCTTATGAATGATTATTTAAAGTAGAACCTAGAATAACCCCCTCCTTCCAAAAAAAAATAAAAATTAGAAGGAAAAACAGAGCATACCTTCGTATACAAATGTAAAAATTAAGTTATCTAAACGGCAATTACGCCCTCAAGAGATGGAATTTGTGGCGGCGTTTTGGTTTAATTGCCTGGGTCGGTGGCGGTCAGATAACGCCTCTTTATTTTTAACGCCGCCACCGTTTTCCTCCATATGACTTGTTTATTTTTTTAGCGTGACGTATAAATAGCCGTAATTAATTTTATCCCATCTCCTGGTGTTTTTGCATCTCTACAATAAAAATTTGTGCCTTCGTGGTGTACCTGTACTTGTGTAAACCAAATGAAAAATCTCTCCATCTGCATAATATTGTAATGTTTGGATTTTCCGGGCTAATGCACCTGAATGTGTGTATGTACCCATAATGCATGAGCTAATCGAACGTGGTAAGCCGTTCTTCAATGCTGACAACTTGTTAATCCTCTGTATATGCAGCATTAGCGTTCTGCGTTCTACACTGTGCCTCGTGAATGAGTGCATGTACAAAAAGGTATCACCTATTCATGAGATCGAAATGTGAGGACATATCCCAACTTACCCCTATGAAAAGTTACTTCGTTAAGGCGCTAGAGAGCGGCAAAGTTCTTTTTAACAAATGTTATTTATTTAAACCACTTGAATGTCTTCGAGAATTCCTGTGAAATTTGGCGAGTGATGATGAGATATTGTTTTTGGTATGGGTTATTTTTGCCATTAATATCGTGAAAGGGTAAAACAAGCTCGAGTGTTTGTTCACAATTGAACACTTATACGTACCCCTTCCAATTTCAGTACAATATCTTTTCCTACGACCATGTTGACTTTTCAAAGTGTCATTTGATTGTTGAAAGTCTCAGTTTTCCCGCTTATGTGCAAAATATACAGGCTGTTTGATAAAAACTCCAGAACGCCACAGTTTCTTAGGTTGTGATCCGATTTCAAAAACCCATTAACAAAAAAATATTTATTTTCCATGCACTACGAATAGAGCTTGTTTCCAAATTTTTTCCATCAACTTCTTTTTTTAACATTGGTAAATTAAATTTTTCAAAAGTAAAGTACGATTACTTCTAATTTAAAATTGAAGTATGTAGAAAGTGGTCATTTTTTCAATGTTTATCCAAGAAAACGCATAAAAAGTTTCACCCGATTTGAATTAAATTTTAAAAAAATGTCAGTTTCAGGAGTGCTTTGGATTCACTCGTTCAGGATTCTATGGGTGCTCCTCTCTAAACAACCCCAGGATTACATCAAGCCAATATCGGCAGTTATGTTTGTTAGCATGTCTATGAACAAAAAATGTGCATTTCGTAGAAATGGAAATAATGTTTTTTAGTATTTTCTGAAACTATAGACATACAGTTTCCGGTGGTTAAATTCGGATTATGTGCGCAGTTCAGTCTGTCATGAGAGAGTTGAGTAATCCATTGAATTGTAAAAATTGAGAATGGTCTAAATTCTGAGACTTATACGGTTGGTTCAGGACCAGCGACCAGGGGCCTGTTCCTATATAATCTCTATACTTCATTGTAATTGTAAAGGTTGATGCGCATATGAATCAAATGAACGCACAACTTTACAATTGTGAGGTGTTTGTAGTGCATTGCATACTGAAACTGTGGAACAGTTGTCCAATGAAAAGTAATGGAAAAGGAAAAAAATTTAAGGCACTAAGGGCCAACTGCACCGCTTTCACTTAAAATTTAAGTGGAACTTAAACCTTAGCAACAATTGTTAACAATCGTTGTCAAGGCTTAAGCTCCGCTTTAACTTTTGAGTGAAAGCGGTGCAGTTGGCCCTAAGTGTCCGCCCGAATGCATGAAATAGCTGAAGTGATAAAATAGTAGAAGTAGTATAGTCTATTCAAGATAAACTGAACATCACGTGAGCCCAAAGTACCTGACAAATACCTGTCATTAGTCAATGGTTATCAATGTTTTTCATTTAAATTTTGCTAAGCAACTTAGGTCACGTGATGTTAAGTTTTTCTTGAATAGACTATAGCAGTAAATGAAATTAGCCAAAATGCGTGGAAAGTTTTACAAATAGAAATCCATTTCAAAAGTAAGTAGTCGGAAAAAAGTCCAACTTTGAAAATCCCTTGAATGTCTTTACATCAACGTGTTTGGTCGTTCAGTCTACAAAAAATATTGGGATTGGTATATTCAAATTAGAGTGCCAGCGCTTACAAAGATGAGTTACTGGGTCGTCATCGATAATATTTTAACGAGTGAAAATTGAAAACATTTCTACCCTCTAATTGAACGACATAAACATACTCCAATGTGATTATAAAGCTTCTCCAATCTTTTCTTGAGATTTTATCATGCCTTCGGCTGTGTCACTCACAAAAGAACGCGCCTTTATACAGCGAGACGTTCCGTGCAATTCCAATTGAAAGAATTTCGCTATGAAGTGGCTAATTGGATTATGAAATCGTGAGGTACTTATTAATTTCACTAGGTGAATGCGCGGTTTGAATTTTAAAAAATCATACCGACGAAAGGACAGTAAATACAGGGTGTACCAGAATCATCGGAAGAGCCAGAAATGTGTACTCCTCATAATACTCGTATTCTGAGACGAAAATAACTAATACAAATTTGTCAAAAATCCATTGATTACCTACTGAAACGCTGTTGAAATATTGCAAAAAACTCCCTCAAACATGGTTTCTAATCTTCGAAATTTATGCTTTGACCCTAGAAACATGAAAAACTACTTCAAAGAATCGTCAGGCATTTCTGTCATTTTTTTAGCATTCACCTTTAATTTTCATTTTTGAGATTTTGACAAAATTGTATTGAGATTTTTGTCTCTCGGTTTTCGTTGGCCGGCTCATCCGGTGATTCTGAAACAGACACCCTGTATACGGCCTTTTAGTGTCTCCCCTATAACTGTCTGGGTATGACGGTCCTTCTGTATTTTTATTTTTTGGAACGAAAATACTCAACTAAGAAAAGAGCGCGAAGTAGATGTAGAACGGTTTTCTCTCGTGCAATTAATTAGGCTCGAATTTACGTCTTCTTCAGGGGGAGGTTTTAACTCTATGCCACAAATCTCCCTTATCGCGGTCGTCTCTTCGCGTTGTGCGTGTACTAAGCATTCCGGAACGTTTATTATTATCTGTTTCGATCGATAAAAATTCGAGTTTATCTTTTCTGGAACTCGCCCCCATTTTTGCGATATTCCGTATATTCCCGATTTATGGGAATGATGAAATTTTTGCGCTGGCGTATATCCCCGCTCACTCCGGGAGTATTTTTTCTCGGTTCGTGTGCTTTACTCCGTGACGTGGAATTATTCGCGAGCTTTCACCCTCTCCATCCATGATACTTGCAGTCTACCCAGCCCGTGTTGCCGTTAGTTTTAATCAGAATGTTTGTCAATTCCGGCCCGCCTCTTCTTCTCTTAGCTTGTCGGATGTGAATTTTATGTTGTTCCCTTTTCCGGAAATACACAGTATATCCCGTCTCACTTTTACTTACTACAAGATACACGGCCTCCATTTTTTAATTAGCCATGTCCACGCTAACCTTATACCCTTCCGTCGGCTTGAAAGTGACATCGTAATTATAACCGTACCCTGATAGTCTCGAATAAAGCACTCGAAAACTGAAACAGAGAGGATAATAATAGGTGCTCAGTCGAGTTCAAAAGGGAGGTTAATCACCTTGGAAACGGAAGGAAATTCCACCCATTGTGATAAAATAATCATGGAGGTTTTGGGGGATCTCAAGTTTGATTTTAAGTAGCTATCGATTCAGAGATTTAGGTTTTGGGTTGCCTGCACGTTTGTAGTTAATCTGATCATTTTTGAAAATATATTATTATTATTATTATACCCATTATAGGTATATTCATCTTATGATAATGAATGACGATGATGAGAACGGACATAACGGGTCGGTCACTCTGATAGAAAGAGGGAGAGAAAGATTTAATGGAGTATTGGAAGACTGCTGATGTGTTCACTGGATTGAACTCTGTTCTGTTGACGCATCATCCTCCCCGATATCTGGTCGGTGGAATTGGTGGAAATTTGTTCGATAAAAATGCAATCAACAGGGAAAAGGGCCAGATGTAACAGTTTTTCCAAGTCTGCATCATACACATTCGTCGCATTTCCACACATTCATGTATTGAGGTAAGAGGAGTAGAGAGATAGAAAATGGGAATAAATCAGAATCAATCAAGTTCGCGCAAAGAAATGACAAGTGGATAATTGAATTCCCTGACCGCCACCTGTGGAATCGGAATTTTTTGAAATTGCTTTTCCAATTTTTACCAAACGGAGATTGGCTCCCTCCCTTCTCCCAACTGCCGCAACCCCAACCAACCAACCCCTAATCTGATTCTGACATGTGAAAAAGACCAACTCTCTCGCAAACTTCAAATTACATTCGTATGGATTTTTTGTTTCATAAATAATTTCTGACATTATACCTATATTATTCCCTAATTAAGCACCGCGGATACAACCTTATCAAGAACTGTTACTCCAATTAGCATTATGTGTTCAATGTTGAGATAGTTGAGAGGTGCTAGGTTTGTATAAACATGACTGAATCAGCCATAGCTGCAAAACTTGACTTTAGTCACTGTTATTTAAATTTTTTTGAATAATTATGTACAATATCCAAGATTCACTCAAGTGTCAATATTTTTTGAACGAGAACGTCCATCCAATTCTCATTCCCGGAGTCAGTTTTGAGATTCACAGATTGACATTAATGTTTGTTTTGATAATCTTGGCAAGAGGTATCTTTTTTCATGAAATCAACTTGATTTCATGATGGTTTCAGGCTCATTATGATCAAAGAAACCATTCAATATTGAAAACTAAGGCTCGGTATTTCCCCCTATGGTTAACCTCCAGATTAGCTAACTGTAACTTTGAATGTGAGCCTTTATCATTAATTTTTACCGGAATTGTCACAGTCTAAGGTTTCAGTTAGCTAACTGGAGGTTAACCATAGGTGGAATTACTACATATTTCATATAGTTCATCCAAGCTAAAATAATCATGAGCTAATGAATCGTCTTCAATAATGAACATTCCTTTGATGCATAACAAAGTTCTTATTTTCATAGCAATTCGTTTTTTATAAAACTTCAATTTAATCAATGGAATGAATTTTCTAATTTCCTGACAAGTCACTTGGAAGCACTTGTCTACTTCTAATTCAATAGTGAACGGAAATGGCATTGTTGCTAACTTTTTCAATGAATGATTCCAAATAAGCATTCAGCAAACCGTTCTAATCCATTATTCAATTATATTGAGCCGTTTCAATATAGTCATGCGTGGTCAAACAAAATAAGTTCGATTATTGACTTGAATTGTCAAACTCGACTGAAAATTTCAAATTACCCCTCCGACGGAATGTATGTTTTAGAAAAATGTATGTCGACACCAGAATTCAGATCAGTGGGTAGCAGGTGCTTTTGTATATCACTGCGTTAAAAACGCATGCGGAAATAAATATCTCTCCATTTACGATTTTCGAAAGCAGAAAGCTTGCGCAGTATACATCCAGGCTAGGGATGGAATAAGAGAGAAACGCTGCGATTTCCGGGACTAAAATGCATGCACGACTTAGAACATGGAGCGAACCTTGGAATATTCTGTTTCGTTTCGCATCTTAGCACAAGCATAATGACTTGTTTGTATTTAACATCTATCTTTTTTCATCTCATTTTCAACCCGGTTCGCGTTCTCTCTAAGCATTGCGACTGTTGCGAGGAAGATCGCAGAAAGGACAATGTGTGTATGTAGTGTACAACGATAAACAACAACATATTAAATAATGTGAAGACGACACAGCTTGTCTCGACTGTTTTAATGCTATAACGAACAGCCTCGTTCGTTCTCTAATTATGGGGATGCTCTAACTATCCTGCTCTTTGTTTATCTTTCTATGGGGGAAGAGGACAGAAACCGTGAAGTTTAGAAATTGTATTAATAATCGTTCGACGGGCTTAAAAAGGGAGTAAACTTTTAAAATCCACGTCCTTTGAGGTTTTTTTCAAGATGGGGTAAAACCGCTGAGTAACGTTACACCATTCATTATACCTATCCAACCCTCCCTTTAAGCTTTAGGGGTACATTAACGTTGGCTAATTAGGGTGTTTACTTGCGGTCTTGTTTCACGACCCGCTCGAAAAGGTATAACTAAATACTGTGTTAATTTTTGCAATATTTTATTATCGGTGTGGTGTTTTTGCCAATTTTGTTGTGGCACTTGAACACCGGGTAATTTATGAGTTTGTTATTAGTTTTTCCGGTTTCGGCATTTTCGCCTCTTTTAAATGCCTCATGAGTTTGCCATTCCATTTCCAACGTTGTATTTCATGTTTCCACCACTAGTAGTAGGAAAAACGTGTTCGCCATATTACGTGGGAGGGTGGTTAAACCTCGAAACACACTTTTGCAATATATTTTAAAAAAGGGTGAGATTTACTCTACCGTATGTTCGCAACAAACCGTTACATAGGAAATTAGATTTGGTTCGGTATTACCACCCCAGCTGAACTAATGTAAAAATAAATGACCACCGCTTTTATAATGAAGATTAAAATGAACCTGATAATGTACTTTTTGATGGATTTTCACAGTGTCGGTTTAAGGTAGGTCGGGACCCTGAAGCACAACCCAACTTCATGTATTTACTTCATGGTAAGTACTGGGTTTTCCGTTACTGGTGCTTTTATTAATTTTGGACGGAAATATGTCAAATCAAATTGAATACAAAATAACTGTCACTGTTGTAATTCTAACGAATAGACTTGTTCATTTATGCCTCTGACATTGTCCGAAACATTTGAGCGTTATTTTCAGAACCAATTAGAAATGATAACTCTAATTTCTATCCAATAAAAATCGTAGAATTTGGCCGAAAAATGAATCTCTCAGTCATAGAAAACAACCCTATTGTTATTCAGAGGTTGAGAGCAAACATACGATTTTATCAGGAATAATTTTTCCTATAAAATGAAAAATTAAAAGTTTTTTCTCTCTGTAACCCCATCCGTGGACATTGTGTACAGGAAGAGAGACAGAACGATAGAGAAGGGGAGGGTGGAAAGTGTCGACATAATGTTTAAAAAGGTCAAAAAATAGAAGATGGTAAACGATGACCTCATAAATCATAAGTTTTCGATTCACACACGTATCAACAACATACACAGGAGGAAAAAAGAGGGAGAATTGATGTAACAGCTTGGGAACCATTCCTCATTTCAGCCATCATCATAAACAAGTCGAGCTTTTTATTTTTCAAAATCTCACCCTACATCCCTCTGTCGCTGTTTTACCAACTGATGACGAATCTGAAAGGTGGAAATACTCTGGCGACATAATTAAACCGGAAAACATCACCATGAACTGTGTTTCAAATGTGTTTCACGGGTAATTATGTGAGGCGAGAGGTTTTTTTCGTATCCACGATTTAATTTTAATGCGTCGGCGTCGGTACCTATAAAGTTTTTAAATTTTGTGTTGAAATTTTTCGCTATTAGAGTTATACATTTTTCCCATGATACAGGAAATTCACTGGTTACCACGTCATAATTTTCCACTGGTCTCCACAATACTCTCAAATTTGTAAAGCTCGCAGGCTGAAGATTTGCCTTAAGTGGTCGACGTTTTGCCATTTGACTATCAGACCAACCACCGAATACGTTATCATCCTTTCTCTGCTATGTTGTGCCGTTGTATATGCATATTATGCTCGGTGGCGGCATGCCTTGCCTTGTAATATGTAAATAATACAGTGCACCACCCCCATAGAGACCCTAAACAGAAATGTAGCGTCTTGTGTGTCTGAATCCCGGGGAGTTTACCCCACTTTTCCGGATTATCCAACTCATATAATATAAACCGGACTATGAGTTGTTATCCGCATCGTGTTTTATGCTCGTGCTTGTAGTTATACGATCGAAACTTATAAATTCCGGGGTTCTAGAAAGCGGCGTATTATAAACTCCTCGGGTGGTTTTTTGTTTAGGGAAAATTTTGCTACATTATACCTACCGCCCTCGGAATTAATCAAAATTATTAAGTCTAGCGGAAAGCCCTCTCATACGGTTTTTATTGTTATTTAAACGACCTTTTTCATTACCGTCATAAAAGTTTAAATTCATTTATATGTATATCAAGTATATGGAGTGAATAATTACCCAGAGGGTTCATTAATTAGATGGTCCTCTTTTTATTCTGAATTCTGAATTCCATCGAATCCAAATCCATTGACTTTGTGATATTTGTGGACTTTTTTCAGGTGACGCCCCAGGCTTATAATTGCGAATCTACGGGGCCGAAAGCTCTGTCAAAAAAAGATGGCAATTTTGCGGCGCAGCCTATATTCGGATTTAAATCGTAAACAACATCAGACTGGATCGATAGAGCTTTGATCTTTACGGTTTTTCAGTATTTACCGAATGATTCGTGCGAACACTTTTAAGCGCGCGCGTCGGATAATTCTGTTCATCCCTTTTTCCCGACGGGTTTTGATACGGGCTCACATTTCAGATCCGTAAAAGTTATATACCTACATAAAACCATATCCACCATCAAGTACTGTATTATAATATTGTCGTGATGGTAAATAATAAGTATTAAAACATCATGAGGATTAGTGAAAATTAATGTCGAAAGTTTATTATTACAGCCCCCGTGCATTAACGAATTGTCCCTTTACCACTAGATTCTGGGTTCGAGTGTGAGGCGGCCATAAATACGCCGCCGCCACCCTCCTCTCGATGTTATTAGACATTTTACTACGTACAGGGTGTTGGGGGCGGCGATCGGCTATGGTTTTGGCGGTGGGAGAGGGTAAATCCGTTTAAGGGTGGTAATTAATAACGGACCAGAACGTGAGTTTGTTTCCTATTTCGATAAGGTTAAATAAACAATACTAACGTACAAAAGGAAACTTTAATCTACCGGTTGGGATCTCCGGCGCCTCGCTCTTTAACCGGATTTCCTGTAATCAATATGGCGGGGATAGTATAGTTACACCCGGATTTTCAAGAATAGTCGCCTTTATTGCATCATCCCCAGAAATGTATCTCTGTCACTGGATTCAGGGATTAATATCAATGTGATATTTATGAGGGCCTTTTTTCAAAGCAGCTCAATAAAAAAAGTTAGTAGTGGATGAATTATTACGTGTACTTTATAGAGCTAATTCTCTGTTAATAAATACCCAAACTTCCACAGACCTGACTTTCACATGGCAGTCAATGTGCTATAGGCATCTGTGGGGGTTGATTTTCGCTTTCTGGTTTTTCATAACGTTCTCCTGTACTTATAACGTATTCGATCGTAAAAGCGGCTTTGTTAGATGCACTTTACGGGCACAATCTCAATAAAAACATAATAAAGATCATTGCCACCATCCACCACCAAAACCACCCCTGTCATATAAACTTTGTGCGCGACTTATAAAAGATGACGGGCGGTTTAAATTAAGAGCATTTCGTGACCGTGGATATAATATCCAATATTGAGGGGTCATATATCCCCGCATATAAGTTCAAGTTATAGGCTCACTTGGATTTCATTAGATTTATGAACATGGTAGCAAAATTGTCCTAAGTAGGGGGTACTTTTATATTTTCTATAATTAAATAATTATATTTTATTTATTATGAATTTTACGAATGGGCGGTCGGTACAGGAAACGCAATTAAAACTTTTCCTAAACTTAAATTGGCTAAATGCAGCAGTGCGCACTATTTAAAAAAGAATTCAAGAGCAGTGCAGATTTTTAATTACATTTCAAGTAAATTACCTTCAACATTACGACTATTTCTAGAAGGAATTTTAATAAGTTTCGCAGTGTTTCCGTTAAGGATTCGATCAGCGTCCTAAACTGATTTATAAAAGGGTTCATAAAATACAGTGTGTGCACTTAATACATATGAAGACAGTCCTACTGTGTATTTTCTATTTCTTAAGGACAGACGATATTATTCGCATCGTAGGAATCTATGCCCTATCTTTGCCATGACCTTATATTTCTATGTATGAAGTTGGTGATGCTAGGCGTTACATGATGGGTCCTAATTGGACAATATTTTCTGTCAGATTTCTAGTATGGAAATACTGAGCGTGCATTAATGAAAGTAATCAGAGTATGCCACGTTAGTCAGAACTTGACTATTGTCTGACTATTGCAACAATTAAATCCTCAGTGGCATAGCCTACTCTGACTACTTTCATTAATGAACGCTCTGAGAATAGTTATGGTGTCTTAGAGGCTTGGAGTAACAATTTGAGTTTTAACGCAGTCCTCGATTAAAAGAATTGATCGAGATATTCCACCAACAAAAATGAAAATCGGAAACCTGGAGTCATCCGCGAATTGGAATATTCTGCTTCGTGATGAAGTTACGAAGAATAGTAATTTTTGTTACTGAGTTTTTGATAAGAAAAACGCTTTTGAATTTTGAAGAAACTTTGAAAATTTAACCTCATTCTGGTTTTAATTGTTTTTAAGTTTTTGTTCTGAATGTTATTGATTTAGCGTCTGTTATCAGTTATCAGATTTTACTTGTTTTTGACGACATCAAAAATTATTATGCTTCTGTTCTAAATTCAAACTCTTCAGGATCGAACTTATAGGAAACTAGAACACCTCAGGAGAACTAAAACTGTGCCAAGACTCAAATTTTCAGTATACAATCTTCGCTGCATATTAATTCTTTATTGGAAACAAATATTTGCGTTTAATTACGACTCGCTCTTTTTATCATCGGTTATTTACTTATACAGCGTGATTGAATATTCCTATAAAGAATAGGCACTGCACGTGGGTAATTAGAGACATATGGAAGCTCAATTAAAGCTCGCTTGTTTTTTGCTCATAAGTCGCTTATTTTATAATTTAGAACTGTGATATTCTGTAAAGATGGAAAACGATCGACAAATTTGAAGGTTCATCCTTCGATTTAGCGGTAAATCAGTTGAAGGAAAAATGGAGGGATTTGACTGCTATAAAACACGGCGAATAATTTGATCCTTTATGGATAAAAGCAAGTTTAGGGATTTTCGCCGTAATTTTCGAGTCATTCGTCATTTTAGGAACTCCTGCTGAAAGGATTTCAGTTAGGAAAACGGCTAAATCGTTTGTGAATTATTTCGATAATTGCACATCCGTCGTGAAAAAGTCAAAAATAACAGGGAGCCTCTGTAATCTGTACTGACGTAAAAAAAATACAGTAAACAAACTGTTTTTTCGAATGAATAATTTCTTCTGGGTTTTCGATTTCATGTTTACTTTATTACGCTTTCGAGAAGTCATTTTTATAGGAACTTTTTCCCTTATTTTGACGAGAGGGATCCGCCCTCAAGTGTTTGGCAGCTTCCTCCCGGAGCACGTTGTATAGAGGATCTGCGAATAAGAAAAGGGGGACTTTGACTGGGGTGGAAAGTATGACGATGGAGCTGAGGGTTTATTTCACGGGTTTCGAAACCATTTTCGAATTTCCCACCGCCTTACTTATGCCTCTTTGTTTTAACTGGAAAATCCTTATTTTATAAAGACTTTTAATAATCCAACGCGCGCTCTGTTGACGCTATTTTAAAAATATAAAACACCACGTTTCTCGCGGGTAGTATAAAATCACATATTAACGATTTTACGAACACGACACAAGAAAATCTCGAGCAAAATATCGTGACGAAACGCCAAGATCGTAAACAAATATATTGATCTTACCATTTAGTATTGCGATGTTTTTTCCCTTCAACTAGACAATAAACGCGCGCTACATGCGCGTTAAATGGAAATTAATACTGTTTGAAAATTAAAAATACCAGTTTCTTATGATGAATTTCATACCATCTGCGAAAGTTTTCTGAAATTCACGAAACTATGTTCTAATCATCACACATGAATTGTACTTATCTGTATACTATCCAAAATAGCTTCCTTCATTCTCACTACTTTTCCTATTCTCTCTAATGGATTTCTATAGCATATTGGAGCATTTGGGCGCGATTGCTGGGACACTGTGTATTCAGTTTGTCAATGGAAAAATACGTCCAACATCCCTTATGGTCAAAATTTACCACCTTCTGGTGACATCTCATTAGAAGTATTCGCTTGTATTACATACAGGTAAGGTTAGCTGTTTTTAACGAAAATACACTCATAAAAGGTCAAAAGCGAATATATGAGCACGCTGTATTTTGTCACATTTTACGAAATTCTGCGTTTCGGTGTTTCATATTCGGTAAAACTAAAACGCTACTATGTACCAACTGCCCCACTCTCGAGTCTACGATATTAGAAATAGCTTAGCAATTTGTCTGAAGAATATTGAAGATGACCTCACTGAATTATCAATTTGCTAATTTTTTGTAGCTGCAAATGGACGCAATAGGTTTCCCTTAAATTGTTACGAGGTCTAGTCATGACCAAGACAGACTGAAAACAGAAATAATAAATGAACACCCCCCGTACTTAACATGATGTGATTGTGAAGGTGGGTATTAAAGTTGCCATTTTCTGGGTTTCATGTTCTAAATATTTTATGCATTATAGTCTGTGCATAATTAATTTGTGAACGTTCTCCTTTCCTAAAAGCTTTTTAATGTGTTATTGATTGGTATGGTAAGCTCTACCCCCATTATAGCGACATTTTGATGTCTTCTAAATTACTTCTATGTACGCCAAGTTTACGTATTTTGTGTTTCTCTTGGAATTTTATTTACGGTTGGAAAACTTACCGTACACGTCCAAACATCCCTGTTGTATTTTCATGATGCTGGTGTTAATCTGACACATGTAACATCCGCGATCGGATTCCTTCAATTGTCGGATTCGAAGCTGCCATGTCCGCAAATTGTCGTGAGTCACGCTGATTCTTGAATTGTGGGTTACAACTTTCGTGTGTAGACTCAATATCGTTTGGTCTTCAGATCTTACCCATGCCACCTGTAAGACAAATGAAACGTCAACTATTGATGCGCAATAAATACCTGTAATTTTTAGAATCAACTCATAACAGGATTATGGAACAACAAATACAGCGTGTTTCAGGAAGAAAGGTCCATGTTTTCAGGATGTACTCCTTGAGTGATTTCCAACAAAATTTCTCAGTAAACATATATCCGTAAACGCCAAATAGATACAGGGTGTCACATTTAATGCTTTTTTCACATTTTTCATATTTTTCACCCTTTACACGCTTCTACATAACTGTCGAAAAACGTCTGGGGTATTCAGTAAATTAATACGCAAAATATGTGTTTTCTTGATTGTACAAAATACATGGAAACTCATTATTATAATACTTAGAGCTGTCCCAAATTATCTGTGCCCCAAGGTCGGATGCGCATTCGTACAAAACGCTAATAAATGAAACCAAATCTTGGGCTCAATATGGACAATATCAGTAGCGCCGATACTAAAGCGTTGAAAGTACATAAAGAAAATAATATTTCGTTGGTATTTGAATGTCTGATGGATAATATTGAATATTTTCTGTCAATTATTGATTATTTATCCATCTAATATCATCATTAATTATGAATTAATAAATAATATTTTGATTTCGGTCTCAACGCCAACTTGGTTACGCCACTGTCAACGCAGTTTCTACCTCCTATTTCCGAACTTGCCCGAAATTTCGTTCGGAACCTGCGCGAGCCGACGCACAGAGAATTTGGGACAGCTCTACGTGCGCAATAGTATATTATTACTCAAGATAGAGAAGTTTACTGTGATAGCTGAGTGGCAAGGTCAAATCACAAGCCGTAGGCTACGGATATGAGCCGCGATGCTATAAAAGTTATCTCTATCGTGGTTAATGTAGTCATTTTTCACACTACCAGAAAAGAAAACGATTTTTAATTATACTGTTGATAATGCAAATTTAAGAAAAATATGTTTCAAGTAGGCTGGACACTGTCATATATTTTACCAAGGTAACCTCTATTTCATAATCGAATTGAAAAAATTGTACCTTTTTGTAACTGGAAGACCCACATATTCGATCGACAACTTTTAAGGCTCATCTCTACATAAGGTTCTATACATAGTTTGAAATTTAATAACGTTTCCAAACATATCTGCCACTTGGAATTTTTAAATGAAAAGTTTTTGCTTTACTTCATGATTACATTTAAAATTAATTTCTTATGGCGAAGGCACTATTCGATATTTTTATAGTCGCATTATTGAAAATTGTAACCGATAGCTCGCAGCGGTGGAAATTGAGGCTGCCAGATACTTAATCGAGCGTAGGGAGAAAAATTTGCGGCGAAGGCGGAAAAGTTTTTTGAGCAAAAATGGAAGAGGGAACTCTATATTTATTTTGCAAGCAACCCCTTAAATTAAAGCTAATTACAAAGCTGGTCCAGTGTTACAGACCGGAAGACTGTGTTGGCAACTGAGTAATATGTCACAAAGTCGATCTCATTCTCTCTATCCTTTTAGTACTTTTCAGATGAGACAGAACGATTATGAAGGATTTTTTTATGTCTGCGTAATACATGAACATAAGTGAGACTAACGTGCGCCATATGGTCTGTCTTTGTCGTACAAACTTTAACGCAGTTTTGTGACTAGGTGCGCCCGGCAGTCCGAATAGAGTTATCTTATATCGTGACCTCGGCTAACAAATTTTTCTCGGTACTCTGAAGACTTATTTCGCAGCCTAGATATGAGAATAACTATTTATTCGATTTTTTCCATAAATAAAATTTGAATCTTTTTGTAGCTATGCCTCGAGCTATGCTGTTCAATTTTAGATTTTCATCGTGACAAAGTTAGCAGTTTTGGACCATGTTTTGACGCACATATTGTCGATTTTTTCTCAAACCATTTCACGACAAAAATTGCACCGATTAAAAATGCTACTTATTAATGAGACAATCGATTACCTTTATTTTAATTATCACTTTACCCGCTAGAAAACAGGTTCTTCAAGAAGAAGTAGAAGAGGGCGCCGGAAAATAACACTTCCACTCAATCGATTTGATTCAAATTCACAGATTTCATGTGTCTTCAATAGTCCTATGACTACCCCAACATACAAGTTTTTAGCTTCAGCCAGTAAAAAGTCATAAACGAAAAACCGTCAAACGGGTGTCATCTTCAAGTGACAATATCTCGGCTATTTGTGAGAAATCCGAAATATAAAATGAACTATTTCGCTTTACAAAAAAAAAGTATGTATGTAATCAAGGGCAAAACTGATATAAATTTTCCGACGTCCACATTGGAAAGTGACACTTTTCGTTACAATCAAGGTGCCTGAAACGTCACTCATTATTACACTAGTTACATAATATATTTGGTGATTTAATTATCGCACAATCCGTTAATTTCTCTGAATCTAAGCATGGAACCGATTTGAAATTGGTACAGTTATCATTTTTATCGTTGATTCTTTCATGTTAATCGTTTAGTTGGTTCGAATCGTTGAATAATTGTGTGATTTCACATTTTTAGCAATTTAGGGATTTTTATTTCTATTCAAATTACTTTGGCAATACCAAACTTCTAAATTAATTATGGCGGATTTATGACAGTTGTCAGTTTTCTTTCTTTTGTATTTATGAGTTTTTACATGGTTTTTACAAGTGATATTGGTGTTAAAGTGATGTGGACGTCGGAAAAATCCTATACGCAACTTGTCGGAGAAGTTTCTTTCGCGACTCGTGGGTTGTAGCGTAGAATGATCCCACTCGCGCAAAATATCGCACTTTTCCGACACGTTCCGTAATGTACTATTCTTTATTCTTCAGGCTTGAGACTGGTTTCTAGCGGTCAGATGGGCTTGAGGAGGATATGTGTGTCAAAATCTGAATGGCTCCTAAAGATTACCATAGACAGATTCCAATCTTAAAAAGACATTGAAACCAAAATCGTGAAATGACTCCTAGAAGCGATAGCGCATCAGTTCAAAATACACTCTTATTTTACAACTAGTTATTTCCGAGGGGTGTGCAGGAAAATTGGCCTAATGACTAATCGTTATTCGTTCAAGTCTTGTTTTAATAAATTAATCGTACTTAGGTGGCACGCAGTCCTGTTATTATACATATACAAGGCACTTGATCAATCATCATTAAGGGTTGCTGGAAACAAAATTACACGCTAGAAAAGTATTTTTTATGTATTTAGGTATTTGAAGGTTTAATAACGGATTTTTTCAATTTTCAAATACGAATAATAGTTATTTTCGATATACACGGTGTCCAGAAATTAGCCTGCAATAATTCGCCCGATGATTCCTCTATAAAAATGATGGAAAAAAGTTCCAATAAACGTATGTCGAGAATCCCTTCCTAAGGGAGATATACCCCCTGAAAGGTAGAAAAAAATGTAATGTTAAAATCGATTTATTTCGAATGTGGCGCCTCCTATCAATGTTTACCAAGAGTACCTTTTTTTGTAAAAAAAACTCATAATTTCATAATATGTGGTTCAAATTAGAAAAAAGCATCATACAAAAAAATTAGAAAGATTTTTCACCACGGCCCCCTAGATGACCCGCCCCTGGTTGAAATTTTGAATTCTTTCCTCGTCCATTTTGTTGAGCATAAAAAGGTTAATAATTGTACCAAATATGATTTCTTAATTTCGAACAGTTTTGGAGATATTTAACATAAACCATCATAGGGGGCCTACCTTTCAGGGGGTATATCTCTCTTAGGAAGCGATTCTCGACATACGTTCATTAGAACTTTTTTTCATCATTTTTATAGAGGAATCATCAGGCAAATTATTGCAGGCTATATTCTGGAAACAGTGTATGTAAGTGTTAAAAGTGGCTTTTTTTGTGAGAAGGAATTTGAGACACAATGCGCAGCGGAACACTATTTTTTCGATTGTTACTTGACTTTTCTTTACGCACTGCCATTTACTTTACGCACTGACAATTAACATTTTTCACTGGAGATAGAATATAACGTTTTTAACAGCTGTTATAAACGTTAAAAAGACTATTTTTAATAGAGTCTGTAGAAAAAAAATTGTTTTAGAGATTCCGGGAAACATGGATATAACTACAAGGTGTCCCATGATTCCTTAGCAGAATTTTAATGGCGTATTTCTTGATGGAAATGATGACGAAAACTTCCTATGAACCTATGTCTGATTTCTTATGATGACGGAGTTACAGGCCCTTGAAGATGAGGTATTGGCTACACTTTGTCTGGAATAACTTTGAAACACTTTTCTTTTCTGAGACGAGTCCTGAGGATATCAATGATGGTATAAGCATGCATAAATACCATTTAATTGCCAGAGCTACCTTGAAGGGAAACTGGTAATTGAAGGTCATCCAGATGTAGGAGTGATGAATTTTTTATTTTTCTCTGCAGAAATGTTTATTTAGCTAAGCGGAATACAAACTGTCATCATTTCCAAACAAATCTAGTATCTTGTAATCTTTTGATTGGACGAATAAAATACTAAAAACTGAGGGGTTGAAAATCAAAAGCAAGCCCTACATGCTAACACTAAAATTAGGCATAGTCTGGTTGCCAACCTCCGGTGCAGCTAATCGAGTTGTTCCTATTTTTGCGACGTAAAGTGAACATCATGATGATTTTTTTGCAGCTAGTTAAGTAATGATATGAACCATAATGCTGTCCTGTGAAATCAAATACATCCACATATTTCTAAAATAAAATTGATTAGGAATTCAAATCAAATTAAATTGTATTGGGTTCGTGAGTGTACGGGATTTTGGTGACGGTATTTGCATATTTGTATGAAAATTGTAATTGTGGTTGAAATCCCTAGATTAAAAGATCAAAACCTATTTAGCTTTCTCTCTAGTCCTCCATTTCCCTGGTATTGCTGCAAGTGTATACCTATGTAGGATATTATCCGCGTAGTAATATAATTGCTGGTATTTACTGAAGGATATTCTCATCATGAAGCGAAAATCTCACTTGAAGTTAGTAATCATAGTTCAGGTACTCACCAATTACTATTATAAAGCACAGAGTGGTAAAAAATGGGAAGTACTCAGCGTTCATTGATGAAAGTAATCAGAGTATGCCATGTTGGTCAGAATTTGACTATTGTCTGACTTTTGCAGCAATTAAATCCTCACTGGCATAGCCTACTCTGATTACTTTCATTAATGAACGCTCTGTATATCTATTAAGATGAGTTATTATACATAGATCGGTTATATTAATAGTGGTCGATATGCCGGCTTAGGATTTACGGAAATTCCTGGTTTGGCATTGTGCCCCCTTTATCTCATGAAAATTGAGGAGAGGGTGCGTCGGTAATTGCATCCGGGACCTAATTTCCATTCCAGACAAAAATAGATCAGTTAAATAGAAACGAATGTGTGGTAGATGCGCCATATTTCACATAAAACAGCTGCAATCCTCCGTGGGATTAGTTAATTTCGTTGCACGCTGTTTTCATTTAGAACCATCACATAAGCCGCTCCGTCTAACGGATGAGGGAAAAGGTGGGTGCATACTGCATATTAATAAAAAAAAATCCGTTGATTTTTTGAGTGCATGTTGTTTCCTACCGACTAAACGGGGGCTTGAGGTACGGTAACAAGTCATGTCAAAAGCAGGAGAGAGCTATCCACACACGACAACCCCTTTATTAATCAGAACACGTAACAAGTTAATTATGGATTTAGCGAAAATGAATCTTGTTTACCCCCTGTCATGATATCTACGTTCACTACTCTACATAACGAATTAATTCACATCTGATAAACAATCCTAATTACTGTAATTGTACTGTAATGAAAAAAATCGGAGATTTGATGTAGGTTGGTTGTAGCGGATTAAAGAAGCAGACATTGTGCTCATTAATCAATTAGTAATTTTACAAGTCATACAAGGAAAGCGCTCAAGTTCTGATTTTTTCTGATGAACATAAATTCTGTAATAGTATATTACATACACAGGCGAAAAGCGAGAGTAATAAAAAACTAACCAGGTTTCTAGTATTCTAGTATTTTTAGTATATCAGTTATGGCTTAAACCAAGATTAGGCTAGCCACCGTATCTATTGTTGTAACAAGGGAAAACCACAAAATTTGCGAGTGCGACTGAAATTTTAGGTCTCAGTCGTTTTGCGACTCACGCTACCATGAACTCGACTATTTTTCTCAATTTTCTTTTAAAAATCCTCACAGTTCCCCGTTTGTATTTGGAGACGCGAATTATAAATTATTGTTTAATATCCGGATCATCACCACAGTCTTTATTTGAGGTCGTTTAGTCATTATTAAATTCTTCTTTTTCTGTCTTCTAGTGTGCGGGTGAGGTACAGTTGTAAACAAACGGGATGGGGGTTCGGGAACTAATAATGGTTTCTGTCATCAATTCGTATTAAGGGCACGTATAGGAGCGAGGAGATAGGGAAGGGAGAGCAGGATGAGCTTTGGGGGGTGGTCGAGATCGATGTTGGAAATACCGAAGGGATCGTGTTGTAGTGGACGGTACTACACATCATGCTGCTAACTGGACACAGGTTGGCGCAGTTTCGTTTCGATGGTTCCCTTCAGTTTTCCCAACCGCTCTCCTCTCCCTCTTCTCTATAAATGTCTTATATCTGTCGTGCCGCAGGACACTAATTCAAATAATAAATCTGAGGTTGTCACAAGTGTCCACTCTACACGGTTTTCCCTCGGTTTGTCTCTATATAAAATATGTCATTGGACCGGGTATTTTCCACATCCATTCAATTTCCTTACGATAGTGCGGGAATTACTTCCTCCCGCATCCATTTTGCGTGCAGAAGTGGTCAATTCTTGCACTCATGCCGGAAAATAAAAATCAGATGAAGATTCATCAATTTTTTATTGAAACTCTTGTTTGTTTTCCATTATAACATGTCTACTAAAGTTTTAATCCTTATACACTTGATAAAATTAACATGAGGCAAAGATGCGGCCCTATATTGAAAATGCGTTGGTATACACAGTATTGAAGAAGTGGCGATTATGCAGCGGGTGAAACTCGTTCGTTAATTGGAAGCTGAATTTGTTTTGTGATCGTTTCCGTTTCCGCGCATATGAGGAAAATAGATGTTTCCTAGAACTTTTTCAAGATTAATAAGTGTGTATATGTTTTCTCTCGTTTTTGAAGGAAAATTGTTCAGACTTCTCTCACATTTTCCCAAGATAGGATTGTGTGGATAATCGTCAGCGAACAGGAAAGGTAGAAATTGTGGTTGTTGAACCGCGAATATCGTCAAGTATTGACATTGCCGTCTTCGCTTCGAACAAAAACTGGATGGATTTACTAAATCCCTGGGAAAATAACTGACAATTTTATGTCGAGAAAAAGTTATTTGCTTGAGACTTCTTTACGAAATGCATTATTTGGATGAGATAATCACACTTTCATCATCCCTTTTCCTTGAATCAATTCAATCCATCTTCTTTATAAAAATCAAGTGTCTTTTATAAAGTACACCAATTGCAATCGAGAAAACAATATCATATAATTGAATACACTTAACTTAATTCCTCTTATTTCGAAGAAGTTTCCAGTGTGATTGCCCGGCATACGTTTATTGACCCTCTGTAATTGATTTGAATATGACTGGAGCAACGTCTGGGTATATGTCCCGAGGGTTCTAAAAAACGATCTCGTACCCAAATCTCGGAATACAAATTGTCTGATTACTGGGATCTTTTCAATTTTAAATGTTCGCATGAACAAACTTCACTTAACCGTGCATAATGTGAATTATTCTTATAAGAGCAGGATTAGAGAAATTTCTTGCGTATTCTGGAGTAAACAATAAACTGAAGTTTATTGGTTGCATTAGAGCCACTCTAATGGCGAATAAGCATCCGTTTTCTTGGTATGTCTCCGTTAAGTTGGCACACTGCTATTACTAGACTATGCCTTGCACAGATGGAAGTTTGGTTTAGACTAGGGAGTTTCTCCAAAGTTTTAGGCGAGTTAGTTTAATCAAATGTTTCATAAGTAATTCGTCCTTAACTAGACTTCAGACTAACTTTAAAAAGGGATTTCGATTTTTTTCCTTACAGAACGGAGAGGCATTTTTATGAAAACATGTTACTCAAGTGGTAATACTAGAGAACATAAGGGGTGGTTAATGGAATGGAAAAAACTGTTCAAGTAAGTACAATTCGCCTCATATGACGAATGATAAGGATGTTTGTTGTATTAAATGGAGAGGCATAATGTCCGTAGGTTGGTTGGTTTATTGCATCGTATTTGCAATTTATTTCTTGGATTCTTGTAACGGAGTTAAATCCGGTCAATTCAAAAAAAATTCCGTGTTGTACGGTGTTGGAAAAATTGCTGGAGTTAGTGTTGGGGTCGTAGATGACGAGCTAATTTTATTATTGGGATTAAACTTACTTGGCGAGTTCGCGGATCGTTTAATTTAACCCAGCTCACGCGCGCCCACGATATAAATTTCCAAAGCGTTGTAAATTATATGGCGCGATGCCTGTGCTGTTATAATAATATTATTATGAAAACGTTGTAGAATAATGTATGCAATTTGCAGGCGTTGGGAGTTGAATCGACGCAGTCATTACTATGCTCGATTGTGTACTTAATCATCCCCGAAATGTCAGCGATGTGTGAAATAATTATTATAATGGATGGAGACGGAAAGAGAGCTATTCGCATATTTCATGACTAACCACTACTGAACTAGCTAGTTTCAAAGTTTCGGAGAAATAGTGAACATTTTTGTTAAATTCATGACCGAAACCGGGGTGAGCTTTGCGAGTGCTCTTAAAAATTAGAATAGCTCTCTCCAGTGAGAGGTGTCACAATGTGTGCCAGTTTGTATTTTAATTTTTTCCTCATAAAGTATGTGATAGTTACATTTGCCCTTCTCTCTAGCTATCAAGCTTTTATGAGGGCGCATTTATCTCCTACAATTTATTTATCATGCTAATTTTAATATTAATCCTTGTGTTATAAATGTCCCGTATAAATTTTAATTTAAGATGGCTCATCTAGATATAAAGGATCTATCGATCTGCAACTAATTCTCCGGTCTCCCATTTCGAGAAATCAATAAATTATATCAGAATATGAAATACGCAGTTTTGATTGAAGATTGAACATACTGATAGTTCATACCATGTGTATGTATTCACCAAAGGATTACGCAAAAAATTTGTGCGATTTTTGGGTAAAATAGACCATTCGAAAGTGAATGGTTCCAAAACGGTGTATTTATTGGAACTTGGTCATTTGAAGGAAAAAATATATGTATGTATTATATGTCTCTAGGTTTTGCCACTGGTACGGTTTGGTCCCTGACTATTTATTGCGATTAATTATTATTTGAATGGATTCATTTCGTTCGTCAGCCAAACCTTCAGCTTAAGCACATGGACTTTTACTTTTGATCCTTGAAACGTAATCTATTATTATGAAAAACATCCAAGTGATCCATTCAATCTGAGTTATAATCGATTTAGGACATTAACATTTTCGTAAAATATATAATAACAAAAAGCTGCTAATGTCGACGCATGGAGTGGAGTTTTTTATACGATGGTAATCGTTCGACCCTCTCCCGAGGATCAACTGAAGGTCTTTTTAGCTTCTAGTTTTTATCGGAGGGTCTGCCAAGTCTGCTAAGTATTCATTTATCATTGGGGCAAAAGCCCAACTTTTATAGTAATAGTCCCTTGTACTTTATATGCTGTTAGTTTGACTTTTGTCTAAAACTGATAAAGCTGCCCTCATATATTTTGCTTTGAGACATTTAAGAGGGAGGCGATAGGCTGTCGCTCAATGATATCTTTGAAAAGGGCATGGAAAGGAAACGAGAAAACATATGGATCGAGTAAATCGCGTATACGCGAAAATCTCAAATTTTTCAGTGTTCGAGAAAGAGGACAAAGCAATTAAACGACGAGGTTTTTACGTGCAAAGTTTTGTAAATTTATTTGTTTAATTTCGTCGTTCGTTCGTGACGTTGAAACAAACCCATCGTGTGCAAATAAGTCCGTCACTTCAGTTTCCGGTTTCTGGTGAAAATCCGGGACATTTTTCCCTACAAACCCCAGAAACTCACGACTGGAAACTGATATGGCTTCATCAATTTGCGAGAATAGAACAAATTAAAAGGAAATTGGTGGATTAACTGAAAACACGCAAAGCACAACAGATGAGAATTCCGAAAACATGAACGCACGATTTTAGTTACCAACGCAAGTTAGGGCATAGATGTACCTAGAATCGGTGAAAAGAGGGAGAAAACGAATGTACGTACCTATAGAAGCTTGACAAAACACAAAGAGTAAACGGTAAAAAGGAATAACAGAGGCTAACAGTAAAATGCACTTAAACTTTCAATGGCGTCTGATTTAATACAATGCAAAACGAATACCCCCAAGACCTAGACTAGAAGAGAGAAGCCGTTTCTGTAGTATATGGCCAGGCTATGTATGTGTGTTCTGATTTATTACCGCTCGCCCCCGGGGAGAGGTTAAGTCGGTTTCCATTTCTTGTTGTCAAGATATTTTATTGCCACTGTTTTATGCTGCGAACTCTTGTATAAGTGATTTCAACCCGTTCGTACTTGTTTAGTAGACCATCTCCCCTTTTTTGTAACACCATATTCACGCTATACTTGAGTCTAATTGCTCAGGGACATTTGCCCAAACCATGCTTATCTTCACATTTCAACTTATGTAAATTTTTATGACAGCAACAATTATTTTGCGTGGTTTAAGATTGGATCCCATAAGATTTATGATAACTTGAGGCACTCATTAGCTGCTTTTAACAAAACGTATGCTATGCACGAAATTTGAAATCTAATCAAGTTCCAAAATTGTACCAATCAAAGTTTATATTAATACGCGTGCGTGACTATACGAAAGGCAGCTTCAAATGACTTAATCATAAGGGGATTCATGTGTAGATATGCCTCCGTGCACCCAATCATTACTGCAATTATGTTAACAGAATTCGGTGAACGACGCCTAATCAATAATTTCTACTCGTTGGTGTATGATGATGATGTTGTTGTTGTTGGAGGTTTCAATGTCTAACCCTCGGCGTGTCCTTAATTGGGTACGTATCGCAATTCATCCACCTTCCTCCACAACTACTGCATCGAGTACCTACATAGACATACTTTGCTCACCGGTGAGTAATGATGATTTTCATTTCTCATTGTTGGCACTCGTTTTATTATAACGTCATTTTGTTTTGCAGTAGATTCAAGGATCGTTAAGTTCACTTCACCCATTTCATCTCAAATACGTCTGGCATTCGTCACAACTTTTTATTGTATGTTGTATGATTAGTTTGAATTGAGTCATCAAGAAATGCGTTTCAGTACACTTTCAGAATCGCGAAGCTCCAATCAAATCATTTTTTTATTATTGTTATTAGGGTGATTCAACGCTTCAAAGCTTTTTTCTTAAGTCGAAATAAGACAAAACCTCCAAATAAATGAAGATAAGTCCGCGAAGGCTTGATAGATACAGGCTGTCAAATTGACCACTACATATTTCAGAGGCCCAGCAGCAGAGGCATATAAAAAAGAAAGGCTATCTAATGAGCTTTCTATACAGTTTCTGTTGATTTTCGTTAATTCTAGAGATACATATCAACAAAAACTTTAAACTTTAAACTTTAACCCCATAAATAGGATTCCTCCCGAGCTTCCTCCTTCATCTTAAACTTTTTTCCGACTTTGGTTGCTATGCCTGTGAAAAATGTAGTGAGAATTTTGAATGTGACACCCTGTATCTATCGACCTTTTGTGCACTTCATGGAAGTTTTTGTCTTATTTTGACCAAGCAGCTCTGAATCGTTGTCGGCGTAATATTGAATCACCATGTATTAAAATTATTATTTGTTTGACGGGTTTGAAGATTTGGGAATGGAAAAATTATCCATACATATATGGGCTTCTGTGGAAACCGAGGGATATTTCGATGAAAAGCCTTTTGTACACTAATTTCCGTATTTTTGAAATTTCGTACTGAATTCCCACTAATTCCTCACCAATTCCGCACTAATTCCTAATTATTTCTCACTAATTTCTACTAATTATCCTGATTTCTAATTCTTAACTAATTTCTGGAGCTTGTACCTACAACAAAATTCCCCTGCGGAATACCCCTAGATCGAGACGAACCCGAAACAGACCTAAACTGCCTTAGGGGAAGATCTGGAAAAACCCATAAGCCAAGAGGAAAAAAAACATTCAGATCGTCTTTTGTGTAACAAATAAAAGACGAGTCACACACTTAAGGACGTTAGATAGTATCTTTACGGGGTGAGGTGTGGTAGGGGCGGGCCTATGCTCTATCATAGGACCGTATGACCACTACCAACTGTTATTTTTCTTTTATAAATTCATATTTATCGGTTCTAAAGGACTAGAATTGATTACTGATCACTTAATTTATCGTCCTGATTACAAATATCTCATGGAATTATTATTTATCCTGGAATAAATCTGTTTTTAGAGCATAAAATAATAACGCGTAGATCGTGAAACAGCGCATTATCTGGTGAAAAGAGTTTAGGTTGGCAGCAGTCGCCGGAACACAATACGTCCATAGCATTATTTCGGCCACGGACTGGTCTTATACGTGCTCTCATGTTATTCTATAATAAGCGTATAAGTCTGTTTCACTCAGACTTGCATATAATTAGGTGATCCAGTGTAGTTTATGAACGGAGTTCAGGATTTTGTTATTGTTTGGAGCTGTCAATTGTCAGTTCAGTTCCATGTCAATGTGAAAACGACTGGATATTTTTTTATAATTCGTTTAAAATAGAAAAAAAGGCGAAAAACGAAGGTGGAAGTACAAAATAGTCACCGAAAAACAATATAATAGGCGGCTGGCTTAAGTCGCGAATGGGAAGAAGAGAAAAAAATACATGATCCGCCGTATTCAACATTAAAAAGTCTTTTCAAATCAGAAACATATTTTTATAATTTCAGTAATAATCGACCTGAATTTCTTTTCATTCCCTTTTTTTATTGACCCAATGCGTCTATAGTCTTAATTTTATAATTCGATATCATCTCGAATAAGATGAGTGTTTTCAATATAGCGCCCTTGTAATAAATGGCGACGTTGCCATATTTCTTTATGTTCGAACGCGAGTTCCTGTTTTCGAAACTGTTTCAATTTTTTCCTGGAATTCAGGTTAGTGAAATGGCTCGATCTTTTTTAAGAATGAATCACAAATGTCTACACTATAAATTGTATGATTTTTCAAAGCGATCTTAATATTTTCCCCTTCGCCATCAGTAGTTTCAGGTCAACTGCTCACTAAACGCCATAAGACCCCATGTTAAAGGCCTCAGATTATGACATTTTTTTTCTCGAAAACGCCGCAGATGAAAATTCTGATAAAAATACCAGTGACTAACACCACTTTTGGCAGTGTGTAAAAAAAATTTCAGCCTTTTCTTATCATTTTTCATTCAACTGACTAACGTCCTTAAGATTCACCAGAGTTTTTTCTTTTTCTCTAAAGCCAATAGCCCGAACACATCACATAAATATAAGTGGTTAAAAGCAGTAAATAGCCACGTCTTCCCTTCTACGCTGGTAGGGAAAAGGGGGTACGGTATTCAAGGGAGGACGACTTTGCTATTACACGAGTGGCCGCCCCCGTAAGAAAATTATGGGGTTGAGTTCGAGAGAGGGAAAGCGTACAAAAGTATACGACAGACCTTTTCCGAACCTTATGCAGCTGACAAGATGGGCTCGTATAGGCTTTAGGGTACTCCCACTAAATTACCCCCAAAATGTGGCAAGACGGACGATGCCGCTCCTCTCTAAAACTTAAAACCACCCCCAAGGTTATAATACAGAAATTCGCGAAAAAAAGAACGTTTCTCCATTCACCCTCTTTAACGGATTACGCATAATTGTCGCCTTTTTCTTTCCGTAGGATTAATGTCGGTAATTGTTTTCAAAATAACTCAAACGCTAAAACCCCAGGATTTCAACTTAAAAAATAAAGTAATTATTTGACGTGCGTATTAATTCTAGGGGCCACGCGAGTCTCTTTGTGCAAGTCTCTTTCATTATTGTAATAACACAGAGACTTCCATGGTTCACTAGAATTAAAAAATGTTTGAACCCACGGTGTGCATAAATGCGAAAGAGATGTAGAAAATTGGTGGTGTTGTTACCTTATATTTCCCAAGATTGCTCACGGTACAGGAAAGTGTAGCTTCTCTCCCCACCGGAATCGTTAAATTATGTATGGGGGCTAAAAACTCCGGCTCATCTGATATCCTAGCCGTCGACCAGTCTTCTGAAATAAACATAGAATAAATTACATTAACACTTTTATCGTAAAGGGAGGAAAGGTTCTGATTAATTTTAGATTAGTCTCTTCGCTCCACTCTCACTTTAATAACCAACCGGACCATAATTTAATCAATGGATATTTTCAGTCGGCTGAAACCCGAATACAAATATTCTTTGACATAGACAAACATAACATACGCGGATAGTATTATCTAAAAGTACAGAAAGATTAGGTACATACCCCCGAATTTACCCTGGGTACGAGATTGCGCACATTTCCGCAATGAATTTAGTTCATATGATTATCATCACGTATTAGAGTAGAGTTCCGATGTTGTGGTCTCCTGTGATAGTAAAGCACTTACTGTATCGAGCGTGCCCCTAAATTTTCTCATTGAGTCGTGAGTTATTGAACAACGGTAAATTCCGATACCGCGAATCTAACTGTATATAATTATTACATATCAGTAGTCTACTCGTTAATTGCCTGGTTTCATAATAAATTGGGTGTATTTTCAATTATAATAATTATCATCATATTAGAATGTATTATGATGGTGGGTGGTGTATCTGAAATTTTGATGTTTCATGATTTCCCACATTTTATTGGTAATATTCCACTTCATTAAGTTTTGTGCTTTGGCGGTTGTGATTTGCACACAATTTTGTCCGCCTCATATACTCACCAACCAGAATGGCAGATGGAAACGGCGCTTTTTATTGTTGGTACTTTTTTTTGGTTCAGTGTGTGCAATAAAAGTGAAACATGACAAACAGCCTCCAGCCCTATTTACCCTGCAAAAAAAGTAAAGAAGGGCTTCCTAGGAATTTTATCGTACTCGTTTATTATCGATTGTTTTACATAATACATCATGTTCGTTTCTTTGTTTTCGTGTCACGCAACCGGAGAAGAACGTCTTACATTGTTTGATTTTTTGTTTATCTTTTGTACGATATAGAACAAAGTTTGCGCGCTTCTATCCGTCTATACAACAAAACAGGACTGGGTGATGGGTGATGATGCCATTGTGATACGTCGCAGTTTCAACCCACGAACACCATCAACTTCCAATATTCTTTAAAAATAAAATAATGAGGGTGCTGGAGTAAACTGTAGCATCTCGAGGGCGCTTTTGAAATATCAAGTCAAGCGTTAAGGAAAACGAGGAGCTGAGTTGACTTTAGTCGCTCTCGTAATATCATAAATCTCTTGCGAATTTTTCCGAAAATACGCATTGAAATTGTATCTGGCTAACTATGGAAATTATGAAGGGGGTGGATGCAGAGAAGGGTGAAATTTGTGTGTGCTAGTCGGTGACTGGCATGTCTGGGGACCATCGACTTCATACCGGCAGAATGTAAACTGCTGCAAAGAACCATCATGATAAATTCCGGCTGCATCTTGCCTTCTTGACGCCTTGATTGAGTATTCATGCGGACGCTACCACCTACAGCCTGCCTCAAATGATGTCACACTTTTGCCTCAATCCCCCCCTTTTATCCGGAATTTGTTGTCATGCAGTCGCACGCGCCGCAACCGGAAATCGGAACAATCGAAAATGTTGACAAAAGAACAACAGATTTATTTTAAGGGCGCAGGGAAATTGCGAGTACATCCTCTTTCCGTTTAAATTAAAGTGAACATATGAACCTGTCCCTGTGCGAGTTGAATTCAGAATTGGTATTACCGGTTCTTCTTATCCGTTGGACCATCATTGAATTTAGATAAGTTCCGCAGTATCCGCGTTTAAAAGTGAGACTTCGGATTTTATTTTTCTCCTCGCAGGCGTTTTTCTTTTTAATAAACCTGAAGCTCATCAATGTCTTCGGTTTTTGTCCCCATCAACTTTATACAAAAGCTGCTGCTTCTTTCAGACAGGGGCGTTTGTCGGGGGGTGCGTATACAATAGGTTTGCTTCTCCTCCCGCTGTATGTGTATGGGGAAAAATAAAGGCGAGTTTCCAGTACCTACATCCTGGACACAATGGGGCCCAGCGTGAAAGTTGTATTTGAAGAGGAGCACACGCCTAACCCACTTTTGATATTGTGGGTGGGAATTTTTTTCCGGGTGATTTTCGTTTGATATGATGCGTGCGTTTTAACAGGAAATATACCTGTCTCCATCCGGCATTGAGCCATGCCTAAGCTCCCGGATTGCCCGGAGCGCCTATTTTGAATAACAAGGTTGTTCGCAATTTTGCCATAGTCACGTGGAGCGAACAGAGGCGCCCTTTTTCTCTCACTTACTACTGGCGGTGGGGTTTTTCCGGCTTCCTTCGTGAATTTCCAATGAACATGACGGGATTTTTCTTCATGCGATAATCTGTTTCGACGTCACGAACCCCCGCAGTAAAATTTCGGTTTTATTAGTCTTCCGCGTAGCTTTACTTGACACTTGATATAACATTTCCCGACAGACTCGTTGTACATACATACAAGTATAATAGGGTGACTTTTTTATCGTTCTGTGTATAAGTATGTTACCGTCAAAACCCGAAATCAGTTATAACTAGTTTTAACTAGTTGAAACTAGAATTCACCAGTCGGCTCTCAGAAACCTAGTTACTTAACTAGTCAATTATAGAAATCACCATGAACATTTGTTAAACCTGGTTTTGACTAAGGAAAACCCGAAGTAACCAGCTGACTTTGACACTAGTTTCTCAAACCCGACAGGTGAATTCTAGTTTTAACTAGTAGAAACCAGTTTAAACTGATTTCGGGTTTTGACTGTAACACTTACCTATAAGGATTTCCATGGAATCATAATTCTGATAGATTATCAGTTCGGTACCTGGGGTGTGAGGGGGTCTTTCGGCGGACGTAAAATGTAGTCGCAAAAGTTTTATTGGAATAAAAGTGCGATCAAACGGGGACCGGAGCAGCCGGTAGCGCGACACATAAAAACGGGATTGCCTCAATGGATGGATGGACGGATGAAGAAGAATGGAGCGCGAGGGTGGGTTTCGGGATGAAAAGAGAGGACCGGAGATACAGTCGGACATCTACGGCAGCTGGCAGGATGTGTGATTACCCCGGCCAGGGGTTGTAAAACGTAGCTCGTAAACGGCCGATATCCGTGTCCGGTCCGGCTCTACACCTCTGCAGCGGCTCAAGATAGTCTACAAGCCCTCGATCGCCTCGCACCTCGAAAATCTGACGTTGATATCGGAAAATGCGGGGCGCAAAGAGGGCGCGAATTTGCCTAACGACGGCGGCTGGACCTGATTCGATGCAATAATCAAATTCACTCGCAGACAACACCGGATAAGATATTCCACCCCTTTTTTCGGGACCGCGCACAAAGGAAGAGACGAATAACCGGCAAAAAGTTATGAATGCATTCCGGGGGTCGTAGACTGTGCAACATTAATATGTATTTATGTTGCGAGTTTAGCAATATAACATCACTATACAGAGATAAGTCTGTCGGTGATGGATGCCGAAAAAGGAGAGCCTCTTTGCCTCTTCGCCGCCATCAAATGCACTCGGCTGGATATGAAAAAAGTTGTCATCGTCGTCTTTATCGCGCGAAATGAAGAATGGAAAATTTCATTTACTTCATCAAATTGGCCGTAAAAAGTGAACCAGTGGCGGGCCATTAACGATCGGTTCATCCAAATACCTGTACGTACTTACATACCTCTCCACCTAGGTCGAAAAATATAATCTCGCTCAGCCGAATAGCTTATGAATAAAACTCGTCTGATTTGAATGCATAATTTTCAATTACGTTGGTAGAACCGTCTTTTCACTTCGCTCTCTCCTCATATAAATATCTACGTTATGTATATTCATTCAGCTAGATAGAATTTACGAGACACCCTTTTATTACTTCGACTAGTGTACTAAAGTAGAAATAAGTAAGTAGGTAACTAAGTATTTATGTATTATAGGTACTTACTATGAGAGAACACCTCTTATCTTGCATGACTAATTACGCTGTTCCATGTAAGCAGATTACCTCTTTAAAGAGCTATTCATCAGCGAAGACGTTCTAAAATTAGATATCATCAAATGGCAGACTTGTAAGGTATGCATTCTACGACATTTGCGAATTTGCATTCTCCTGTAAAATTGCCAGGGTTATTGACCAAAATGATTTATTAGACGAAATACTGAAAATAGAGCATCTTCAATAACGGCTTATCGAAAAGAAATTTGAAGATGTGCACCTATTTTGATTTATTAGTAGGACGGTCTGGCCCTGTTAATAAATACCAAGTAAGCCTACGTCTTAATATTTCTTTCACAAAATACAAGGTGTACTGTAATAACGTGTATAACCCTCTATGAGTAAGCATTATCAGTTGTATGCCTATGAGTCTCAAGCAAAGCACCTTCCTAACATGCAAACCTTGCGAACGCAAGTATAGTGTGCCGGGGAATAGTTGCCGTCACAAACACACCACCCACCATTTATTTTCATCATAAAAGTTCGCGGTTTATAATTGGATCCGTATAATATAATGAAAGCGAGCCTTATACTATAACTAGAGAAATAATTATTTTCCAAACCTTCCCCGAAATGAGCTCAACCCTTCCGGTGCAGATCTTTATTATTAAGCCAAGTAACAGAAATGATCCATTTCAAGATTGAAACACTTTGATGCCATTAGGTAATTCAAATAAAGATTTGTCTTGCTGAACTTGACGTTACGAGCACTCATTATACATACGTTTTACGTCATGTATAAACGACGTGTACAGTAATTAACCATACAGAGGATTGATCTCGAAAACACGTACTTAACTTGAGTAATTCGATACCGGAATATACCCTCTTTTCCCTAGTGGATCTTTTTTACAGTAATAGGAAAAGTTGAAGGTTGTTATTTCGTCGGAACAACCCCTTGAGGTGATTTTATTAATAAAATTACCCGAGTCGTTCACCTTGCCTTTCACAAACTTTCTACTTTCTGGTAGTTCGTACCTTCAGATAAAAAAAGGTAGGAATGGATTTGGTGGATGCGCACGATATCTTCATTTCTTCTTGTAAGATGAGTAGACGTTTCAATGTGGCATTTGCATTTGAATAAATGCACACAATGCGAGTTTCTAGAGGTAGCTAGTTAAGGTATCCGTTAGGTTAGCTAGGCACCTGAGAGATGTAGCGAAAATTGAAGCAGGTGTGAAATTACTTGATGCACAATGAATGCACTGCTATGTCTAGATAACAGACATCTGTCTTATAGCCGTGCAACAAAACGGGGGTATAACAAACATACAAAGAGTTTTCGACTCGCTCGTTCGTCGCAAATTTTTAATCTCGACAACTTAATGAGATTTAATTCTAGTCGACGACAAGGATGAAGTTTCACGAGTAGGTAGCTACGTTAATTAATTATTCGAGTGTATAGTCGGAGTCTGTATATTACGTGGGTGGGGTGAATTTGATGCCTTATCAGTCGGTGTATGGGTACTTTTGCTTGTAAAATTCGTCCTAGTTTTATCGTGCGAAATACTCATCCGCGAGACTTGGCATAATTCAGACATTTAAGAATTGAATTACTTTCCATTCTCGACGCTGTGTGCGGCTCTCGTCAGATTGCCATCCAGACAAAAGGAAGGATCATGTACCGGAGCAAAGGCGAGCGACTTTAATGGAAATAATATCATTCTTCTGTCTGAAGAAATCTGCATTTCGCCGTTTGTTGGAATTTCAAATCTCGAAAAATCCAATCCTCACACATATTGAATCCCTTATAAAGAGGGAAGCATTAGTGACATCTACTTATAACTTTGGAAATTATGGGGGTAAGTTTCGGAACGGTCATTTCCCGGGGGTGCACTTTAACCCGCACGTCTTTCCTCTGCAGGAGGGAGGTACCTATACGTTACCTGCAGGGGGGCTTATGGACTTATTACGCTATTAAATGCGTGGGAAAATAATTGTTTGTTCTTTTCCGGATCGCCCTGGAGTGTTAAAGGTGAAAAGGTCGAGGTTTTGTGTCGCTGCAGCTGTTTGCGTTTACACACATACACACAGAGGGTCATTAACGCAATTGGCGTAAAGCTCTCAGGATCTGTTGTATTCCAGGTGTTGGGAGAATCGCGTTGCGGCGACCCGACCGGACCGGAAATGTTCTCCCCCCGGAATATAATCGGAGTTGACATAGCGAACCCGGTCCTTTCCGCTATTATCATCACCTCAAGATTCACAAACGAGATCGTTTTGTTGATAAAGTTAATTAAAATCGGTCCGTGAAATTTTCCTCTTGCACATTTTAGTGGGAATTATTATTATCTATCATATCCACCACCAATGTAACTTTAATTTAGTATCCATTAATCACGAAACTTACGGTGCGATGTGACAAACAACACAGAGGTGTTCCTATCATGACCAAACACATTTAAATTACATTAGCGTTGAACTTTTGCACCTATCTGTTGTTATAATTAATATCATTTCGGGTCGATGGGTAATTCCTTCCTTTGTTAATATCCCTTCTGTTTGCTTGTATTGTCCTCAAATAGGTATACGAGTAATTCATAAAGGTAAACCATTCTGAGTTTATAGAGTGTCCCAAATGTTGGCTGAAAATTTTTACTCGATGATTCCTTTTTAGTGAAAATTAGCAGTTGTCGTGGAGATCTTTTTTTCAATAGTAATCAACTGTCTGGTACAGAACATATTTCCAATTCGCATCTGAAAGCATTCTGTAACCATCTCTCGGTGGGAGACTGAACTATTTGTAAGGGAGTCATTCTGAATGTCATGCACACCGAATGCACATGATCTCGGTTTGTTTTTGATGTTTTTGCGACTTTTGTGTTTTGTGTGAAATTGGGCGAGCTCTTATAGGTATTTCAGATAAGTTTGGAGAAATTCTGGACTTAGATCAAAGAATTTTATAAATCCTTATTCGAAACAATGGAGTCTTTACAAACAATAATTTTAATTTCGTCTGGATTATCATGTCCAAGTTTTCTAATTTTGAATAAATGGCCTGCATCGAAGAAAGTTACTATCCTAACTTTTCTAAAAAGACGATACCTTCAAAGCATGACCATGTGATATTGAAAACGGTTTCTAAAATGATCAGAAAAGATGTTTTTTGATACCCAGCTGTAAGGACTTCTAGTTTATAAAGAGAATTCTTTGCGAGTCTCTGTCGGTATGAACTTTTTGCCATATTACAGACTCAATTCAGGTCTATACTTTACAGTTGAGGTACCTATCCAGCATCAATTATCTACGTGAAGGATGCAATTTGCGACGGAATAACGAGGGTACAGTTGCGACTGTCTTCCGCACAAACGACGAGTTCATTTCTTTGGTTTCTTTCTCGTATTTTTTTTTCAAGAAGTACGAATTCAAACTAATCCGTTCCACATACATATACGGTGTCTATTCTAGATGAGGGTGTTAGTCCATATAGTGGCGATTTTGACCACGCGCAGTCCCCAAAAGAGCTTGATAAAGACCCGAACAACGTGATGTCATTAATTTGTGTCACTTGCATTGTCAAGTGTCATCATGATTATGTCACGCGGGCTAAAACAGCCCATCAATCAGCAGGAGCGGGTCCGGGGACTCCGGGCGCATTTAGCACCAGTCGCAGGGGTTCGCCTCGCTCGGGGTGAGTGCGAGCGAGAGGCGGCCAACTAAACTATTCAATGTTCGCCTTAATCTATCAGATAAGGTAATAGCGGGGCTTACATGTCCTTCGGACGATTAGGAGGTCGTACCTAGTTCGGTATCGTGAGATCTACATCTAAATGTTAGCTATAGCGGGGTGAAGGAGTACAGTCCGGGCAGTCCGGGACCTTGCCAACAAACCGACCGACCGATACAAAATCCCTAAAATATCGCCCAATTGCATATGTATGAAATTGTTTCCAATTCGGAAGTTCCGCAAATCTCCGATAATACACGCACATAAACCTAAAGCAAAAAAGTTCAGTGAAATGGCCCGCTTCCCGGCAAATATTCATTTATGCATATTGTGGCTATCTACCTACCTAAAAAAAAACTCGCATTTGCCATTACGATAATTAATAATAATAAAATTCGGTCGTGTATAGTCTAGCACTCGCGATGAAACGCTCAGCCATGTGGAAATTAATAAACACGAAAATTTCTGCTTTTGTTTCACGTAAATATGATTTATTACTTTCGACCTTTTCGCAAAATTCCTGATCAACTATAAACTATTATACTCCTTTTGAGTACTAAGTCTTAACATGTCTTCTATTCGATGTTATATTTTCGCCGAATGTAGGGCGGCCGTATCTGCGCTCATTTTCGTCTAATTTGCCCTCCTCAATCTAGCGGAAAATCGAAACTCTCCCACTGCCACTATCTCGACTTGTATAAACCATCCCGTCTTAACACCCGGTGCAATCACGTGAATCTGATGGTTGATTATTAATTAAGTGAGAGTGGTAGCAATGACAGCCTTCTATATTGTAGTTTATATAGTAATCTGAATTCCGTGTTTCCCTTTACCCTCTCAATCACGAAGGGATATATTTAGTACTAGTACTCGGCTCCAAATTGAAAGACTAATCGTCTTTGCGTGCGGTAACTTGACCCATCAGAAATTGATCCAAAATGAAATTGCTCAGAAAATGTATCCGTCAACTGAATGAATTTGATGAATGTGATATTATTTACATTATTTATTATACGATGTTATCATTAATAATAAACCGGGTTTTCGGACAGTTTACGAAAATGCATAAGGTGCAACGTAGCGTGGAAAGCTTAACCCTTCATTAAAATTTCAAATTAGGATAAACACGAGACGGTAAAAGATATTTGGTGGTACATCGCATACAGGGTGCAAAGGAATAATGTTCAACTCAGACCTTGTTACTTCATAAGACATATCGAAATGAATCAAAAATCGTAATTTCCCGATGCGCACATTGTCAAGTGTCACTTTTCATAACAATCGAGGTGACTGAAAAGTCACGCATATTCAAATTCGTTACATAATGAATCTGATCATTTCATTATCGCACAATGTCCATAATTTCAGTAAATCCAAGAATGAAAGCCTATTTCAAACTATGTAGGTATGTTGTTAGCAATAGACAATAATTCTTGCTATGTAGCAGTTTCATTAGTGAATTAGGAGCGTGCACGACTGCACGCATCACCTCAAAGTCTAAAACAATTGAAGTCTAGGGATTAAGTAACAGTTGCTAACTAGACCCGGCAACAGTGAAAAGTCAAAAATATTTCAGCAGAGTTTTTCAGCAGAAATTTAAATACAACAGTTTTGCGGATATTGTCATAAATTACACGCAAGTTTCAGCTACTTTTTGTTTTGTTATCTATTTTTTGAGGTAAGCGTATGAAATTTCAGCTAAAACGATATAACTGTTATCTAACAGTTATGAATCACAGTTCAGATGTACTCCCGATTTTTGCACCTTTTGCTTAGTTTTCTGCTTCTATTCAAAATTCCCGCCTAGTGCCTGGTTTTTGGATAGTTTTCAGAGGAAATAAGCCGAAAAATTGGAGAGAATAATCTCCCGTATAAAACCACAAAAAATGAGGTTAAGTCACTGCCAAATAAAAATGTCACTCAGCTATCTAGCGTTGCCAATTACATAACAACTTTCTTGGAAACGATTGTTTAACCCCCAGACTTCAATTGTTTGAGACTTTTAGGTTATGCGTGCACCCTCCCTATAGGGGGGAATGTGTGATTCAGTTTTTTTTAGCGATTTGAAGAGTTTTCTTTCCATGAAAATTTAGGTTGGCGATTCTAAACTTCAAAACCAATCATGACAGGATTAGAAACAATAAGTATCCTCAGTAAAATGTGGAAAACAACTTAACTTTTTCCTCGACTTTTCCATTATAATTGGTTAATTATCAATTGGTCTAGAGCGAATGAAATTAAAATCAAAGCTATTATAAACCATCGAATGATAGTAAAAAATGGCATCAAAACGATTCGTAAAGGGACCGATGATAGTTCATCACGACTCATTTATGGTTCGATCATAGTCAGTCTATTACCCCGAAATGGTTCATATTTATGTTTCGATTATTCTGTTCCTGGTCCATTCATGGGCCAGCATATGGTCTAGAAATCATGTTTGATGATTCTTAGCCCCGAGCTAAGCCCATTCACGATCCAGATATCGTGTGTACAAACCGATTTTCTGTCGAGTTACCATGTTTTTTGTATCTCTGTCTCTGTTTATCGAGTGGTTATTATACGGACCGATCGAATAAAGAGATGCCATGGTCATCGTGCTGTCTCTATTCCTCCAACAGTTGAAAAAAGAGACATAATGATAATCATAGCAGGATTCACTCCTTCGCTCCTTATGAGACAGAGATATGGTCATGGCTATAACTCGACAGAAAATCGGTTTGTGCACACTACGGTATGACACAAAAACAATTATTTTATTCAACAATAATTTTCAATTATTGATACCTTAATCTTTTTCTATATTTGTTTTCAAGTGTCACCAAAATATGGTCGTCGATCAACACATAAATTTCGTGACACCCCGTATATTCGGTCGGTAGCAACAAGGGCGTCGTCGGCAGCGTAGAATGAATAATTCGCGGGGGTGGCTTCATTCCATCCCGGTCGTGATTTAGCTAATCTAAGTCAACATACGTAGAACGGAACCCGGGGACTGGATGCGAGGACGAGGAAAAGAGTCCTTGCCTATCACTTTTTGTCATAAATCGTCCGAGGGTTGTTTTAATCTCGGTCTGATATACCTGGGGCTTGTATTCGACCGTGCCATACCACATGCATACATACATACGAATATATTTTTATTCGGTTTATCAGCGGCGCGCTTGCTAATTAAGCTGCCCGGGATTTATCTGGCATTGTATGCGAATTCAAAGTTAATCTTGCTTTGATTTGTGACTCTCACGATTAATTGATATGAATTGCGTTCGGATTTCAACCGGAATTATGAGAGCGGGGGACGCGAGACCGGAATTAAAAAATCCCGGACTTTTTTTACCTGAACATACAAAAAAAAACTTCTAATAAATCTGTAATTGGAGCGACCGTATCCTGATCCTCATTTTTGTGATGAAAGCGCCCGTATAAACTCGCGGTCACAAAATCTTCCAACTTTTTAATTCAGTTTATGACAGAGAGTGCTTGAAAGATGTAATTTGCGTTCTGTTTCTTTTTGATTACTATTGTGGTGATGATATAAAAATATTCTACTTCCATTAACCTTACTGGGCGGTTTATAACTAATATACATGTATCATATTCTCTGTATAGTATTAGTAGATACCCACTCTTTAATGCAGTCATTAAAGGTAGGATCGTAAATATATTCTGCACTTGCACGCAAATGTATTCATAAAATATTATGACAAGATAATGCCGGTTCGTTTAACGTTTCGACTGATAATCCCATTCTAAATATACATACAGTGTTGCATATACTTGTTCAAACATGGGTTTTGCACGTTATACTCTAATTATCGGACTCTGCGTTTGTACGTGGACGTAGCGTAGCACATAGCTCGTATGTGTGGTGTGTACCTACTGGTACTCCGTGAAAATCCACAGAGAATTTTTAATGAGCACTGCTGGCAGATTTATTCTTTTTGGCATTAATACTTCAATAATTGGTAAAATAATACAAAATAAAAAGGATAAACGCAGGTTATTTCGCGTAAAATAAAATCACTCCGGCACTATACATGTTGTAATGATATTGCGGGCGGTTCGAGGTAGGTAGATTCATGCACGAATAATAAAGTGAAATTGACGTTTTGCTTGCTGAATGAATTTTAATCGAGTTTCCGGAATAACTTCACCGTTAAACTAACGTATCCTTACATACGTGGGTTTTAAGCAATCCCTTGCTTCTCCCTTCAAGCTTTAAAGCTACCATATCGCATTGCCGAAATCAAATTTCGTTCATACTAACGTATACGATACTGTGCTAAAATATGCATTGCCTTCTGGAACGTTTCTTTTGTCAAAGCCCTTATTGTATTTTTATCACCAAAAAGGGACAGAAACTAGCAGAGCGTGTCAAATTTCCGGTATTAGTAAATACTATTACTATTATTTGATTGGAAAGTAGTTTCCCCCAAAAGTGCGGTAATGTAAAAATCAGTGCGTTCCTCAGGCAAAGCTCCAGCTTCACTTTTGATCCTAATAACATAATTTACTATTATTTCACGTTTCGATTTGCACTTGATGCATTTTTTGTTATTGTATCTGAAATGAAATGGTGCCTTTCTTGTATTGCAGATGATACAAAAGTAGCAACAATCAACATAAATATAGAATATGTTTATACCTACTACATAGTTGTATGTATACCAAATGGAGCGTTCAATAATCGATGTAAGTTGTGTATACGAAATTTAACATCTTTAACATCTATTTTAGACGTAGACCAAAATATGAGTTTACACGGTGTACTGTAATTCTTTTCATATTTGATCTCCTGGTATAATATCATATCCATTTCCTACTAGGTATACCTATTTATATTCACTTTTTTAAAATAGGAACTGGAATACCGACTCGATATGGTGCATCTTTTCTCTTTTATTTCAGTTCATTCCACTGTATAATGAAACGGGTTGTTAGACAGTTAGGTCGAGTTTGTAATAAGTTTTATGTGTATGTACCTACTCCACTTTATACGTATGCGAACAAAGGAAATGAATACATGAACGATAACAACGAACTTACAATCGAACTATTGAGAATAAATAAAACCCATATTCGTTGCTTTCTTGCTTAAAGCCAGGTAGTATCAACAATGTCGATATGCACGAAAATTCCATTCAACTTTATACGTAACATCGAAGAATGTCATTACCTTCTCAGCTACGGAGCGATGGAATAAACCGTTCATAACGAAGAGGCAGGGAAGTAAAATGTTGTTTCAGCACATGGGTGATAACAACTATAACGCTGTACACTACTTAATCCCGTATTTGTGAAAATTCCTACTAATTTATACTAATCATTCGCTAATTCTTCACTAATTAATACTAATTTCCTACTAATTCCCATTGATTTCTCACTAATTCTCATACTAATTTCTTCCTGATTCTCCACTGATTTCTAGTAATTCCCTGATTTGTGATTCCCAACTAATTCCGGAAGCTTGTTAGGTACATCAAAATTCCCTTGCGGAATACCCCTAGGTCCTGGTCCAGCCTGAACACGCCAAATCATTTTCATAGCGTTCCCTTATCAAAGACCAATTCGATCCTTCGAGCTTTGAATAATTTGAAGGTGAATAATTTTAACATGGTTGAACAAAAGGAACTTGATTGTGTTCTATCATAAGTTTCAGTTTGATAAAGTATTTGCAAAGCATAACTCATGTTTGAGCGGTCGAGAGAGTGCAAAGTACAAATTTCGGCAAGGATTGCGGCTGCCAGGTATGCAGATAACGGTTTGATCGGCGGTTGACGTGCGGTGGCGTCGCGGCGCCTATCACCTCGAACCTCCCGTAGCAGAAACGCTGAATTCGCATCATCTGTTCTATGCCAGATTTTATACAATGGGGTCGACAATTACAAGTCTGGTCAGCGGCGGGCGTGATTAAAACGTCCATCGTGTATTGTTCGGAGAACTTTGCTGATCTATTACTACGTGAACGAGAATGTTTCTATTTTTTGGGAAAAGGAACATGTTGCACAATTTTCGAGCAGGGATGGGAATGCCGACGAATTAGAGTCGAAGTGGCCGTGGCGTCGTTGGCTCATGATCAAAAGCGGTTAATCCCAGTAGAAATGACGAGCTCGTTATACGGAGCGGGTTTACGGGCATGAAAACTAAACACGGGCATAAACGCTTTTATCAAAACTACAATTCGTTCTTTCAGTGGTGGAAATCTTGAGAGAAGTTAAAGTTGAAATGGGTCGGAGATAACGCGGAAGGCAAAAGACAAGGGGGCAATCAACAGGGTGGCGATTGTGAATTCCGCCCTCGGTGCATTTGACGTTGACAATGACCACCTTTAACGACACAGGTCGTATAGTCGTCGTAGTCGGCAAGTTTGCGGAGTGTACCAATTTAAACTATTTCGGGTTCATTGTTATGCATTAATTCATTAACCGTCCGTCCCCGTACTGCTGGCTCTACACAAATCACTCTGTAATTTAATTTAATTGCTCGCCCGGAATAAAACATGTGTCGCATTGTTTTAAACATGGCCAGGACGACGGATCCACAGCCTTTTTCGCTGAATTTATTTGTTTAGCTTTGCAACCAAAAATATATAGAAATTTTATCAAGTGGTATGTATACAGAGTGGCCCAATAAGAAGTTTCCCCCCGCATTTTCGGAGTTTTCATGCATTCTTGCATTCGGAAATCGTCACCTTTCACCAGGCAATTTTAAATTTTTGGGCGAAGTATGTACTATAAGGGTCTAAAGTAATCGCAGCTTTTCAAACTGGTGTTTGGCTGCCCGTGGTACTGCAGGCATCCGGCATCAGCTCCACATTGTAGCGGATAGCGGTACTCGGCACAGTAAACTGTATGTCTTTGGTATGAAGCTTGGCTAAATATTTTGCTTGTGATGTCATCATTCGAATATGCCATGAGACAGCTTTACTTGGCTTGGCGTACTGAGCCAGGTAGATACCTCCCGCAGAGAGGGTTTAGCTCGCGGCCAAAGTTCTAGACTCGTCTTTCTCTATTTCGACTTTCGAACAGATAACGCTTGGTCCGACTAAAATAATGACATATCTGAACTGGATCACTGATATCATTATATGAATAATAATAATTATTATTATTATGGTAATAGATAGACTACGCTAATACTTTATCGATTTGTTTTTGGTTCATAATAACTCTGAAGTGATTAAATTTCCTTCCGCTGAAAAATTGAAAATTTTAATCCAACTCGAATTAAGAAATGCATCACTTATCAGTATAGTAGATTTCGTATTCGTATTCTACAATTGTAGCTGTATTCCATGATTATTTCATTCGAATAGTGAAATCTGTTCTTGATAAATAACCATTTTTGATTGAGACTGATACAGTATACACCGGTGATGAGATTTCCTACCACAAAATTAATGATTATTTATTGTTTTGAGTGTTTTTTGAACTTCGTTCTTGTGTTAATTTCCTTCAATGGATTGAACGCAACTAAGGTAGGGATACGTTCAATTCAAAAATACCCAATTTGTATTCGATAAGATAAATTCTCTTAATAAAAAATTAACCCCCGAACTTCAATTGTTATGCGTGCACATTCCTTGTAGTTAGAGTGCGAAACATGCACGAAGTTTCGAAAACACTTTGGGTCCTGGTACTCCAGTTTTTCAAATATCCATGATAAAATTGAAGCCATCAAGTTGGGTTCCAAGCTATTCAAGCTGGTTTACGCATACTCGTTGCATAAAAAATTCATTGACTTTGAATGGGAAATATAGACAATCCTCAAATTTAATTATTTTCAATGAGATCGGGTATTTATATCAATACGAAAGATGATTATTACAGAAAGAGAGCCGATTATTGCAGGAGAGAGATAGTTACACAATGTAAGACATCAAGTACTGTTTTTTTTTTAGTTCATCTGTGCGTAAATAAAAACAACGTCATAATGATGGATTATTTATATAAAAAAAAAACATACTTTTACCGAAAAATGAAATACTCAACATACGGGGTGTCTTTGAAATACGTGTACAACGTGCTACCACATACTCCTGAGGTCAAAATAGAACGATTTAACCACAATGACCTTGGTCCAAAAGTTGATTATAAAAAAGATACAGGGTGTTAAAATAAAAAAATTTATTTCAATTTTTTTTAATAATTTGTCAAGTTTTCGGAACAATAATTCAAAAATTGGTACACGAGGGGTTTTTGGTACGGGGAATACTTATTTGGACTCAGTTTTGCTGCATTTTCTAGGGGGCGCTACGTACGCTACAAGCATTTGCAAATGACAGTCTCTCTTCAAATTACCGATGTTCCAATAAATGGAATCGACTGCTTGATGATTTTACTCAATAAAAGTTCTCTTGTTTGATGTCGCTACGGTTCACCATTTTGGTATAATTCATTCTTGAATGGTCGATTTCACCCAAAAATCGCACCAATTTTTGGGGTAATTTTTCATGAAAAACACATTAGCCTGACAAAAAGGTAATTCCATGACTGCTTTGCTAAGAGCAAATCACCTGACGAAAAAAGTAATTAAACTTTCTTTTTGGAGGGTTCATTTGTTTTTCTTGAAAAATTTCCCCAAAAACTGGTGCGATTTTCGGGTGAAATCCACCATTCGAGAGTGAATAATTCCAAAACGGTGGACCGTAGCGACATCAAACAGGAGAACTTTTATTGAGCAAAATCATGAAGCAGCCGATTCCATTTATTGGAACATCGGTAATTTGAAGAGGGAAAAAGTTAAGGCTGTCATTTGCAAATGCTTGTAGCGTACGTAGCGCCCCCTAGAAAATACAGCAAAACTGAGTCCGAATAAGTATTCCTTGTACCAAAAAACCCTCGTGTACCAATTTTTGAATTATTATTCACAAAACTTGACAAATTATTCAAAAAAATGGAAATAAAAATTTTCATTTCAACACCCTGTAACTTTTTTATTATCAACTTTTGGACTAAGGTCATTGTGGTTAAATCGTTCTATTTTGACCTCAGGAGTATGTTGTAGCGCGTTGTACACGTATTTCAAAGACACCCTGTATAAGTTACAGTTCCTTGAATTTTCCTTCGAAACTTTTATTTATAATAAGGTATGTACCACTAAACTAAAAACATTTTAGGCAGTCGGTTGGAAATTAAAAGGCGTTCAAAATGATGTATCGCACACCCACGTTCTAATTTGAGATTTTGAGGATGTTGATCAACCCTCTTACAAGACTAACCCAAGTAACTTTCTAAATTAGACGTCTCGGGTCCTGGACCGCATTGTCGTTGAAGGTAAATAATGTCAAACATTTAGAAAACGATGACCTCGAAAGCCTAAAATTCAAGGAACTTTATTTTTCGGTAAAAGTATAAAGAATAAAAAATCGGCGAGTGTCGAAGACTTTCGAAAACAGAAATGAGATGTCCAAAAACGTGGGTGGAGACTCCTAACGCCCGGCATTTACACCTTTGGTTAACCCCCAGATTAGCTAACTGTAACTTTGAATATAAGCCTTTATATTCATTTTAACCGGAATTGTTACAGTCTAAGGTTCTAGTTAGCTAACTAGAGGTTAACCATAGGTGAAAATACTGGGCCTTATAAAAAATATCCATGTTAATGAGATCATAAGTATGACCGAAATATGACGGCATAAGAAGGACGTTGATATGACATTGTGGCGTTGATATGACGTTACGGGTATTACTAGGTCACATTTACACGTAACAGACAAAGATCATGTTATACTAAATACTCTTTGGTCTCTGTTTAAGTGGTTCAAATAAGATTGTGACAGACTAAATTTCTATTGCTCTCTTCTGGACATCGTTATCTATCATGGAAAAAACAACAAATATATTTTCAACTTAACAAAATAAGTATAATGAAGATTTTGGGATATCTGATTTAATGATTTCAAATTAACGTCGTAAGATAACTTCTTTGTACTGTGATTTTCATTTTTACGTCAAAAGGACCGTGAAAATGACATAATAGTGATCTACCAATTACCAGGAAATGACGTGATTTTCAGGTGTTCGTTCATGCTACCTGGGTATTGATGGGCCACTCTGTATAACTCTGCACCATATATTCATGAGATACACACAAGGAATTTAATTTGATAGGATTCTGAATTTTAATCTGTTTGAGGCGTGGGCATAATAATGAAAATATAACGAAAATGTGAGTGAAATGAGCGGAACCAGAATGTCGATAAACTAATTGGTCTCCGACCTACGGCTACACTCGTGTGTGAAATTGGAAATTGTGAAATCATAATTAAAAGTGTGAAGCTCTTCAGTGCGATTCAACATTTAACGTTTCGGCCATTTTACGCGATCAGATTTTATATTTAAACAACACTCGGGAAAATAATAACCTCGTCATTTCATTTAAAATTTTTAGATGCTTATTGAAATGGCACTGCTTGAAATTTTATAAGAAAAGACTAAATTATCCATACATAAGTATAAGATTTAATGAGTTTGAACATTTATTGAATAAATAATGAATAAAAGCGTTGTGCATGTTTATCGAATAATAGAATATTATTAGGTGAGCGTGTTTTGGTAGCTTTTATTCGCGAGTTTGAAAAACTTACGCCACGAGCGCCAGCGAGTGGCGTAATTCAAACGAGCGAATAAAAGCCAAAACACGCGAGCTTAATACTATGCTTTATCCACTCCAAAACAGTTAGAACGGCTCTCGAAAATTCGCTCAACTTTCAAATTTCATTCAAAACAGCTGTGACGGACAGAATGTAGTGTTGTCAGATCGGCGCAGATTTGTGAGCTGCGAACATTGCGATGGGAACTGTTATAAGTGTCATACCTTCATTCATAGCTCTTTCTGGATATTTCAGGTATCTGGTATCTCCGGAGCCGTTCCTATAAGCTCGTCTCCATTTTCACTATCACTTATATCATTCATATGCATATTTTCAATTAAACGATCAAGTAATTTTCGACACTTCACCACTCGTAACAATTATTCAAACAAATGGTCGCCATTTTTGAATGTCAATTTCGCGGTTGTTGCGCTGTTGCCAATTGTAGCTGAAAATCGCTCTATTCTGATTGGCCACAGCCAATGCAATAATGATCCCATTAATCGCTGGAAATGTCACTTTATTTCATCGAAGTGTGATCTATATCAATAACGCCACCCATTATTACCAAAAATTTCTAATAATAATAGTATGATTATTATCTAGGAGTGGATAAAATATTATAATATTTCAGAGCCGAGTGCTTGCGTTTATTTACAGCCAACATTTCAGCCATGATTCAAATCATAATTAGGTCACCCAGAGATTAATTCAACAGTAATAATGATATTGATGTTATGTTTGATATTAAAATGATTACAAATCAGCTAGACTCTTTTACATAGAATGAATATCCAACAACACCAGAAGATATCTATGCCAATGGTCGCGCAGAATTCAAACGACTCTTCGGCGGAGTTCGGGCGTTTGAAATATAGTCTTTCCAACATAAACTGGCCATCACGTGACCCCAAAGTACCTGACAAATACCTTAGGTCACGTGATGGCCAAAATATCGTGGAAAGACCATACAAACTACAAACTATACGAACAGTGGCGTAACACAAAGAGGGAAACAATTTGTTTCATCGTTTCAATGCAATAAACAAAGTTGTTTATGTATATTACGTGTTTTCTTTGATAGTTTTGTAGAAGTATTTGCTTGAAAACTGAACACAGTGTGCAAAACTCTTGATCAAACAACCCAACAATGAAACTGTAGTGTTAAGCAGCAATAATTTCGAGCGAAAACTCTTCCAGCCCGATTCGTTTCTCAATATGGCCGCATTGTCCGAACGAATAAACGAATATGACGTGATAACTCGAACCTGTTTTTTTTAAATATTTTGGACACTGAGAACATTCAACATGTATCAATAATTATTCGACGTATTCGAATTCAATTTCACTTATATTGAATCACTTACGCAAGAATGGTCATCTAAAGATAAACTGTTGAACGCTTAGTACACTTTAATTTGTTGAGTAATAGAATGGAGTATTTGTCAATTATAAGTGTTATCATTCTTATGCTTGTTGGAACTTACATAGGTGCGGATGTCAAAAACGTTGTCAGCGTAATGTACAGAGAGATCATTTAAATTCCATATAAGGGGAGGATATGGACATCATTCTGTCTCATCTGAGAACTATTAAAAGGATAGCTCTATCCTTTTATTGAGAATTTAGATAATCCGTCAGTATAAACAAATTCATAAGCAACGACGACCATTACTATTGATGAGCAATATCTACACGTAAGTCTGCTCGATGCTTGGGACTTATATAAGTTATAAACTGTTTTATATAAAGTGCTGTATACTTAGTAGATATTTCCAGCTATTACGTGGTTAAAATTAATCTTAACCCTCTAATCTCATGGAATTTTCCTTGTTCCGAAAAGTGGTAGTTAATACGTCGCGTTTGCGTAGGTGATTACTGCTGTGTAGAGAGGGTGTTAATAATTTACCCCGATTTTAATGACAAATAATAATTCGGTTGAAATTAGCGATTTGCGTTATCAAAATGGGGTTTCCTAAATGTTTACCGATGGTCTCATAAAACGGTAGAGCTATAAAACTTTAGTGGCTTAAATAAAACATTAAGCAGCCGTTACTGCGGGGGGGTTGTTTTGAATACAGAAAGCCCCCCTCGTTGTGCCGGTTGATGATGAGAGGCGGCTGGAGGTGGTGGCGGCGCGCTCGCAGTCGCACAAGTGAAAATAGTGCAGATTGGAGGGTCGTTGGTTGCATGTGCGCTCACTAGGCCATTGCAGGTTTTGGAGCAGACATTTGTAACACGTGCGCCAAATAATATTCGGAACCGTGAAATACCGACGTGGACGTGTAAAATCCTCGCTATCTATCTTTCCACACCTACCGACGCATATAAAGAGACCCTTTCGTGTCTTTTGTGCCCTAATTTTTTTTCTCTCGAAGAGATAGATGGATGCATGGGGTTGAAAATTCATAATAAAGACGAGGCGGAAGTAGATCTCTGACTGGGGATCTCGTTTGTTTATTTACGAGTTTATGAGATAGAACGGAATTTATGTCGGGCTGGTATCACAGAGCATTATATTCACTGGCTGAAGTTGAGGGGGTTGGAGCACACGAGCGGAGAGGAGGGGTGTTTTTGCATTCGCCTGAGTCTTAGGTCGATATCTCCCAGAAATAAATATGCACATTCTACAATCCCCGGCCCTACATTCTGTATAGATCTTACCCGATGTTTCAACCGATTTTCTAGTTGATCAATGGTCATTGTTCTGTTTCTAATTGAAGTAATTGAATCACCTTTTTCAAGGCTCGCGTTTATTTTTCTCGGAAAAATTTGCAAGAAATTCGTGCGATTTTTGGGTGAAACCACAGTTTAGGTGGAGACAGTTGAATCATGCGCATGCGGAAAAATTCATGTAATTTCTGGAGGTTATTTTTAGTTCCACAGAAATCCGTATTGCAATCACTAGATGTCATCACTTTATGTGTTGGCAAGAGGGGCGAGGGGTACACAAAATGCAGGTAAATTTTTTCCAGAACGGTGCATCAATTTTTTGATTGAGGTCATTTTGGTTAAATGGTTCAATTTTGACCTCAGGAGTATCTGGTAACGCGTTGTACAGGTGTTTCAAAGACACGCTGTATATCTCATTAATATAAGGTATTACATATTAGTTAATGCCTTAGTACCCTCATAACTCAAAGTTTTCGAATAATCCCTTCGCACTACCATGAGAATGAAACATAACATGTTGCAGGTATATACAGGGTTTTCATTTAAATCCGGTCCTTACAACATTGGCGTAACAAGCAGATTCCGTGAACTATAATGTTTCAATAAATTCTACTGACAAATAAAATCGGAAAGAGCAATTAAGTGTTGCTGCAGTTCTTCAATGACGCGAGACCTAATGCACTCAAAATCTTCCGTCTGACTGACACTGACAAATTATCGAAATATTCAAAAAATGACGCCACTGGTGACTTTGACACAAATTTTACTAAAAGCAACCCAAAAACTACCCATATCCCTAAATATGTATAACAAGTTGCCTAACTAATGGTAACGTGAGGACCAGGCATTGACGAAAGCCCTGTAGTTGCATGATTACTCAAGTTTGATAGGATGCATTCTGGATAGACCACGTTCGATATCAGAAACCGTATTCGGTACCCAAAATCTGGAATGCTTTTCTCTACTTATGTATACTCGAAATAAAGGCAGAGCGATATCTAGTGATTCGAAAAAACGATGATGATTAGGACGTGTTTGAATCAAAGACGACGGTTTTAGTTCACATAACTAAAGCCGGAGAAAAGCAATTTAAACGCGTATCTTTCACTCACCCGTTAACTTGAAACGCATAAAGGCAAATCGCTAAAATATTTTATCTTTTCAGGAATTTAATTGGCTGACATAAACATGTGAAACTGAGGCAAATTCGAGGCTTTCACCATAAACGTGCCTTTGAACAAATTAAAAATGAACGGAGTAATACAGGATTTAAAGGGGAAACATTCTAATTTCTTTCTAATGTGCATGTTTGGAGAGAATTTATAATTCATCTTGTTTATATCATCTACGTACCTATTTACCTCACCTTTGTACACTTCATCATCTTTTCCATGAAATTTTAAGTATACCTCTTAATCTCTCAAGCCCCTTTTAGTAGCATCACGAGTATATTACGTACCTATATTAAACTGTGTGCAGAAAACACATTCACCTAAGAAAAGTGTGGACTAGTAAATCACGTTCTTCAGAATAGATAAAACAGAAATACGACGATGATGATAATAATGTTGATGATGATGCATGCAGCATTAGAATTATTATTGTTTCGAATAAAGCACTCTAACGTAATCATATTTTTCATAGTTTCCATTTCGGACTTTGCCAAGAATGTGTGAATTATTAGGCAGACAAAAATAGTAAATAATATTATTCCTCGTTAATACTAAAAATGACATTCACCTATAGAAAATTTGTCTGCCTATTAAAAAGAAAAAGATTAAATTTTCATCAAATGAAGAGTAAGCTGTGGAATAATCACCATATATCGTTAATAAGTAAAAAAAAAAAAATCAAATTAAATCACGATCAACTATGGTTTTCGCTCGGGTTTTCGTAGAACGTTACTTCATGTCATATAACTTACTAAACGGTTTGAAAATTGATCAAAAATGCGTGCTCAGATTTTTTGAACATTTGCTATGATTAACAAAAATTTAGCCCACCCTGTACATACCTACATACTTTTGGTATAAAAGCAGCTAGTTGAATCAACTAGTTAATTTTGGGGAGGAAGCATAATGCTATACTAATTTGTAGGAGAGAGTTTGTCACTTTTTTGCGGTGTTTGAAGGAAAATTGTTGAATTATGCAACGAGAAAAGCGAGGGGCGGTTTAGATGAGAACAAGGATCAACAGATACACAAGAATTTTCATCACGGTGTCGTCTTTGGGCGCGTCTAATTTCAATTCCACATATTTGCGTACGAAAATGAGGTGGCTAAAGGACGGGAACAAAACACCGCGGGTTAAATGCAGACAGAAAGAGACAATCTGTCGAAATCTGGCTAGGTAATAATTATATAATGCGGACTAGATAGAGGTGTGGAGGGTGGGGGATGGAAAGCACGTGGTACCTACTTTCCTTTCAGTTTTCTCTCCTTTCCACCCTCAAAACACTTCCGTTCGCACACCAGATGCTTCGTCAAGTTAGCTAGCTAGAGAGCTAACGTAATGAAGATTACCCGTCTCCGGGGACCATCTTCGAACTAGAAGTTAGATAATCACCGCTCACGCCCGCTTTTATCGCAATACACATATCCTCTTCGCATGCTGATCATATCCAGAGCAAAAACCCCCTTTAGATACACATATGTAGATGTATAGGGGTCCACAACGGCACTAGATCTCTTCTAGATCGAAAGCCGCGATTTTATCAAATTTACGGATGTTTTATGTATATGGAAAGGATACTATATCCGAACGAATGTACTAATCGGTTTGTATAATCGAGTGAAAAATGATTTATGTATTACTTGACTCGATTCTAATCAGTTATTAGATTAGATTTGCAAACTTTTCTCTAGGAAAAAAGTTGCTTTCACTTAATTCGATCAAGTATTTCTCGAGCACGATAAATTTATGGATTGGAACGCATACTATGCAGATTTAATTTATCCAGATCCGACCCGACCGGATGAGTTCGATTTCCATCCTCCAGTTGAAGTTCAGACACGAGACAAAGAAGAGAACTGTAGCAAAAAAGAAAGAAGAGGGGGTGAAAAAGAAACCAAAACAGTTGCGCATAAATTTGTCGGAGAAACCGTATCAGACTTTTGAACGACTTGACCCCGAAAGCTTACAAAATTACGTCTAACTGAATTGACGTAGGTTTTGGTATTGTAATAAGATAAAAGGTTCATGAAGCTCATCCAAACTTGACCTGACGTTTTAGGCGGCGTAATTTGATAAATTCAAACTAGCTACATAAAGACCAATTTCGACGATTAAGCTCCCGAATCTTCACGAGGGCATTAACCTAATTCCATCTGATTGATTATATTAAACTCGAAGTAAGTAGGAATAAACAGATTTACCATCAACTTCTCTCCGATTAGTGATTTTCGACTTTCCGAATTGATAAGTATGCCGTTATCACTTAAGTAAATGTGCTCGATAATCTTCAGCATCTATGTACATTTTCTACTTGAAGGAGGTGTTGTCTCTCCACACCCCAGACGCTAATTTGATTCGCCACAATGTCACACGCGAGGTCACACGTCTCCTACAGTTACGGGAGTTACAGGATAATATAAGTAGCGGGTGTTGTTACCCAATCTTACATAAAATTTCAGTGCCAATCAATGAACTATCTCATTCCATCATACGATACATTTGGTTTAAATAATTCACATTGAGAGTAATTTTACCGAAAACCTTTGATTTCCAAGGCTTTTCAGCAAAATCTACTCTTTCCATCACTATATCTTATGAACTTCCGAAAAATTTGGACTTAGATTCACTTGAATTCTCGCCAGAACAAACTAACTTCTAATCATTTTCAAATAGCCTTAGTAAAACAAGGTAGAACAACACATTATAAAAATGACAGGGAAGTAGGTAGTAGTAGTTTTTCCGAAAAATCGTAAGAAATTTTTTGACGGAATTTGAATTTTAATAAAATAGAAAATATAGAGATGATTTTATTTCATTGAACAAAGGACTGAATACTTTCGAATAGGTGAAAATTCAAACTTATTCAAAAATTACAGAAAAAATACCTAGCCCAATTTTTAAAAGCCCAACTTACAGCAAACTGTAAGGTAAAAACTCAGTGTTGCAAAGCAAAAGTTACTAAAATTCTAAAATCTAGTTCCTCACTACAAAGTTACGACTACTTTAGTAAACTTCTCTACAGAGTGTATCCGAATCACCAAACCCAGGTAGCACAGTCACGTAGATTTCACGTCATTTCATTTGAGACGTCGACTGGATAAATTATGACAGAAATATGACATCATAAGACATTATTATGACGTTACAGGTATTACTGGATCGCATTTACACGTAACAAACAATAGGTGGTGCTAACAATTATATCTGCTTTCTTTGACTGACATCATAGGAATAACAACAAAAATATATTCAAGGCGCCGCAATAAGTAGAATAAACATTTTAAATTTGGTGAATTAATAGTCTCAAAATGACATTAAAATCACGTCTTAGGATGACGTCTTTCTTTTGTGGCAATGGGCCAGCATTTTTGACGTCGAAGGGACGGTGAAAATTACGTAATCGGGACATATAAATGACCATAAAAAGACGTGATTTTCACGTGACGGTGTTACCTGAGAAGGTAGTGGCGGATTCCCCATGGCATTCCAAGACAAAAATCCTAATAAAATTTTGTCGATGTTAGAGCTGTCCCAAATTATCTGTGCCCCAAGGTCAGATGCGCATTAGTACAAAACGCTAATACATGAACGGACATCTTCGGCTCAATATGAAGAATGTCAGTAGCGTCGATAGTGAACTTCCTCTTTGCGTTGAATGTCGAATGGATAATATTGTATATATTTTGTCGATTATTGATTAATTATACTTTGTTACGCCACTCTGAACGTAGATTCTGTCTCACATTTCCGAACTTGCCCGAAATTTCGTTCGGAACCTGCGCGAACCGAGGCACAGATAATTTGGGACAGCTCTACAATGGTAACTCTTTTAAATACACGGTTCTTGAATCTCAAGTTCAAACTTGCATCGTGTGAACACAATAAATTGCTTCGATTATTCTAAGTGCATAATATTTAATAATCCGTGAATTTAGTTAAGCCAAACTATTGTTATTTTTATTTTGACATTTCGAAAAAATTTATCAAGGATTTCGTCTCGCCTACCCTGTGTACACTATTAATGAAGTGCACTCTATTGACGTGCAGTATTCATTATTTCTATTTCAATTTCAACCTTGGTTTATTGAACTTGATGTGTAATACACGTTTCATCATGAGTGTAGACTTTAATCGTATTCCAGGTTTGATGTATGTAAATCTAATACCGTATGTAATTTGCATCATACCGTTATGGCTGATACTGGTCGAATTAATTGACTAGAAACTAGCCAATTAAGGGGTAGGTAAAAGTTGTCAACAAATAATCGAATCTATTGCAAGCTTGCTTTGCTCTAAACATGACGGCGAACATGGTGGGCCAATAAAACCTTTCCATATGTTTGAGTTACTATTATGACAGTTCAAGTAAAATTTACGTCAGTTTACGTTGACGTGAATTTTAGGCGAATCGGCGAAATCCTGTAGTCTTGAATGTCCCAAAACAATTGCTCCAATTAGCCCTGTAACATTCACCACAATCCCACAAAAGTCCTACGTATCTTTATTTCGATAAATTTCATAAGAACTATTGTGCTTACAAAAGGCAGGAAGAAAATTAACCTGTGTACCATTACTTAGGGGCCACTCTGTATAATGTATAATCCTCGTACGATTTTCCATGGCGGAATATTAGAAAATTGAACAGTTATCTTCTGTTCCAGCTGTGTAATAATCTTAATAGCACATAAAAATAGAAAGTTTCGAAGAAAAATTGCCTGATGAAAATTGAATATTTTACTAACCTGTCAAAACAAATATTCGGAGTGATTTTCAGGAGGAATGGATTCATAAATAAATAAAAATCTCTCCTAAAACTCCACCAGTTTAGCGACATTTTGTACAATCACCGTACGCATTTTTAATTGACAATCTCTCAGCGACAAAGCAGATACCTAATTAGCTATTTTTGATATCCTCAATTGTGTAAGAACCATGAATAATAGTACTTTAGGTATGAAGTACATAATGAGGTGGTTTATCAATGAGGGCAGAGCTAGCTGGAATTGTCAACTTATTGGTGTCTCAATTATAGTCTTTCCAACATAAACTGGCCATCACGTGACCTAAGTTGCTGAGCAAAATTCAATTGCAAAACATTGCCAACCGTTGACTAATGACAGGTATTTGTTAGGTACTTTGGGGGTCATGTGATAGCCAGTTTATGTTGGAGAGACTATACCATGACTAATAATAACAGTGAAGGAATTGAGATCAGAGGTGGGCATGTGAAACTAAAGTTGGTATTAGATTTGTAAAACAAGAGAATGAATGAGATGAGAATAATATTGTATTAAGTATTGTAAATATTCCAAAATGGAGTTTGTAAATTGAGTTTCGAGAGGGAATGTTTGTCTTTCAGCGTCTGACAGTTCCTCAAGTCAAAAATTTTTCACTCGAGGATTCCATAGGCCGGCTTAGCGAGCACTCAACGTGTGATAAGCGAGATTTGCGACGATAACACCTCAGAAATCTGTTCGTTGAGACACGCGGAGTATGAGAGGGCTGTTGTCGTACAATAGGCGCTGAAACAACAATCCTATCAATTTCGAGTTTATTCAGTTTAGGTGTAAAGCTATAGCTGTTACTGAATCAATAAACGATAAGCTGTTCATGTTCCATTCTCAAGGGGTGTGCGCAAGTTTACTTCCTCTCAAATAAGGCGCACACATACATTTCGGGTGGCAAACCAAGCGTGAGGTTCTGTGTTCAAATACGTGCATTAAATCTCAAATGTTGGCATATTAAAGGTAGATTTTCCAGCAACCGGTAAACACCTCCAACTTCGAACGACGCCATCGTGCTCCCCCATGAGTGGGGCAGATGTGTGTATGGTTTCCTTAATTTTATGTAGAAATGGGAATAGCGCAAGAAAATTTTCACCCACTTCACTTACACAATACGTAATTATTACGGATCAGCTGGCTTTATTTTCCGTGTACATAGTACGACTGTCCTAATTACGGTACATTGCGCGGAATGTAATTGGATTCGTGAGAATTCTCGAATTTTAAGACCTGATGATGTCGGCTACTTTTCTCTTGTTCTCTCCTCTTCGCTATATACCTATACTTCGTGTACATACAACTGAACCGAATAGCGTCCCTCCTTTTCTCATCTTCCTTCTTCCTTTTATTTTCTGGTAAGTACAAGGAGAAGAGATAGGGGCGTCGAGTCGGCTCGAGTTTTACTCCACCTCCTCCTTTCTCTCAAAATACTTATACGCTCTTCTAAACGAACATAACGAATTCAATTACTAAGTTTCTTTGTTGGTACAAATTCCTAGCCTTCACTTTGAATTAAATTACTTATTTTATGAATGTAAATAAAGCCAAAAATAAAACCGCGGCGTTAGAATAATCCACTAACAATTTTTCCTGTTTATTGATCGCACTTTTAAGAAAACATGAAGATTTCGTGTGATTTTTACCATTCAGTTATGAATAAATAAATTTAGGTCACGATTTTATTCAAGAGATTGAGGTCATTCGGGATTAAATGTACGTATGCTTGTATTTTTGTTGGTGCATCACTGTGCGAATTTTTCATAAGTATAATAAGTCGCGTTCGTTCCCGTAGTTGTGTGCAATAAAGTGAAATGAATTTTTCGACCATTAGTTCTATTTTCCTCCTGTCTTTTTAATCAATACGCGCCACGTTTGCCACGAACTCCATCTTTCCTTCAACAAAAACAATGACAACAAAAATAATATTGCCAGTTTGAACTTAGTTTCTTATAAATCAACAGTGTAAACATATCATACCCATGATATCAATGATATAGGGCGGGTATGTAAAGAATACTTATTGCTATTTGGGTCGATAATCAATAAGAAATAAAGTTAAGTAAATGATGAATATAGGTAGGTACTGTTGTCTGTTTCTTCTTCTATTTTGATGTGATTGAAACCTTTTTACAAATTGAAACTTGATTTATCGAGCTTTCTTTCTGATTAAAATTCAAACAAGCATTTCACGAATTTAGCTGAAACTAAACTAAATACAAATTATTCCAACACGCATGATCTGTGACTCATTCGTGCAGATTCAGCACATCATTAGTTGCGTCGTCGAACATAATTGAGGTAAAATAAACAATATACATATTTTTAAAATGCACCACAAGTACTAAAATACCGTCTTATTTTTTAATAGCGCAGAAGCATTTCGATCCGGGATCATTTAGGGAGTCTAGGGAAAATGATGAAAAAATTCTTACTCGACAATCCAGCGGGATACGAGGAGGAAAACTTGAAAACTTAACTTCTCAATTTCAGCTACCTTAGAAGACGAATGCACATAATTTACGTGAAAAAAATTAAAATAATTATTGTAGATACCTATTGACTGCAAAATCTGACGGGGTATTCCTTCCACATTTGAAATTGGTTAAAATGTTGTCAAAGATATACAAGGTGATTCAGAAAAACGTAGCCCTGCTTCAGGTGCAGGTTCTCCACTCAAAATGAAGACTTTTTGCCCAAAAAGTGTTAGGTCGAAAGTGTCTGTACGCAAAGTTACAGAGCCTCAAAGTTGAGTAGTTCAAACGATTTTTTGGTCACTGTTCAGAAACTATCGAATATTTTTTAACACGATTTTCCAGAAAGTCACCGCTATTGAGGTGTCACATTGTGACATGATTCATTTTCCCGGGGGCGAAGTGCCAGTCCCCTTTTACGGGGGCCCGTGTTAGATTTTCCATTAGAAGTTTTTCGCCCGCTAAAAATTTGGTATTTCAATTGCTGATTTAGATTTCAGAATCAATTCTCTCGAAAAAATGACCACTTGTTTGAAGTCGCTGAGATGAACCGTTTACGAGTTATAGGCGATTTGATCGATGACTTCGGCGACCAAAAACTGGAAATTTTTTGAAATTTCATAGTTGGCAATGAAAATCAGTAGTTAATATGTGCCGTCAAAGTGACGGTTTTCTTTGTCAGAATATTCAGTGGAAGCAAATTAGGTGAAAAGTCCTCAAAAAAAGAATTATTCTCCCAGAAAAAGTACAAGATGAGACTCTTGAAGTGACAATAGTGTTTATGGTGTTTATTAATTTAATTGTGAAGCATAAACAAACATGTAACAGTAAGAGATACAAATAAAAATAATCGTTTCATTAAGACATCGTTTTCGAAAACTTCTCTGCAAAATGCATGTTTACTGCAATGAAGAAATGGGTGATGTGCACCATTGTGCACGTCATGTATGAGATAGACTTTGAGGATTTTGTGCTGAAGTGGTCAGAATTTCCAAGCTTCATCTCCGTCCGATTTTTCCGGTAAAATTTTGCCTCTGATATCTTGAAAAATTCGAAAGACACATCCAATTATTCGAAAATTGTTTTATTCACTGCCGAAGGTGGATTTGCCAGACCTGGTATTCTTAATCTGCATAATTCATTCGCATTTTCATGATGATCGAAATCTTCACGTTTATTTGTGGAAACAAAACATCGGCAACAATTTTCTGGAATCGTATGGATGGGAACAGCTGGAAAGTACTCATTCTGAACTTTTTCTAGAAGAATTATCACTTTTTAAAGGATTTTTCACTTAACTTGATATGCGGAATTTTCTTGACAAAGAAAACCGTCACTTTGACGGGACATATCAACTACTGAACTTCATCGCCTACTATGAAATTTTGAAAAATTTACAATTTTTGGTCGCCGAAGTCATCGATAAAATCGCCTATAACTCGTGAACGGTTCATCTTAGCGACTTCAACCAAGTGGTCATTTTTTCGAGAGAATTGATTCTCGAATCTAAATCAGCAATTGGAATACCAAATTTCCAGCGGGCGAAAAACTTCTAATGGAAAATGTCACACGGGCCCCTACAAAAGGGGGCTGACACTTCGCCCCCGGGAAAATGAATTATGTCACAATGTGACACCTCAATAGCGCTAGCTTCGTGGAAAATCGCGTTAAAAAATATCCGATCGTTACTGAACAGTGACCAAAAAATCGTTTGAACTAGTTAACTTTGAGGCTCTGTAACTTTGCGTACAGACACTTTTGACCCAACACTTTTTGGGCAATATGTCTTCATTTTCAGTGGAAAACCTGCACCTGAAGCAGGGCTACGTTTTTCTGAATCACCTTGTATACATATTCAGAAAAATAAAAACCTATCAAGCTATCAATTATCCATTATCTCCTATTTATTAATTATACAGGGTTTTCATTTAAGTCCGGGCACTACGTGATCTAGTGAAAGTATGCAACCCTAGTTACATCATTGGCGTAGCAAGCATACAGGCTGTTTGATAAAAACTCCAGAACGCCACAGTTTCTTTGGTTGTCATCCGATTTCAAAAACCCATCAACAAAAAATGATTTATTTTCCATGCTCTACGAATAGTCCTTGCCTCCAAATTTTTTTCCTCAACTTCTTTTTTCAACATTGGTAAATTTAACTTTTTTAATAATAAAACGCGATTATTTCCAAATCAAAGTTGAAGTAGGTATTTTTTTCTATACCATCGGTCAATAAAAAAGTTGATTTTCCTTAACAATCATCAGAAAAACGTAAAAAATGATTCGCCAGATTTGGTCGGATTAAACAAAAAACGTCATTTTCAAGTTTGCTGTGGAATCCAAAGCACTCCTGAAACTGACATTTCTTAAAATTTAATTCAAATCGGGCGAAAATTTGTATGCGTTTTCTTGGATAAACATTGAAAAAATGACCACTTTCTACATACCATAGTAAAGAGAAAAATATATACTTCAATTTTAAATTAGAAGTAATCGTACTTTATTCTTAAAAATTTAAATTTACCAATGTTGAAAAAAGAAGTTGAGGAAAAAAATTTGGTAACAAGCTCTATTCGTAGTGCATGAAACATAAATCATTTTTTGTTAATGGGTTTTTGAAATCAGATCACAACCAAAGAAACTGTGGCGTTCTGGAGTTTTTATCAAACAGCCTGTATTTTGTGGGTCATAATGAATTAATATACTCCTCTGACAAATAAAATCGAAAACAGGCACATAAAACCATTCAAATTTAAGAACACTGGTGATTTTTGAGCAATCAAGTGTTGATGCAGTTCTTTAATGGTGTGATACCTAATGTATTCAAAATCTTCCGTCAATAATGACTGACATAAATTATGGAAATATTCGTAAACTGACACCACTGGTGACATTGACACAAATATTACTAAAAGCAACCCAATAACTACTCATATCCCGAAATATGTATCACAAGTTCCATAACTAATAATCACGTGGTGCCCAAGCATTGATGAATAAAATATGTCCAAGCAAGGGGTTATAAAGAAGAAAACACAATTATTTTCGATTTTACGGAAATTTCCTGATAAAGTCGTCTGTTAGCTCTTAAACCTCTGGAAAGCATTTGCTTTTACTTTAACAGTGGCAGTTATTTTTTTATTCAGTTTCATTCGAAAATTTTGGACATAATAATGTAGCGGAAATGCAATCTGCTTCTATTAGGCTTTACAAAAGCATTTTTTTTACGAACGAAACCACCACTGTAGACAATTCAGATACACCTCGTATAGTCTACGTTTGCCGTTTACAATCTAAATACATTTCCTGGAGAGCAGCTACATGGCACATAAATCCACTTACATGGCAATGAGAATAGTAAATGTAAGATGTGAGCACATTCTGGAAAATGTTGGTACCTACATATACCTATAACTATTACCCACTAAGGTTGTAATACTGTACAATTAAATTCTAATGTGGCATATTTCATAATAATTAGACAAAACGTAATTAATCCTCTATATTGTGATAGAATGGCCCGTTACATACCATTACGGCCAGGCACATTACGTTAATTAATACAGACTTTAATCACCTCTCGGCGACCACTGACCGCTTGTGCTAGCCAGAGGTTCATAGTTCCCAGTTTCTCGCTTCCCATTCTCAGTTCCTCTAAAATTATATCTACTCTGGCAATGACGATAAATGTAGAAAAAGTTCTGAGTTATGTCTCTTTTCGTTTTTTCCTTGTCCTCCTCGTTATATTTATATAGATTTTGAGGTCTTCTTCGTCCTCCTTTGGGATGTAATTGGTTGAAATAACGGATTCGTTAAATTATGATGAGATATTTATCTTGGTGGGAAATTTAGCACCTAAGGGAGACAATTTTCCGGGTGTATTTCACGAAAAAAGGAATGTTTCAAATCTACAAAACCAAAGGCACGCCTTTCTTTCGCATTCTCTTTGCGGACAATTCTTACCATTTCCTAACGCACCTTCGCATGCATACCTACCTACATTCATATACGAGTAAGACTTGAGATGGAACAATACGACGGGGTATAAGATATAAGAACGGAGACGCTGTCTTTTCTAGTTTCCACCGACGGTTATAAATTTGCTCATTTCCTATCACATTTGGTTTGCATTGTGCCACTGGGTTGGGAAATGAGAATAGCCTACGCTGTTAAACGTCCAATTTGAACTTCTCATTAAATCTGATTATTATTACTAGCCAAAAGTGTAGGAGCTAAAAGTCACCCACCTCATTTACACATCAGGTGGTGGGGAAATTTAAGATGCGAAGTGAGTACACACACATCTTCTTACTTGCTTGTGTTCAGGATAATGTTGTATGTGTTATGCATACCCTTGAGTCACAGTTTATTTTAAGGGGCAGACCAAAACCCTGTAAACATACTCGGGGATGTGTACATACACGAGGGGATATTCGAATTTTCGGCCAGCCAGAGGGGACACAACACAAATTTGCGTATATGTGTAACATAATATTTCATTTAAAATTAACTGAAAACAAACCAGAAATTTCTCGAGAATTTGAACGGTTTTGAAGTTAACTCTCATATACTGAATTTTCGATCATACGACATCATTCTTCTCATTGGTCAGAAATGTTGCGGAAAGATAGTTTTAGGAATGACCGAGTGGTAAACTCTGTGAAAATTTGTACTAGCATTGGCGTTATTACCGAAAAATGCCGATTTATTGCCAGTAGGGGAAGCGGAGGCAAAACGGTACACTTAAGGAAATTGTCCAATATAAATGAAACAGTAAACTATATTAAATAAACAAATACAGTATTCCATAAATTAACATGATTTTTAACAAAATAAAATTTTAATTCTAGCAAAAATGTTAATTGTAATGAATAATAAATTAAATGAAAAAAAGTGCTTTTGGTCCATTGTGCCTTCACGTGAAGGTAAAATGGTACCACTATGCAGGCACAACGGACCTTGGTGTTAGGTAATCAATTCATGCATGTCTCTGGTAGAAACCATTTCTTCTGACCATTTTTGTCTATCGGCCTTCCTCGTGTAATCAAATTGACCATCTAAAATAGTACAAATTTGAAACACTTTATTTTTGGTAGAGAAGGCAAAATGGACCACTGATGGAAGTTATATCAGTGTAAGTGGTCCGTTGTGCCCGGTCCGTTTTGCCCTTGCGTCGGTTGGAATAAGACACAAACATTTTTTGCTAATGCCAACCAGCATTAATCTCACGACGTATGAAATGATAACCTAGAATATGTCTTTATTGAGACATAGAATCGCCTACTTTAAATTGAGTTCCAGAGGAAAGTGTAGGCTCCATGAAAAGGTAGAATTTTACATCAACGTATATCAAAAACAACTTACCTTGTTTGCGCAGCTACCTCTCATTTGCTGATTGCTGGCACGCGGCCTGAGTTTGCCTATCTATACGAGTATTCAACTGCACTTGTTACCGAGAGATACCTCTACATACACAGAAAATAATCCAAAGGACCATTTTGCCTGCAGGGTCCGTTTTGCCTCCGTTTCCCCTACTGCCTAAGGATTAAACAGGAATCTATTTTACCGACTATTGCCGGTTATTGCCCAACTTATTGCCGAAAATGCCTGTTATTGCCTCGTCTTGCCCAAAATTGCGTAATATTTCCTATTATTGCCCAGTGTTTCCAGTAGCAGTATTGCCCTAGTATTGCCGTTTATTGCCCAACTTTTGTACTCGTATTGCCGAGAGTGGTTTACCCCTCGGAAATTACTGTCCAAACAGTAAAAGATTAAATCACCGACATGAGAGTTCACCTTTATTCAGATAACAACGTGAAGTAGTTTTTCGTCATTTCACGATTTCACTCTCATATCTAGTTTTTCCAGGAGTCTTCATTTGCAAGCCATCCACCTTGAATTACTCCAGATTAATGAAAAATGCGACCTAACATGTTAATTTTGCTGTCTAGGGATATGTTCAATGTCCATACCTTCTCAGTGACCATGTCTGAATTACAACTTACTTATCTAAAATACGTATGATTCACTTTTTCTGTAATATCATTGATCATTTCTGAATTACACCCGGAAAAGGTGTAGAATATGTGTCACCTTCTTTGTCACCCAGTTTGTTGCTCTTTTTTGTTGTAGCAGTGGTAAATCAGTATACGCCGTGAAGACTTCTTGAATTTGTTAGATGCATATTTTATTTTAAACCAAAACTTAAGTTTGAATATTACCTACAAGCTACCTGATACAAATTATTTCTATTTTATAAAGAGTTACGCCAAAAATTATTACGATTCTTGATTGGAATCGATCGTTCAAGAGTGAAAACATCGTAGTAACATCAAACAGGTAATCTTTTTTTCAGTAAAATTATCATGCAGTCGATTGCACTTATTGGAACTAAAATTATCAGGCAGTCGACTGCATTCATTGGAACCTCAGTAATTTGATGGATGAAAAAGTTAAAATGGTTATTTGCGAATTCTCGTAGCTTGCGTGGCGTCCTCTAGAAAAACAGTAAAATACAGGGTGTTCCAATATTCGATACAGATATTTCAGGGGTGCATTCCTGAGTGAAAATGAGTAAGAAATAACCTAATTTACTTATGTCCGATTTTGCACGGTAACGGAGTTACAGGCCATCAAATTTATGATTTTTTATTCGTTTTTTAGCTTCTGTTCAAAAAATTTTATCACGAAAATTATGATATACCGGACAGAGTTTTCTGTCGATGGGGTGCCCACATGTCACTAATATGAATAAAATCTCACCACCAGAAAGTGGTAAATACTGACCATCGTGATGTTAAATTGATGCAATTTGTTGTTTTCGATGACAATACTGCGAATCTGGCAAGTCCAACGTGAACCTACATTCATTAAGAAAAATCCTCGATTCTTGTTGTTTTCTCCTAAAGTCGATGGTTTCGGAGTTATTTGATGAATAAAGAAGAGGTGCAACTCAATATTTTTGTTCCTGCGATCCCTGATCGTAAAAACATTTTAATGTTGCTAGGTTTTTCTGTCGATTAGCGTAATTGTTGCATTGTAATCACCCGCTGGTTGGTTTAGACACCTACTCACCTAGCAACATTTCAATTTTTCTACGGCCAGGGACCAAAATATTGAGTTGCAGCTCTTCTTTATTTTTCAAATAACTTCGGAACCATCGACTTCAAGAGAAAACAACAAGAATCGAGGATTTTTCTTAATGAATGTGCACGTTGGACTTGCCAGATTCGCAGTATTGTCATTGAAAACAACTCATTTCATCAATTTAACATCACGATGGTCAGTATTTACCACTTTCTGGTGGTGAGATTTTATTCATATTGGTGACTTGTGGGCACCCCATCGAAAGAAAACTCAGTCCGGTATATCATAATTTTCGTGATTACAGTTTTTAAACAAAAGCTAAAAAACGAATGAAAAATCACAACTTTGATGGCCTGTAACTCCGTTACCGTGCAAAATCGGACATAGGTAAATTAGGTTATTTCTTACTGATTTTTACTCAAGAATGCACCCCTGAAATATCTGTATCAAATATTGGGACACCCTGTAGAGCCCGGATTATATTATTCCGGGAGAGTAAAAAAATCGTGTCACTACAGGGATGAATTCTCCTATCTAAATAAAGAAGAAATAACGTAAAAGTTGTAGGTCGAAAATGTATAATAGATACATTGCACTGCATTTTCCACCAAGATGACGTTTCGAATCAGTTTCAAATAGAAAAAAGTGAATAGGAATGATCTTAGCTTTCAAAAAAGTTTTAGTCAATTCCTGTATCTTTAGTAATTCCAAAGATGTTGCGATTTTGGTGCCTGAATCGATATTCCCAAATGTCCAAATATTCCCAATTCCGGTTGAACCATCCTATTTTGCCCTCAGGAATGTGTAATAGTGCGTTACACGTTATAACGGAACACCTTGTATAAATAAAGCAAACTTTATTAAAGAGGCCGCGAAATCGCAGGCGAATTTGAAGAGTTTCCATTTTCAAGAAAACGGATTTGAAGAAATTTTCCTGCAAAAATGGCGTCTATCAACATGCATGGGCATTGATGTGTGGCGTAGACGCAGACGGTTTTAACCAAAGCTCTGATGATGCACGATTAAGCTGTTAAACAAGATGTTCAATAAAATAGAAAAAAGTCACCGTAATTGCGGTTAATTAATGTTGTGATTTGGAAAAATGATGTAGTCTAGTGAAGTTGAGAGTGGCAACTGCAGGAGTTGACTTGTCACATACTCATTTCACTTTAAATGAAGTGGATTTAAAGATCGATTATGAAAACGCCGGTCTTTCTTCGAACGTTACTTATCTGCAAGTCAAACAGAGTGAACAATTTATTGTTTCAGTCTATTTTCTTGTCGTTTTGTGTGAGTGAGATGAGTAGTCTGATTGATTTACGTGGTATCAGTTTTGAAAGTTGTGAGATTTAAACTTTATTTCCGTGAGATGGAACCCGAAAGAAGGGGCCAACGTTCACTTCACTCTAGTATTATTATACCCCGTGTGAGGAGGACAAACTGGAAAAACAAACTTTTGTGTGGGGTACCGGGGTTGTGAAGTTTTCTCACTTGTGTGCAGGATGAGTTAGTTTGTGTGAGTGTGCGTGTGTGTGTGTGGGCGGATTTATTGAATTCAAGGCAGACTTCCTAACCTGGGCTAAATCGCTCTTCCGAGAGTTTATCATGAGTATTAGGTTATGTCCGGTGGGTGAAGTTATATCTGGTTATATCGTTAGTGCTCGCTTCGGTGCACACCGGATCTACCGTCAACCACCCCTACTTTTTATTATTGCTGCCTAGTCTACTGGATTTCATTCATTCATTCTTTCTAACCTTTGTTACGCATGCCAATATGAGGTTTTTACTTCTCAGACTCGAATGCCACAACGTCTTATATTATACTTTGATATACGGAGCGATCGAATAAATTCGACATAAAAGGAGGCCATGACCGTCGTTCTGTCTCTATTTCTGTAATATGTGTAAAAAGTGACAAAATGATGATCATAGCGTCCCCTTATGTTGAATTTATTAGATCACTCGTTATTTACTTGGTTACATGGCACAATGACAGAGTTGATAACAATTTCCTGGGTTACCGTATACTTTCTGGTCACCAATTACTATCATATTTGAACTCTTGGTACTTCAAAATCCAGTTCCCATCACGAATTTGAATCGATTTTACGTGGTGCTCTCATATCGAGATGGTTATGAAATGTTAATTACTCGTGACCTTTTGGACAGATAATATGTTGCGTGCGCCCCTGATAACTATTGATTGGCATGAAACAAATCAAAAAATTGTGGTAAACTGTTGGGTCACAAACGAATTGCGTTTACAATGCAAATGAGACGATCGGTTTGGATTCAGCACTCCTGCTGCATATTAATTCAATAAAACCTATCGGCATCGTATAACTCCCCGATTGAAATGCTGTTTAGGTTATAGAGATGTCACTCGATTTGCATACTAGCCTCCTTCCAAAGCCCTCCGCTTCTTTCTAATCAACGGATGTAAATTATTATTGATGTATTTACAAGGACAAAAGTTCGATTCATTTCTTCTTTGGGAGATAAAATTTTTCCTTATTCACCTAACTCCATTAGGTAACATAAGGAAAGATATTATTGCCCTCGGAAAGGTTTGAAAGAAATAAACTAGCAGGTTTCTAGTTTATAGAAGACAAGATTCCATCATGGTTAATCCAGATACGATTTTGTGGAATAGTGTGAAATTCTTCATCATTCATTTTCTTTAGTTTTGTGATATGAATTCCATCACTATCAAATATTTGTATTCGAACCAACTGATATGTAATGATGAACTACCCTATAGTAATGATTGCTAGCTTCACGAAGTTGAATCTAAATAATTAAACTACCCACTAGATAAAAGAATGGTTGGTTTAGTTATTTCAAATAGAAAGGCGTAATTTCCACAATTTGAACATCATGCACGTTACGTTAGCAATCTCAAATGTAATTCGAACTAGCAGAAAAAGGTGGAAACGTGGATAGCATTTATGCATGAAAATGTGTCTCTTCTCTCTACTTCCGCATTTTACTTTAGGAAAATAATTCGACTTGTTGTATTTTGTAGATATTTATGTATCCGAATAAAATCATAGTTCTCCTTTTTTTGAGATCTCGACTGGAAATACAGTATACTTGTTGGCATTCCTATACCAAAGACTTTTCCAATGACCCCCAAGATCATCCTTGTAGTAAATTGGTATGCTGTATTGAGGATAGTCGAGTTATACTCAAAGATCCCCTGCTCCTAACTTTGTATATCAGCATCATCAGCGCAAGTAGTTACGACGAGGATGCAAAGAGGATATAGGATCCGGTTCCTTGGCTTCCTCACTTCGGTGCATGAACCCAATTTTGGAGCTATACAACCTTACCCTTGATATTCTTATGCAGGGCTTTTATCCGTTATTAAATTATAAACGCAATTTGCTTACCATCGACTTCAGTTATTATGAAAACTCGACGAGACTGATGCCAGCCAATTGAGGCCGGCCCATTTTGAAACAATGATGAGTGCGGTGACCATTTCTTCCCCTTATCCGGGTCTACCCTACATACCGTCCAATATAAATCAGTGCTTGCAGTAAAAAAGTGGAAATGACTGGTGAACTTTCATGGGCGATAATTTCACGAAAATTGCGCCAGCGCGAATTATCAGCTCGACTGCCCCTAATAATAACGGTGGCGGCTCATGAGGGTTTTCGGCCATCCGAACGTAGGACTTTAAGTTTTATCTTCGGGATGAGAAATAAAATCGAACTTACCTTGGAAAGCTTGAAGGGATGTAACTAGTAGAGATGTAACTGGGACGAAAACCAGCCACATTCCTCTCCAGATGACTGATTTCCTTGCCATATTCGAATTTTGTGACGAAAATTAGTTTGTTATTTACATTCTAAGAGGTTTTTCAACCTTCGACGCTTTCAAAATAAATCTATTATGATTCCTTATGAGTTCTCTTCTGTAGACACTACGCTACTTTGTTTGCAATTCGAGTTCTTCACATAAATCACACCAGTAACAAGTGGTTTCTGATTTATCCGCTCAGATGAAAACTGTTAGTCGGAGCGGCACGAAATTGGGGTATATTTCTGCACACACTAAACTGTTTCAATCAGTCCCGGATTTCTAGTAATATTTACAACTCAAAATTCAAGTCATAGGTACTTAATACCCAGAGTATTGGGTGCAAAATGTAAAACAGATTCACCGATCTCTGTGGAATGTTCGCATTTATTATTTAGGGTTTACACGGAATCACTGATGACTTTCCAAATTGAAATAATCAACGATACACTCACTTTTCATCTTAACGCCAAGAACACGATATCCAACCCCTGCACTGGAGTAGGTAACATGTACGAGCTCGTATCCTGAACTGCCTTCCAGCTGCGACATCGCTCGTATTTCAGTTTTCAGGAGTCCTGAAATTCAGAGCATGCGCTCGTTCACCAACCAATCCGTTCGGATGTATCCCGCGACCGTTTTTCCTAATTCGCACCTTGTTTTACCAAAGCGTAAATTCGTGTTGCCCCCTCTCGTTGAATACGACGGAAAAAAGGGAGTACTTCAATCCAACCCCCTGCATTTTGTTTTGTAAGGACCGTAACGTCGAAAAGCACAACAAAAAATAGAAAGGGCTCTCCTCCCCATTCCATTGTTATACAAACTTTAATGCGATTTTTTCTCTCACTTGCTGGTCTCGAATTGCACAATGAAAACAGTAACGAGGGCTAAAAGTTTGTTTAATCATTTAAAATGGAGGAAATTATTTAATTTGTTCTGCCGGAATTTGTTTGGCTGCCGTAGAGATGCTATAGCGTTAAGCGTAGGATTTTTATAATGCACCTTTAACGTGTCGGTTCTATAAATGCACAATGCGGCTTTATCCGGGTCTTTGGAATTCACGGCAGGAATACGGCCAGTTCGCGCCGCGTATAGTCGAGACTTACACCTACCCGCGATCATCCCCGACGGGCGAAATTCGATTTAGGGGATGAGAACGGCGTTTAATTGGACTCTACACGGTGTCTCAGACAATCGCGACTAGACTGATCACCTGATGGCCCCTTTTTTCAGTTTGTCTCGTTTCGGCGCTAGACGTCTGACAATCTCCGTTGTCACATTTTCGGCATGTCTTCGGTTTCGTCCTGCCCGGATTGTGCGGGGTAGTTACTCGGGGTGGTTGATGGGGGTGCCAGTGCTCGCATCTGCACTTGAGTGGTTTAGTACCGCTCTCGAAAAACGTACACCTGAGCTCGAAACAACTTCACACTCCTCCGAATTCGCACTTTTACTCGTGGTATACATACCTACCCTCATAGTCCTCCTTCCGCCGTGCCGGTATAGTGATGGCGTCGGCGGTGTCGGTGCCACTTCTCATTCCCTCTAATCCGTCTTGGAGTTGTTCCATGAGATTTACGGCTTTTTCTTCTTATTTTCTCTGGGTGTGTTACAGCACGGGCGCGGACATTATTCCGGGGCGTATATACGTATACAGGACGTACACCCCCGGACGCCCTCCCGCAAAAGGAGCTTCCCGGATCCGGAACGAAATGGACGCTTCCAATATCGGTGCGGACATGACTGCCAGACGGAATAATTCACTTACATACAACATCCTGTCTGCTTATACAGCTCATAGCAACCTCTCTTCCACTTCCCTCTGTGAGGATGACGGAACCGTAAGATGTGAGCGGGCAAGGAAGCGTGCTTTAGGGCATTCGTTTCTTTTGGAAATTGCGGATAAGCTTGTTACCGTCTTTTAGTTTTATTGAAATAAAACATTCATATTATCCAGAAAACTATCGACTTCATTTTAATCGATATGTCAGGGAGATTGGTGCTAGGATATACATATTATCACTTTCATCCATGTGGCGGTTTCTCGGTTATGTCTTTTTACTATTTTTACTGACTTAACTTATGTGTGTCATTTGTAGCGAAACGTGCTCAAAACATTCTTTTTTGGGTTTGTTTTCCATATGAAAATTGAAATGTTTCCCTCTAGCAGGTGTGAATATGCATTTCGCAACGATGTTTTGAAAACAACTTTGAGGAGTGCCCGATCGGCATTTCATTATTTCAATCTAAAAGCTCGCTAGGAAATGTATTCCCATTCCGTATACACAAATATTCTATGATCTTGGGTAAATGTCTCAATAATTGGATGATCAAACGAACTTGTGAAGTTCGATCATAATTATGTGAAGCGCTTCTTTCGAACAGAAATTTTATTTAACACTATGTAGTACCGCATCAGGTGCTAGGTTTGTGCACTTGCTTTATAGATTTATGTATGAAAAAACAGAAACCTGTAATGTGCTCATGCCGGCAGCGCCGCGGGCGCGAATGTCATTCCGTTGAAAGTTGTTAATTGTTTGCAACATCTGTGGGTGCGAAGTCTTCCAAAGACTCGGGAGGGTGGGAATTTCTGTTCGAAAGAAGCGCTTCACATAATTATGATCGAACTTCACAAGTTCGTTTGATCATCCAATTATGTTTCGCGCTTCTTTCGAACAGAAATTTTATTTAACACTATGTAGATGTTTAAAGATAACGGATCTACAGATGTTGTGAATCGAGAATAAAGGCTGAACTGGCCCTTTATAATCGTGTTTGAAATGCAGAAAGGGTAAAAACCAATTCTTTGGGTTAAGAACGAGTAATATCTGTATTATACGTACAGTGAGTAAGAAACGGGCTTACCACCCAAAATATTAAAAATGATTATAGAGTAATTATAACATTAAGTAAACGACATGAAATCAGTTCTCCTCTGAGATAAATATTGAGTTAGGAAACAAGTCGGGCGGTTGTATTATTCGTCTGTTGTAAAAACGAGCAAATGTAGCGGACTTTTCTGTCCATCCCGCCGTTCTCAATATGGAGTCCATGGTTGCGCCCTTTCTCAGGGCAGCCGATGTTACTGCGTGACGTGTGGAGTGCTCTGTGTAGATAGAGGTGTCTATTCCAGAGTCCTTCATTATTTCTTTGACCCAATTACTCATGGTTTGTTTAGATGCGTTTAAATGAGGCTTCCTTGTGGAAATAAACAAACCATCTTCTGCGGGTTTTCTTATTTTGGCACTGGTATCGAGAAAGAATTGTAATGTGCTAGCTGGACAGATCGTTGGATTGTCCTTGAAAAATGGTATGTACAAGCAGGGTTGCCTGTGTCCCGGACCGGAGGTCTTAATTCTATCCACTATAAATAGCTGATATCCAGTCTCAGTCTTTTTTATAGTAGAGACTCTAATTTTTGAGATCGTTTGTATCCTCTGTCCTGTACAGAGAATTAGGAGTATGACTAGCTTCCTGGAAAGGTCTCTGAATGACAAATCCTTATTGGAAGGAAGTTTTGAGGCAATAAAATCGAGAATTGCTTGGGAATCCCAAGTCGTGTCATATTTGGGCAAGGAGGGTCGTAGTCTTGACACTCCCCTCAAAAACCTCTTGATTATTGGATTATTCCCGATGTCACCTCCTATGATGAGCGACAGGGCCGAGCGATGAGCGTTAAACGTTCCGTAACTATTGTTTGACTTGTCGAATGAATTTTGAAGAAATTGGACGATTTCTTGAGGTTTGGCCGTAAATGGGTTGAGGTTTTGGTCCTGACAGAAGTCCCACCATGCCCGGTATGTTGAGTTATATTGAGCCAGTGTTCCGTTTGAGATCGAGTTTAGGATGGTATCTATTGCTTCGTCAGAAATGTTTCTCATACGGTACGCCTCCCTGACAACCTGGCTACTGCCAGGGTAAGGCCCTCGACATAACTCGGGTATGACTTGGAAGCATCGATTATGGGATTAGTGTTAGCCGGAAAAATTATTATTTCGCTATCGGCTAGTCGTGAGAACAACGGATACCATGGCTGTGACGGCCATTTTGGCACCACGACTATGCCGACGGCCTCGTCAGAGATGATCTTTTTTAGCATTCTCAAAATTAGACTAAAAGGCGGAAAAGCGTAGAAAAAATGTTCTGACCAACAAAAAGTGAAAGCATCAATTGTGAATGCTCCGGGGTCTGGACCCCATGAAGCATATCTCTCACATTTGTGATTTGATTGAGATGCAAAGAGATCTATTTCTGGATTGCCCAATTGATTTATTATTGACTCGAAAATGTCTTGTGACAATTCAAATTCGGTTTCGGAAGGCAATCTTCTAGATTCCTCGTCCGCTATGGCGTTATCCTTTGAGGTTATGTAAGAGGCAAACAGCCATATGTCTCTGGCCTCGCACCACTGCCAAATGGACCGAGCGAGTGAACCAAGTCTCGGATGTTGTACGCTACCCATTCTGTTGACGTAGGCGATTGCAGTTTTATTATCCACTCTTAATAGAATATTACATGACGAGATGGATTTTGCGAATCGTTTCAAACCGTAGAAAATTGCCAGAAGTTCTAAAAAGTTTATGTGGTTCGGTTTCTCCTCCTGAGACCACCAGCCGTTTGCTCTGTTTAGGCCGTCAAAGGCCCCCCAACCGGACAGACTGGCATCCGTGAAAATTTCCATTTCAAAATGGTCGCGTTTGAGACCATTAGTGGCCCCTGGAAGGATGTTAAGCCACCACCTAAGGTCTATTTTTGACAGTTCAGAAACTCGCATCTGACAGTTATAATTTTGATGATTAGCTATGAGAGCTAGAAATTTTTGCCTTTCTAAACGTTTGGTATACAACCAACTATACTTGACTGCAGGACACGAAGAGACTAATGTTCCAAGCAATTTAGCGAAATCTCTAATCGAGCAAGATTTTTTAGTCACAATTTTTAAAATTGAGATCCGCATTTTCGTCTTTTTCTCCAACGGTAGGGAAATTGACATATTTTTGGAATCGAAATTGAATCCCAGGAACCTTCCTTGTTGAGTGGGGATCATTCGTGATTTTTTCTGGTTAATTATGAAACCTAACGATTCTAAAAGATTTTTGGTGAATATCACCTTTTCTTGACATTCCAAGAACGACTGTCCGAAAATGATTATATCATCCAAGTACATGACGCACGATATGCCTTTAAGCCGAAGAAACTTTGTTATCGGTTTGGTGATTTTCGTGAATACGTAAGGAGCTGTAGAAAGCCCGAACGGGAGACAGTTAAACTCGAGGATTTGATCGCCAAGACGGAATCTAAGAAATTTCCTAGAAGACGGGCAGACGGGTACCAAAAAATACGCATCGGTAAGGTCCATTGTTGCCATATAGTGATCTTTTTCTAAAAGATTGCAAACTGTCCGGTAATCCTCCATTTTAAAATGTGGAGGTTCGATAAAACAATTAAGCCTTTTGAGATTAAGAATGAACCGGGACTTTCCATTTTCTTTCAGAATTAGAAAGTAGGGTGATAAAAATTGACCTTCACACGGTGTACAAGGCGATATCGCCCCCTTTTTAATTAGGGATGCTATCTCGTCTGCTAAGGGTTGTCTTAGAAGGCGCCTAACCTTTTGAACAACAGGGGTATATGCCTGCGTTGGTGAGGTCGCAAAATTTATTTTGTAACCTTGAACCCATTCTAGTATTCTGGTATTGGTGGTGAGCAATGACCAATTTTCATAAAATTGGTGAATTCTTCCTGCTAAACGTACCTGCCCTATTTCTTTTGGTAACCCCGCAATTTGTAGTCCTTCTTGTAGTCCGTCCCCCTGGAGGGTGTCGTTGTCCGCCCCTTTTGTCGCGAGTACCCTCCTGACTGCGACTGGGGCCTCGAGTTTAAATTCTTCGACGAATACTCGAAGCGAGGTTTATTGGACTGAGATTGTGACGAAGTCTGGGTAGCCGGAGGAGCGGCTTTGACCGTAGAAAGTGCTTTGCCTGCCTTTTCCAGTGTTTGAGCGGCCTTTATGCGTTCCGACAAGTCAGACCCAAACAAAAATTCGTCCGGCGGGCCTCCTAGTACGGAGTCCTTAATGTATTTACTCAGCGAGAGATTGGGAGCTATGTACGCCTTCCGATTGGTGTTTAACCTATAAAAGGTGTTCCACATCAATTTTCCCATATCGGATAGGGGTTTTAGCAATTCCTCTTTAAGTGGCTTTACAGCTGGGTCTTTATTTTCGATTAACATCGAGATGGACTTGCCAAGAGCCGACATGCTGCATCCTACCTCTACTTGTAACTCTACTTGGTATTTGTCTCGCTTGAGTGCAGACGCACCGAGAGCTCCCTTAAGTTCTGAGTTAAGAACTGGGGTTTTCAAGAAAGAGCAATTATCCGGGGTGGGATAGGTATCTAGTAACTCGGTTCTTGCCGAGTGATCCAATCCCGAAACCACAATGGGGTTCCAACGTGCCGGGAGAGCGGGATGGATTTTAACGCTGCTTTGGTTTAGTTTCGAGGGATTCTCCCCGAGGATTAGTTTTACGTCCTCTTCGAGATCCTCGTCGTTGAGGATGATCAACTCCTCTTGATCTGGAGATTTGGGTGGAAAAGTCTGTTTTGATGAACTGTTCGTATTAGTTTCATCGTACACAGGCGTTTTATTGCCTGGTACCAGGGGCACCTCATCGTGACGAGAGGGCGAATTGCTACGAGAGCTAAGCCTAAAAGGCGAAGAACGAGAACGTGACCTAGAGTTTCTGTGGCAGGCGCGTTCCGTGGACTCAATTCTCCTTTCGAGAGACTTAATGTGCTTGAGCACTCTTTTGAGATCATTCTTCCCCCCATCATCGGAGGATGATGCAGAGCGTGAGCGGGCTCTTTTCCGGTGCTTCCCCATGTCTAAAAGCTTAAAAAAGTAAAGAAAATTAACGAAAATTAGGGGAGCTATTTTTGTGACACTTAACCTAACACTTGAAAGCGTGGAATGACATTCGCGCCCGCGGCGCTGCCGGCATGAGCACATTACAGGTTTCTGTTTTTTCATACATAAATCTATAAAGCAAGTGCACAAACCTAGCACCTGATGCGGTACTACATAGTGTTAAATAAAATTTCTGTTCGAAAGAAGCGCGAAACATAATTCACACCAAGCGACGATGTTGTATGCGGGAAGATACTTAAATAAGAAACCATCCATGAGCTCGTTTATCTATCTAACAGCGTAATAACCACCCTCAATTTGCCGATTTTCCAATTCATTAAGAAATCACAGTGTAAACATGTTTTTCTCCAATAAAATTTCTAGATTCGAATTTATGATAAAGATGTATGTTCTGAGTAATTCAATAAAATAATGCTACCTCGTCGTTTCCGGCTAAACCGGAAGTATAAAAGTTCGTGCATGACATGGAAAGATGGAGGGCTTGGAAGAAAAATCAACCTCTCCAAATGATTTTCTCAAAAACGATGTTACGAAAAAATCACGGATATGAATAGATGCACACCTTCGAATAACCCTGTAGGTTACGAGGACCGTTTTTCGATAGTTTATGAATATCCCTGCTGGAAAATACACGTCCTCTTTTGCAAACTGCAATGACCGATGAGGGCGTCACAATAGAAATAAGAAATAATTAATTCTCGGGATATTAAAAGTGACACTTTAGTCCTCGAAAATATGAAGAAAAGTCAGTACTTTGGTCCCGCAATTACAAAAACAAAAATACAGTGTTCTCGACATTTGTTTGCTTTGGTACGCTAAAGACTTCTTTCGCAGCTTAGAAAAACAAAGATGTATTGTTGAATTAAGTTGGTACAAGCACTTCTATTCATTCATTCATTCGTATATGGTTACCACGATTACCATAAAAGGCTAATAACAAATAATTGAAATGGGATTAAAATGAATAATTGGAAAGTTGTTGGTGATGTTTTTTCATATGTATTTTCATTTAGGGATTTTCCTTTTGTATTAAAAATTGAATATTACGAACAGAAAAATACATAACTGTTTTTCATTAATCTCATATACCTACGTTCAGTGAGTTTATAATACCACTTATCCTGATATTTCGTTCTCGTCGATATAAAGAGTTTATGTGTTGATTGTACCTCATCAATGATGAATTAGACATTTCATTTCAGTGGCTCACGTTTTTCGACACCTTTTTGTCATTTTTAAAGTGGATTTCCTGAAGCGATACGTTTTGTGTTACGGTCTCTGTGATTTTTTTTCATTCATTTATTCGACGTGCTATTTGCGCTTTTTGGTGCAAGAACACCTTCAATGCGGACTTGATGAGTACTACTCTGGGGTCGTATAGAGTGTTTCATTAGGCGAAACGGGAGCTGAAGCCAATTTATGTTGCTGCGTTAGCAAACCAGTTAAAACACAGAGTGAAGGAAGGATGTAGGGAAAGGGAAACGCGAACGAGCTTTTTCCAACGGACAAGGAACAAAAATGGTGATGTTATTTGCAAAAAGCTGTGAGAGTATCAAGAATCTACTACACGACGCTTAAACGATAACTTTTGAGGACGAGAACTATTAATGATTAATTGATCAATCAATAACAGTGAATCCTCCACCATTGCGTATTCTTATCAAGGTATATAAGCGAAATAATGAAGATTTTGACTGGGCTACGAGTATAAGCTCATAGTAGTTCGACTAACCTTCGAATCAATTATTGTTTTCTACTTTGGAGAATAGACTTGTTCATTTATGCTTTTGAGCATTGGCCGAAACATTTGAGAGTTATCTCCACAACCAATCAGAAATCATAACGCTAATTTCAATCCAATATAAATTGTAGAATTAGGCCGAAAAATTATCTCTCAGTCATAGAAAACAACCCTATTAAAAAAAAGCTTCGCGACTGCTTTCGCTTCGTACATAGTATAATGAAGAGTGCGAATGAGGAATGCTCTCTTCTCATTTGCTCGACTCACACCAAAGAGCGTGGAGGGTTCTAACACTGCAGTAGTATACATCATACACGTGACGTCTACTAGCAAATTAGCAAGTTAATTATAATTGTAAGTGACAGCTTGAAATTTGTATTCTGTCTGCAAGATTCGAAACATGGTCTGTTGCCTACTGCGGCTTTCCATAATATTTCATTTCGAAACGTGGATGTATGACGTGCGCATTCGAATCTAAATCCAAATCGTTTCAAACATTTATTAAATAAAAATGGAAACGAAGTAAAAACACAAAAATAAACGGAATTTTTAAAGGATTTTGTATACGCTCGCAACTCTACGCTCGCATAAGTCTTTTTGACGTCTTGAATTTTTAACGGTCATTTCCGAGCCTCAACCCTGTCGTATTATCCTTTAATTAGAGTTGAAATTCTGGCTGATGGCGCTTTCGAATAAAAACAGATATATTTAAATGATTTATAACGGGCCGTCGGCGCGCGTTCCATAATATTTCACAAAAATGCGAAAGACAGTCTGGTGCAAGAATGATGGATTGAATGTTGGAAATGCGCTCGTGAAAGCAAACAAATAATATCGGGAGTGGATTCGAACAAGACTCTTGCAAATTCAATGATTGTAATAATAATAGAAGAGCCAGCCATTCCGGCAGTAAATCATGCGAGAGATAATGACACGATTCGTGTTATGTTTGTATCGTTCCAGGGGGCTGAGCTTTAAATCTCATTTTGCAATCGAGAACGGCTCTGGCGGTGGGTGTGAGGTACGATACGCATCTAAATGTCAAACTGGGTGCTTTATTCGCAAAATAGATCCCTCTCAGTCAAACCTCGGATATGATCTAACGAGATTACGGCACGGGACGCATTTAAAAACGGATAGCTAACATCAAGTCGGCAATATTGAATTTGCTCTATTATACTGACGAGACGAGAGATGCGCCCGAGAACGTTTTTAATATGCCCGAGCTAGATGACTTTCGTCTGGTCGCATTTATCAGCATTAACGGGGTCGGAAATAAAAAAGAAGCTAAATAATTTTTCCCGGAGAAGATAAAGGAGGAATTCTCAGATCTTGACGACAGGCATGTGTGACTGCGTGCCATTTAAGAGTGTTACTGCTGAAGGGGAGTAGGACATTTCAGCGCACTTTCCATTCAGCCAGCGTGCCGCCTTTGTTTCGGCCCGTCTAGTTTTTGCTGTCTAACGCCGCCGAGGCCGTTATCTCTCGCCTCCCATACAGAAAGGAATAAGATTCTCACACGGTCGGCTAACGATATGCCCGGACATTCCAATACGAAACTGTCAATATCTTATTTATGACATCACAGGTCTTTTTTGTGCCATTCTTTTCGCCGGCTCATCGACAATCGTTCCCTGCGACCACAATAAAAAAAATCGTATCTGTAACGTTTTCACACCCTATACACTCCTCACATGTCACCTATATTGACAGTAGAAATGCTCTTAAGCGTGCCTAAGCTTCCCAGTTCAAATTTTTTATTCCAGCTTTTTTCCCTGACCAATTGGATATATATTTATTTCTGATGGTTCAATATCTTTAACAACTCAATTTTATTTTTCGTTAGATAATCCCCATTAATTTCTTAATTTTAAAGAAGTTGTATCTCATAATAATTTGTTTCCAATCGTATCAAATAAACTGACCATTACTCGGTAGTTTTCGATTTAGGAAATTCAACAGTTTTCGCCCAATGAGAAACCGTCATTTCCACATTCGGTTGTACACTCATGGACAGAAAAATAGGGACACCTCGAGTGGCTGCGCCGGATTTAGGCAACCAAACATACACCAAACTTTAGTGCCAGCGTGAACGGACTTTGTCACGGGCGGCTGGATATTTGCTGACAAGTCAAAAATATGTCAATTTATGAAACTGTCCTCTTGAGTTTTGTGATGAAAATCGACAAAAAGAGGTTTTTTTACACATCATTCAGTGATAATAAAGTTTTTCTAGTGATCTTTGTGTTAAATGAGTGTTGTGAAATATGAAGGACAATAACAAATCTATACTTATAATGTGTGAATGTCTTCGAGATAAGGGGATTTTTCAAGACTCTTTTGGCGCATCTTCCCCTTCAAATTTCTTCGCAAGCGTGTGAGAAAAGTTGAGCGAGTGTACTCGTATCATTTCTTTTGCATAAAAAGTCTTTTTAACAGATTATTGGAGTTGAACTAATGTTCTGAAGAATGAAGGAAAATCATTTCAATTTCATAAGAAATGATGCCCGTCAAACAATTTGCGTCTGAGTCAAGGTTTTGGTCGCATGTGTCCAAAATACACATGCGTATGCTTCCGAGTCGCAAGTGTACGTCAGACACATTGTGGTCGCAAATCGGTCGCCAAAAGGCAATGCACAAAACTCGTGTAATTGATGTTGCGCTTGGGTCTTGCTTGCGTCTGACCATGTGGTCAACTACTGACTCTGAAAAAACCTGTACGGTTATGTGTTGTTGTCAGAGTTTGAGAATATTGGTTTTCGAGAAATTGTAATTAAACTGGGCCAATTGTGCGTCTACTTAATAAAGTAAGTATGCATTATGAAATAAACCCCCTAATGAATCTACTAGGGTAATTTCTATGCGTATTCATCTTCTTTAAAAGTTTCATTCTCCGGCTGATGAGCATACAAGTATTAAAATGGAAAATTCAGTATAATACCTATAATTGCTGGTAATGAAAATTACCCACACCACAATGATTAAATTAACGGATTTCCTAATGAGGTAAGATGAACATCTTTCACAAACTTGATTTTTTTAACCTAACCTAAAATATAAAGTTTCAGAAAATCTCATGAATCTTCAAACGACTGTATTCTTCTGTTTGGGAACGTTGTAATTTGTTTGAAAAATTCTTCGTTTAATTAATGGCTGTAAGTATAGTGAGTTATCAATTTTATCTACAATCCTAAAAAATTATAATAACATTCATCATATTTCAGAGTTCCAGAAGGATTTGATTCTGACTGAATTCAAATTGGTGGTTCGTTCATTTGTCGTTGATTACTATCATTTGTGATATACCTATACAAAATTAATAAATTTGTAACAAATATCTAAATGCACCTACTTTTGTACCCCCCCGTGCGACAACCTATTCTTTGACCTCTGTGTTTGGACACCAGGTCTACTCATGCGTCCAAGCGCAGTCTTTTGACTTATGCGTCTAAACGTGAGCCTTAACCCATGTCTAAGACCCAAGACTGGCGTATGTTTACGAGAGCTGAGTCCCAACGTTTGAGGCAAGGCATTTCCGACGATTGTCCAGACAATAGTCGAACTCGCGACGAACTTGAGCCACTGAGCCTATTGGACACATGGTTTGACTCAATACAGACTCATCGTGCCAAATTGTTTGACGGGATGAGAGAGTACCAGTGTGAACGCTATTCCCGAACAAGGCACTTAACTTGTTACCCGCCTCACCACAGTTTAGGTAGAATTTGATATTAACAATGCCCTCAATAAAGAGAAGTTATTATTTCAATATTGAATTTGTTTGTAGTATTTATTTTATAACGGTAACATTGTGGTGGCTCTTATATCTTGCTGGAGCTGTTTTAGCTCCAGTTATTGGTGTCTTCAGATCTGGGTACTGCCGGATCCTAATGATTTTTTGAATAACACCAAATCACCAACCATAATAGAATCACAGTTCAATCACTCATAACCAAAATTATTACTTGAACACGTTTATCCATGAATCATTTGTAAGTGAACACATTTTAATCGACTTTTTACAGGGTCTACTTTAGTAGACAGGTCGGAATACTAATTGTCATTTGCCAAAAGTCGGCCTTTTCTGTGACGTTTTGTGACTTTTCTCGTATAACGATATTTTCAGCGTGATTTATTGAAATTTTCAGTATTCTATCGTGAATTGTGTCGTTGTGAGTGTTTTATTAGGAAAATAATCAAATTTCCAACCTTTTTTGGTAAGTTTTTCGAAGGGTGTCGTACAATATTCTTATTAAAATCGAAAATTTTCACCATTTTTCAACCAAGTCAGTGGCACACTGCTCAAATACCAATACTTCTTGGGTCAGCCTTTTCTCTTTTTTAACATTTTTCCGCAATCCACGCGCTCATAATACGCTAAGCAAACATTGATCAAATCATTTTAAACGTAGGACGTTTTCTGGTTATTTCATTTATTATAAATTATTTTAAACAATTTCATTGTCGGCCTCTTCTATTTTTAAAACTTCTTCAAGGGTCTCACAATGTTTAACAAACTCCCGAGATGGATTTTTTTAAATACATCTACTCAAGATAAATGTACTCCAGTCTTCACATAATTTCGAACATCAAAGATGCCATTCTATGTAGGCCTTTTCTAATTTTCAACATTTCTTCAGCCGTTTTCTTGAGAGGGCCTTATTTTAAATATTGAAAAATCACAAACTCATCAATTACAATTTATTTTCATCCATACTACGTTATTTCGAACATCAAAGATGCCATCCTATGTAGGCCTTTTCTGTTTTTCAACATTTCTTCAACCGTTTTCTTGAGAGAGCCTTATTTTAAATATTGAAAAATTACAAACCCACCAATTACAATTTATTTTCATCCATACTACGTTATTTCAAACATCAAAGATGCCATCCTATGTAGGCCTTTTCTGATTTTCAACATTTCTTCAACCGTTTTCTTGAGAGGGCCTTATTTTAAATATTGAAAAATCACAAATCCATCAATTACAATTCATTTTCATCCATACTACTTTATTTCGTACATCAAAAATGCCATTTTATGTAGGCCTTTTCTGATTTTCAACATTTCTTCAACCATTTTCTTGAGAGGGCCTTATTTTAAATATTAAAAAATCACAAATTCATCGATTACAATTTAATTCCATCCTCACCACGGCATTTTTGATGTCCAAAATTACGTGGTAAGGATGGAATTGAATTGGAATTGATGAATTTGTGATTAATTTTTTATTTTTTGTAGAGCGCTCTTGAAAAACTGATTGAAGAAATGTTGAAAATTAGAAGAGGCCTACAGAGAATGCCATTTTTGATGTTCGAAATAACGTAGTATGGGTGAAAAGAAATTGCAATCGATGAATTTGTGATTATTTATTATTTTCTGTACGGCTCTTCTGACAAAACGGTTGAAGAAATGTTGAAAATTAAATTAGGCCTGCAAGGAAGTTTTTTTTTGTGAAAATTATGTCTATTAAGTGTAGAACTCGAGTAGATGTATTAAAAAAAATCCATCTCGAGAGTTTGTTAAACATTGTGAGACCCTTGAAAAAGTGTTGAAAATAGAAGAGGCCGACAATGAAATTGTTTAAAATAATTTATAATAAATGAAAATAACCAGAAAACGTCCAACTTTTAAAATGATTTGATCAATGTTTGCTTAGCGTATTATGAGCGCGTGGATTGCGGAAAAATGTTAAAAACAGAAAAGGCTGAACCAAGAAATACCTATTAGTATTTGAGCAGTGTGCCACTGACTTGGTTGAAAAATGATGAAAATTTTCGATTTTAATAAGAATATTGTATGAAAACCTTCGAAAAACTTACCAAAAAAGGTTGGAAATTTGATTATTTCCCTATTAAAACACTCACAATCAGCCAATTCACAATATAATACTGAAAATCTTAATAAATTACGCTGAAAATATAGTTAAACGAGAAAAGTCACAAAACGTCACAGAAAAGGCCGACTTTTGGCAACTGACAATAAGCAATCTGGCCTGTTTACACTATAGTCGGCCATGCTTTTTACCACAAAACTGAAGTGAAAAGGTCGATATTTTGACAAATTTTCGAGCTGTCAGAACATATCCAGTCGGCTTTGGCAAAGTCCGTTCACGCCAGCACACAATTTGGTGTATGATCGGTTGCCTAAATATCGGCGCAGCCACTCGAGGTGTCCCTATTTTTCTGTCCATGAGTGTACGACCTCCCATGTTTAAACATGATTTGAATCGTTAGTTGTACTGGTAGTTACACTACCAGACAAAAGAAACACTTAATTTTTCAGTGAAATTCAAAGTGGAGTAACTCCTCAACCAAAAGAGTAATTAAGAAAAAAATTGCCATTTATGTAAAGCCGCATTCTTGGGCTATCACCAGCCAGACGCAGTGTTTCATACAGGTTCTCCGAGTATGTTTTACAGGGTGTCACGTAAATTTCTGCAAAAATGTTACGTTACTTATGTCCGCTTATGCACAGTATCGAAAAATCACGATTACTTGTTGTATCAAATATTTTGACTCTATCAATTTGAATTTCGACATTGCTGTGCTATTTGAAGTTACGGATGGCTCAGTGAAATTGTGAGAATTTTCTTAAATATTTGTCGTTTTCTTAAATCACCAGCACTCAATTATGAGCTATCGTAGAAGTGAATTCAACTGCCAAATATGGAGGGGTAACCAGAGTTACCTGAAGAATTACGTATTATTATTCTCTATTCGACCCTTTCGGTTCTAGCGACTTTAACTCTATAATTTCGAATGGGAACAACCCTGTTGCCACACGTCATTAAAAAAATGACATTCAACCGAACCTCCATATAAAATATATACTATCGATTCGTTAAGAAAGAAATTTATTGATTGAGGTAGTTAATTTTGGTGACGGTTTTATCAAAATGTTGTGTTTGTGTCAGCGTCAATTATTTTCTGTTAAAGAGAGAGATTTGATCCGTTTATATATATTTCCCCTAGCAGTATTTTTCGATATCTCTGCAGATGAAAAAGCTACTGTTTGATACGATTGTTTTTATATCTGTGGCTAGCAGGACACTGATGCTCTCTCCTATTGTGCTGGTTGGTAACAATGCCCGACTATAAACATCCAACCGTATCCGTGTACAATACCACAGATGGCATATACTCTCATTCCTAAAATCTCGCTATACAGGGTGTCTCAGAATTCCACCGATAACTTTAACCGTATACAGATCGTCAGAAAATGAGACGATTTGACCTATTTCACTTAGGTAAAAGTTGTCGGTGTGAGGAGCTAGACGGCTGCAAAGTTGAGGTAGTAAGTACGGTTTTTATTAAATAACTCCAAAACCGCATCATAAAAAATTATGAAACTAACTGTAATGTCTTTCCTTTATGGTAGCCCTCAAGTGTTTGCGGTATGAAGAAACTACAGTCACGCGATCATGGTAAGTTTTGAGGTCCTCTTAATTGTCTACATCCTATCAAAAGAGAACTAGGACCTGTGTCACATAATATTCGCGATAACTGTTTTTGAATGCTGAAAACGATTTAAAATGCACAGCTTGAATGACCTGTAACTCTGTTACCGATCGAAATCGGACATAGGTATAATAGGTTATTTCTTACTCATTTTATACCAGGAATGCACCCTTGAAGTATCTTGGTCGAATATTGGAACACGCTGTATATGAACCAGACTTCAACGTGTCAATTTTTATTGGCGCAACAGAGCCCAACTTCTTGAAAAATAAGAAATGATAGAATTGTTTCTTAATTTTGTAACCGGATCCAGAGGGATACTCTAATATCAAATCAGTCCATTGCATAAATGAGTTTTAACTTGTATCTTGGTATCAAATATTTAGTTAAAAAATTAGCAAGAGCGCTTTGTCAGATTCAGTCCGGTTATAAATTGAGAACAAAGTGGAAAAAAACAAAGTGAACAAAAATTCAACGCCCTTGGCGCGTTGGATTTCTCGAATTCTCAGAAGACATACACTTCTCAGATCATGGGTACACTCTTGGACAGAAAAATAGGGACACCTCGATTAGCTACGCCGGATTTAAGCAACCAAACATACACCAAACTTTAGTGCCAGCGTGAACGGACTTTGTCACAGGCGGCTGGATCTTCGCTGACAAGTCAAAAATATGTCAATTTATCAAACTGTCCACTTGAGTTTTGTGATGAAAATCGACAAAAAGAGGGTTTTTTTACAGATCATTCAGTGATAATAGAGTTTTTCTAGTGATCTTTGTGTTAAATGAGTGCTGTAAAATATGAAGGACAATAACAAATCTATATTTATGATGTGTGAATGTCTTCAAGATAAGGGGATTTTTCAAGACTCTTTTAGCGAATGTTCCCCTTCAAATTTCTTCGCAAGCGTGTGAGAAAAGTTGAGCGAGTGTACTCGTATCATTTTTTTTTACACAAAAAGTCTTTTTAACAGATTATTGGAGCTGAACTAATGTTCTGAAGAATGATGGAAAATCTTTTCAATTTCATAAGAAATGATGAGAGAGTACCAGTGTGAACGTTATTCCTGTACAAGGCACTTAACTTGTCACCCGCCTCACCACAGAGTTTAGATAGAATTTGATATTAACAATGCCCTCAATAAAGAGAAGTTATAATTTCAATTTTGAATTTGTTTGTAGTATTTATTTTATAACGGTAACTTTGTGGTGGCTGTTATACCTTGCTGGAGCTGTTTTAGCTGCAGTTATTGGGTACTGCCGGATCCTTATGATTTTTCGAATAACACCAAATCACCAACCACAATAGAATCACAGTTCAATCACTCATAACCAAAATTTTTACTTGAACACGTTTATCCATGAATCATTTGTAAGTGAACACATTTTAATCGACTTTTTACCACAAAACTGAAGTGGAAAGGTCGATATTTTGACAAATTTTCGAGCTGTCAGAACATATCCAGTCGGCTTTGGCAAAGTCCGTTCACGCCAGCACACAATTTGGTGTATGATCGGTTGCCTAAATATCGGCGCAGCTACTCGAGGTGTCCCTATTTTTCTGTCCAAGAGTGTACGAGCATGGGTACACTAAACTCAATAATTTAAGGGACACCTCGAGTATGTGCGCCCAATGTAGGCAACCAATTATACGCGAAATTTTTGTGCTGCGTAAACTAGCAAGCGAACAAAGCCGCCTAGAAATGTCCTGACCACTCAAAATTTTATGTCAAAATATCCATTTTAATGTGTGGTCTAAAATGTGTTATTTTGCAAGTATTTTATGAAGAAGACTATATTTTTTGAGTGATTCAAGTGCTAATAAGTGTACCGAAGGTTGAGGAATCCAAGGAATCCTATACTGTACAGTGTCTACGAATTACGATTATCAAGAAATTTCAGACTTTTTATGAAAAAGGTACAAACTATTGGCTATGGGTGGCACCAAATTGTGATTTTATGGACATTTAGTGATTTCAAAAAAAGGCTATTAGGCCCCGCAGCCAGGGCCGTAGCAGAACAAGTTGTGGAAGATTTTTAACACATAAGAAAATACAGATTTTTCGAGAACGAAGTGCTCTTTATTTGTCTGATGTTGAGTAACAAATAAGTAGGGATTCGATTCATATCGCCTTTTTGTCCATGAAGGTCGAATCTCTTTGGTCGAATCTAATAGCAGTTTCATGATCTAAAATAATTTTTTCTCGCTTTCCAAAAGACAAGAGTAGTCGGTTCAATTTAAATAATTTGCTTTATTTTAAATAAGAAAATACGATTCCACTTGCGCAACTTTGGTGGGCCGGCTTCCGTCTCGCTGAGATGTTAAAAGAGGAAGATTATAGGACGAGAACATATTTAATTTCTGGGTAATCTCAAACCTCGCGGAGTATACGTATGTTTTTGGATAGCTCAACCTTCGAGGCACTGATTCAACACTCAAATCACTAAAATTTACACTCTTGTTCATAAATACTTGTAAAATAACACATTTTCGGACACAAATTCAAATAAAGAGATCGATATTTTATTTTGACAAAATAATGTATTGAGTGGTCAGCACATATCTAGGCAACTGTGACAAAGCCCGTTTACGCCAGTACTAAACTTTCGTGTATATTTGGTTGCCTACTTTCGGCGCACATACTCGAGGTGTCCCTTAAATTATTGAGTTTAGTGTACCTAAGATTCAAAAACCGGCAGAACACTGAGTATTTACAAATTGGGGCTTTCACCAACAAGATACCTCCATAATTTGGAAGAGGAGGCGTGAAAAATAGATAATCCTGTTAAAAATATCGTATGCACTGGAATCAAGAAAATGGCTGATCGGTGCTCTCTTGAAGATATTTCTAAAGCAACTTCCAAAAATTGTGTACACAACAAATACCTTTTTGGCAATAAATCCCAGAAATCCCCAATAAATACAATTAAACAATGGAAATCCTGATAAATGTTCAGAAATCCTCATAACTGCTAATATAAATTCTCAAAAGTCCATAATGAATAATATCGAGTGTTCAATATTGAAACAATGAATGTAAGGTTTTCACTATATGGAAACTATTGTAACTTCGAGATAATCTAATAAGGCTATTAGTTATTAAATTATCTTGAAAATGCGTCAAAGCACCACATAAATTAATCTAGTTTGAACACCGGGGTACAAATCATTCATACCAAATAACTACTATAAATCTTCCACTTTGAAGTCTCACGATGTAACACTCGATGTCTTATAGGTTCGGTTTCGGGCCATAGCAGACATTCAGAGTCAAATTATAAGTAACAGAAACTTAGGCGAATACATTCATTTGATACGAGGATAAACTCTTCTTAAACACGTGGCGTAAGTCGAAAGTCGACAAAAAGTGTCGAAGTAAGAATATACAACTAGGTATAAATAGAGCGGTGGGCGGCCTACTTAGACGCGTTAAGGGTAGCTGGTTATTTTACAGCATTACCCGTGTTCGTTCAATTAATGGGGTCGATTTATTCCACACTCACATTTAAGAATTAACGTCGATTAATTAAACTCCAAAGACTTCTAGCACAAGGTGGTGGCTTGATCAAGATGTCGAACGGAAAAAGGAAGGGAGGAAGAGATTCCAACTAGGTAAGGTCAAAGTTGTCGCTACATATTTTCCTATCTCGTATGGATATGTCGATTATAAAACTAGCACAGAGGCATCCGGTGTCAAAGTTCCAAAAAGGCATATCGTCGAGCTCAATTTCTAAGTCGAATTCGATAGTTCCAATAGACGATTTCACGAAAAATCTTCTTTTAGCGTACGTGGCGTCTCCTAGAAAATACATAACTGAGTCCAGATAAATATATTCCGTGTGTGGTAGCGCGTTGTACACGTATTTCAAAGACACCCTGTAGAGGCCCCACTCAAATTGAGTCCTGTTTTGGTTTCAAGAAATTGACTTCTGTAATTTTGTTACCATGTTCCTTCTTCCTATGGGAACATTTGAACCGTGGATAATCTGAAATCTAAGCCGTATTGAGTTCACTGCACCAGATGTTCTGCTACTTTTGAAAGCTCAGTGATTAATTAATTGATTAATTTTCAACAAAAATGGTTTGTAAATAGTATATGATAATTTCGGCACCTTCTAGTAGGGGCCACCATTAGTCCACCATGTTGTGAAACTACGGAACGTGAATTTATATGAACCATGCAAAAAAAGATCTAATAAAACCACACTAGTTCTGGTGGAATAAAGTGCTCAATAATCTCGTCATTAAACACTAAGATCCTGGTTAGTTCGATTTCTTGAGCGATGTATAAAAATTAATTATTGAAAATATTTCATAACAAAATAATAAATTACACCCTAGAAAAATGTATGCAAGGTTATCAACGGTCTGAACAAATCACTCGTTAATCACCAAGTTCGATAAAAGAAATTTCTGACAAATAGTATTAACAGCGTCCTAATTTAAAATTGCCTACAAATAATGAACTTTCTTAGTTGATTCTGACTCACGATGTATACCGATAAACCCTGATGAAACTGATGTCCTCCGGCGAAAATCACCCCTCATCATCAACTCTTCTCAAAGATCATCCCTTCATTCTTATCATATGTTGATATTGTATTGTTGGCCCTCGGGAAGAAACCGTGAGATTTGCGTGGATTTTACACAAAGGATGTGCTTATTCCCTCCCGCAAGTCGAATATAATTTTACCGGGGTTATAAATACACGCATACATAACATCAAATATTGTACATACACTAACGTATGTATGTACATTCGTGTTCTATTTTTACGCTCCTCGCCCGTGACGTTCTTGTCATGTCGATTCAGTTTATATTTAATCTTTGCCGCGTTCGTCAGGCGTTTCCCGTTCTTTTCACTAAAAATTATAAATTTTTCATCAATGTCGCCCAAGAATAAAGTGCACTCTTTAAGTTACTTGTGCGTGAAGTACATCTCAACCGAACTGATACAAGTTTTATCCGACGACGAGGACAGGAAATGTGTTTCTGTTGAACGTTACTTATCTGATGCCACTTATGAAATTGTTCAAGATTTATTAAAAAATATCTTAAATTCTGAAAATTTGGACGCCGCTACAAGATTCAGTTGTTTAGAAGTTTTACTTCGACAAGATGTTAAGAAATTAGACACGGGAATTTTCCCACATTTTTATTACGAAGATATATTAAAAATTATTACTGAGAAAGGGAAGGGACTACAGCATTTGAATCTCAAGGGAGTTTGGGCCAAAGAACACCCAAATTTACTCAAACTTTTAATCAATAACTTGAAAAAAATAAAAACGTTAATAATTCCCCACATGGTCGACGATTCTGTTTTAGAAGAAATTAATTCCTCTTGTAATATTTTAAATTCATTGGATATTTCAGGAGAATGTTTTTTTACTGTTGAAGGGTTGAGAAAATTCAGAAGTAAGACAATAAAAATTTTAGACCTAGGCAACTTCGGAAAATGTGACATTTGTGAACAAAAACCAAGTAGTTATGGTTTAGTAGCTGAAGTTATAAAAAATTTACCAAATTTAACACATTTGAGAATTTATTCGTTTACTGGAAGTGCCTTATTACTTTTAGCTGATAATACAAATTTTAGAACAAAATTGAAATACCTACACGATACCGACACCTCTAAAGAAAACATGGTTGCAATTGTGAATTTATGTCCTTTTTTAGAAAGTCTTCATATAGAAAATCCTGAATTGAACATATTGTGCAGATTAAACGAACTTAAAAACATAAATTCTCTCAAGCTCACCAAAGTGAAAAATGAAGAAGTTTTAGATCTTTTGAGCACATGTGGTGGTCGAATTAAGATTTTGAAATTGAATCATAATAAAAAGTCATGTTTCGATTTATCTGCATTGTCCATGTTGGCTCCTAATTTAATTACGTTGGAATGTTTTCAAATGAAATTATCTATTTGTAATCAGAATTGTTATTTTACGCAATTACAAAATGTGGAGATTCTTTATTGTGATGTCACAGACTCTATTTTAAGGTGTGTCTTAACAAACAGTCCTTTGCTGAAACGTATAGTGCTGGGTTGTGTGGTGAATATGACTGATGGTGACATTTTCAGGATTTGTGCAGAGTGCGATTTCGCTTTCCTCGAAGAATTGTGGCTCTCAAATGCTAAAAGCTTAACAGTAACCAGTGTGGAACTTCTCATGGGTCACTGCATGAACCTGAAGGTCATAGGACAACTGAGCGGTTGGGACATCCATCAAGAGGAAGTAGATTATTTGAGATCTGTGATAATTTCAACAAATACCGATTTAACTCTCTTGCCTTTGAGATTGCTTTCTTGAGAATAAATTTTAGAAATGATTTATGGATTTTTCTGCGTTTCTAATGGAAATTGTTTGAATCTAGAAGCGAACAAAGAATTTTTCCTGGTTCTTTGTGTCTCTGCTTTCTAGGGCATTATGCATCACACATACCTACCTGGAAAAGTACCATTTACAAAAGATTGTCTCATTATATAAAAAGAATGGGCTGAGAACAAATCGAGTATGAAAACGGTGGTGACGACCCGAAAATCTTCCGTTTCCTGGAGGATAATGCACAAAAGTACATTCCATTCATTCACATATCATACATCTCCATTTTCTCACCTGATGCAATGCTTTTAGGGAAGACGTGACATTATATTCTTGCTTTGATGATATCAAAACCACCATTTCCACTCACTCACTATACGTATATAGGATTTTGTTACATTGTCGGTTCTTATAATTTCCTTCCTTTAATAATACTTTATTGTTCCCGGAGTTTTATCATGCGACGTAGATAAATAATGGGCGAGAGAAGTTCCAAAGCAATTATTCAGCGTTTAGTTAATTTGCGTGTCTAAAATGAGAGCGACGCATAATTATACAGAACGGTTGACATGTCGCTGCTTTCTATCCGGGTGGTAAAATTCCGGGAACGCATCACGCTGTATACTCCCCGGAACGAAGGTAGTGACGAATGCACGGACCGTAAAATTGATGTCGCACACTGCTCTCCCCTATCCTAGCCCGCTCCATTCCACTTCTCTACACTCACAAACTCCCATAGTTCAAAACGAACAACGATGCATTTATTTATCAACACTGTCAATTCACTCTGGGATTTTCGATTAATAATGAACCCAATTTCGGGTTATAATAATACTACCTACACCAAACTCTAGATTGGTAGACATTTTCCCTCAAGACCAATCCTGGCATCATCTGAGTTAGAGTATTATTGATGTTGGTGAGTTTCTGCTTGGGTGCGATATGGCCGACTTGAGGACTTGCAAATTTGATCTGTTAATTCCTATTATGATGACAATTATTATTACGAAGGAATTCGTAGACGTTTTGTCCTCGGTCTCGAGGACGAGTGGCTCACTAAAAAGCGCATTTATATAGATAGAAAGTCGTAATAAAAGGAAAATGAATGTCTTGCTGTTATATTAATTTCTTGTGAAAAGCGGAAGAAACGGGATCATCAACGAACAAACGAGATAGATAGACCAAGGAAAAAAGGGTGCGATGCAAAAGCGGTCGTCTTGATGTACCGTGCTTTTTAATTATAATGGGTCATTTAAAACAACTTTAGAAATTAAATACGTTTGTACGGACGGTATATATTAGGAGAATGAATGTCGGTTACTAACATCGACCACGCGTCGAATTGAGTGGTTTCGATCCACCTTTAAAAAGTTCAGTTTTTTTCTCTACTAAACATCTTAGTGGTGGAAAATTGCAGAAACTTTTCTGGCAAAGTTTCATAATGTTATTTCCGAAATAATTACTGTTCTGGTTGCTCTACACAGATTCCAAACGACGAGTTCAAAGGTTTAGTCTCCAGTCATTGTTGAAGAGTTAGACTGCAGTTGGCAGGCAATGAGCGATTCTGTAAAGTACGGATATCCTGCGATGCAGGAAGTATATTATGCAGGCATAATTGCATTCCCGGAAGGGTGCTTGAGATTCCTGCGGTGCGTCCGTTTTCATTATCAATATGAGCGGTGGACAAGTCTCGGACTTCAGTTATTTCATGAGAGATAAAAGTAAGTGAGACATACCACTTGTATCATCAACATTATCCCCATCATTAATTAAAAGTTACACATCTACAATTAATACAATAACCAAAACAATATTTTCTACGTAGGAAAAATGCGTGGTATGTGCGTGGTATGACGGCTTGAGCAGAATGAAATTTTCTTTTGAACTCAGTCAGACATTATGGTGCACCCCCCACGTGAATTGAAAATAACCTGAGATTATCCTGTGACATGGCTGTAAATTAGCAAACCTAAAATACTGCAACGAAATTTGTAGGGAAGTCTCCATCTACTTATTGATGCCATAAGTAGTCGTATAGGTAGGTATAATAAACACCAAAACTCAAATTTGATGAAATCAAATTAAGTTTAGACTTTGGATTTAGAAGAGTACTTCAAACAGAACAAAATTTCTAATAATAATAATCTTCCGAGAAGTTTATACGCCACCCTTGGTAAGTCTAGGAGTCTAAGGTATGCATACTTCCAGATGAAAGTGGATGTTTTTGCGAATTCAAAGATGATGCAGATTAGGCTTTCTTTTCGAATCGTATGTTATAGCAGTTTGAGAGTGTACTAAGATTGGTGCTAAATTCATTACTGAAAGTGAGCCTGCAGATTTCGTACCCAATTTATCACATACAATGATAGAAACACACTTTCATTATTATGTAGTAAGCTCACAAGAAAATATAACAGGTTTTCTTTTATCGTGAATTAATCAGTAGGTTTTAATTATTGTCACTGAATATGAGAATATGGGCACGCACTTCCAGTTCTTTTAGAACAGATATTAGGATAGTGTCAAACGACTCTTAGATATGATGGAAGCTCGTATGTGCACCTAATGTTTTGTTTAATTGGTATTATTACACGATGATGGGGTGGCTTTTGAGAAAGAAAAGGTCTAGGAGTAGCAACTGACTGAGGGCTAAACGTCCACGAGGGCGGCGGAGACGGTCAGCTGTAACCCTCCTCCATCCTGAGAACGTGCGGATCGTGAGCAATGCACTTAATTGGCAATGGGCCTGCTCCAGACTCCATAGAAATTTTATTGCAGAATATAGGGGTGAATATGCTCAAAGATTTGCCATATTCCGACAGGAAGACAGAATGTTACTGATCCATTTTCACTCTCAAGAGAATAATTATAATCAAACATAATTCATGGAAAAATGGATGAAGCTGTAATGTAACGAGGTATGTTTTAATTAGCATTTTCTATCTTTCAATTTAGATGAAATGATTTATAGAGTTTGTGATTCATTGAGCACTAATTAAATATGTAGGAACATTTATGTGTGTTGCCTATAAAATAATATGTAAGTCAATAGGTGGTTAATTTAAACGTGGCATCTATGAAGATAAAAATAATGAGTTATTGGTTAGTAGATTGATTTTAATTGAGAATACCTACCAAAGAGAATGGCAAAATTTTACGCCTTTTCGCTCAACTAAAGTCGGTCAAGCTTCTTTCTCGTCTCGTAGTATATTACAGGAGTTTTATCGAGGTCTCATACAATGTATGGTCATAATTCGAAGTGTTTGTAAAGTGAATACTGCAGTTTTGAAACGAAGTGCGCCGATATAAAAGGGTAATAAAATTTAGATCTCGCATTTCCGGCTGAACAAAAGAATGGCTTCCGGCACATTTAGAAGATATAAAATAGCATGTGCATTTTATTGGGGTATCAGGTCGACCGCTAAGCTTAAAACGTGGACGAAGACGAATAAGCCAAGGTGTTTGTTGATTTATATTGTCATCTAAGTAGAAACTTTATGGGTGAAATGGACTAATCTGGATTCTGTCGGCTCTGCGGTCGACAGTTCATATATAACTCGAATCGGGAACAATTTTCCAACAAGAGGGGCAAAAATCAAACAGTGTGATTTTAGTTTTAGATCAAGTGGTGGTGATAAATGACGCGGAAAACAAAAGGAGGCAAACTATCAAGTCGTCCATCTTGGATACACTTGAATTGGCCCTCTTTCGAAAGCGACAGCCCCCTTATTCTTGACTTTCACACCCTGAAACCGGACCGTTCCACGAACATTTATACATATATCCAGCAAACTTTGCCACTTATGCAAGGACTATAAAAAATCCAGACTTTCTGCACCACTTTTTTCTGAACAACTCCCCGAGAAACAAATTAGCGAGGTAATTAGTCAAAATTCGATTTAGAAGTTTTAAACTCGACTCGCCTCAACTGACGACCGATATGGGGAATGGGGCGGACTGTGGGGAGAAGTTTCTACGATTCGATAAATTATTTCCTAACTTGACTTCACTTACACTATAGTGGAAACCGGTGGAAAGAAGAAAAGCGTAACTAACATTTCACCAAATAGGTATATCGATATATTATTATATTCACTAGTTATTTACAATAAAAAGTTATACTTAGTCTACGTTCTCGTTTTAATCAGTATCTGTAATAGTGTGTGCTAAAGTTCCTGGAGTTCATTTCGTCGTCGATCCAATCAGTGAAAAGGGGCACATTAACATAGACTCCAGGGGTTCGATTAGCTCCACACCCTATACCCCAGGAAACAACCCCCATTTGAAAAAATCTGTCAGCTTGACCTGGTACGGGGCAAATTAGTGGACTGCCCCCATCGCCCTTACAAGCGTCCTTATGCTTTTCACCCCCGGCACAAATAAAACTCCTGTGCAACTTATAAAATTTTCCCAAACGAGTTTTCCTTAAAGCCAATAAACATTTATTTCTTGAAACTAAAGGAACAGTAACTTTCTTCAAAATTGAGGAATGCTTCCCTCTTAGAGGCGCACTTTTTCCCCAACCACTGATTAAACATTGATTTAGTCCACTTTCATATTTAAATCCCTGCGGCGGTAAGCAAATGAACCCGATATTTGCAGCTTCCTTTAACGGCTCACTTAGAAATAATAAAGCGATATCGTTCCACAATATTCCCGGTTTGTAATGTGGATGAACCAAGACCGAATCTACGATCGAGTCTTGGTGTGGTAAGGGTTCGTCTCTGTTTCGGATGTTCCATTCGCCAGCACGGACTTTAATCCTAGTGTTTTTACTATCGTGAACGCAATGTCCCGCTGTTATAACCACCTGTGGATGAATTAAAGATCCACCGCACATAAACGCGTGGCGGTCCACCTTTCGTTCTCTTTGAAGGACCAGAACCATCCAGGGTAATTCACCGAATTCCGTCAATTCAGAATTCATGGTGATTCGAGGGGTTAATCCCTGAATAAATCTCAATCCGCAAGATTTCACAACCTTCGAATCGTTATCGACCATTTTCGTAGGCGATTCACAGCAAACTTCGTAGTGATTTGGACAGGCGTCATCTTCAAATCTGAAATCATATTATAGTTTAATACTTTAATTGACGACTTATTTACATAAAAGTATCATGTTGCATTTTCCCAATAATTTTATCTTGCATTTTACCACAGACAGTTGAATCATGTGCGTGCGAAAAAGTTTAACCAAAATAGATGTAATTTCTGGGTGTTTTTTTAGTTCCACATAAATCCACATGGCATTTGCTGTCACCACTTTATGTGTCGGCAAGGGGGGCGTGGAGTACACAAAACACCGGTTAAACTTTTTCCCATAAGGATGTTTCAACTGTATTCACCTATACTGTGATTTTACTAAAAGTTCATTGTTTTACCTAATATTTCGAGGAAGCTAATAAAAATAATTTTGAAGAAATGTGACCGCGGCTCTTCGTCTACTTATCGATTCGATAACTTCTCAATGCATATAAAAATTTATACACGGTGTCCAAAAATTAACCCTGAAATAATTTTCCAGATGTACCTTCTTCACAAAAGTCATTGCGGTAATGTTTGCTGTCCATGTCAAGTTTTGTAATTGCGCAAGCCCCGCCTCATTATCGATCGATGAAATTGAGCGCCGTAGCTGTGGTAAATGAATCTTTGGTTATAGAAAACAACAAATCTTGCCAATTTTATATTACGATGGTCAGTGTTTACCACTTTCTGGTGGACAGATTTTATTCATATTGGGGACATGTGGGTGTCCTATCAAAAGAAGACTGTCCTGTATAACATAATTGCCGTGAGGACTGTTTTGACGTGTATACGTCTTATAAATCTGTAGAGAGGGGATGGCTCCGTATAGAGGTACATTTGTTGAAACTTTCGGCCGCGCCGCGTCACGCTGCCTCCGTCACACATGCGTCATACGTCATGCGTCACGCGTCACGATGAATCGGTAAAGTGGGGATGGCTCCGTATAATGATAATGATTTTGAATACATACTATCGGCATTCGGTTTAGTAACCGACGTATACACGTCAAAACCTTGCGGTTCATTCCCTTGATCTGAACCTAGTTTAAATTTTTCAACAAACGCTGAGAAACGAATAAACAAACCACAAATTTGATGGCCTATACCTCCGCTACGTAGCAAAATCGGACATAAGTATGTAATAGTAATTATTAACCAAGGTAGAGAAGTTTGCCATTATTGCCAAGCGGCAAGTTCATATCCCGAGCCGTAGACGAGGGATATGGATCGCGAGGCAATAATAGCAATCTCTACCGTGGTTAATATACTATTTTATTCACTACTAGAAGATGAATTCTCTTTTTGGTTCAACATTTTACATGCTCGAGAAGACACGCGCCACTGAGTTGACACCGTTGACAGCAAATATTATATACCAAGGCACAGACTAGACCCACTACAGACGGTAGACTCCGTGGGATTTTTTTATCCAGTTGTCCAGGACATTAGTTCAGAAGCGGTTGTTAGATGGCGCTATCAAATTTCCACCGCCGCCTGGACGGGGGGCAGTTTTCAATTTAATTTGATTTTGATGTATTAAAAGTTGCATAAATACGCAAGCATTTTTTGTTACATTTTTATTCAAAAATATCATGTAACAAATAAAGCGCAACTTAATTGTAAATGAGTAACATTTTGAGATATCTGGAAAATCAATTGTTAACCTGTTCGTGGCGTTCTATCGAAAATTTCATGAGATTTCAGCGAAGTTTGCGGTCAACAGTAATTCTCGGGTGCCTTCAGAAGTTTTCAAGTCGATGGTGATTTCGAGTTCTTCTTTTGTGGCCGTAAATACTTTGACGGAAGAATTTGGTGCTTGTAGTTATCCTCATAGGTTCATAAGATTAGTGAAAAGGTCGCCTGAAGATCGTGAACGGAAGCATTTTTAATACTTTTGAAGAATTTCAATGAAATCACATAATGATGACGATTCTCAGCTAATCTGAAATGTAGTATAAGCCAGGAATTAGCATGAGTGAAGAGACCGACCCCAATATCTCAAAAAATCAAATTTCAGGGCGCGGATCCAATCATGTAAAAAAAAGCATATTGAGGGAGAATACATAGGTACTTACTTACTCATTTTGTCGGAAAATTATGGAGCACGTTTACTTGTGTCTTGTTTCTGCTACACACGAACACAATCGGTTAATTATTCGGCATTCGGCAATTCGAGAACATTTTTGAAGGAATTATTTATTTTGAAATTTAAAATAAACAACCCGTAACAACAACCTAAAACAAAATCCAACAATGCCGCCACATATTTTTATTCAAAGTGCCATCTAACCGCCGCTTCCGAACTAAATATTTACTGGACAAAAAAATCAAGGAAGTTGCAGACGGCTGACCAAGGTAAATAATATTCATCATTTAAGTACCCCTTTTTTGACAAGTATTACCATGGTAGAGAAAATTAACCCCACTCCCGTCAAATCGGTCAATAATGACGCTTTCTAGAGCTAGTAGTGAATAAGATAGGTTATTTCTTACTCATTTTTACCCAAGAATTCACCCTTCAAATATTGATATCGAATATTGGGACACCCCGTATATTTAACTTTCGAAATAGAAAATGCATGATGAATGTCTACTTTAGTTAAACTATGATATAATTAGAAAATACAATGTGCGTCTAAAATGTCCCCCCCCCCCCCCCCTAAAAAATTTTTAACGGGTACAAATTTTTGAAATCGTTTGAGCAGGTGGTTTTTTATTTTCAATGAAGCATCTTTTCACGCAATTTTTGTTCCTCCAACATTCCTCCAACATCACCGCATAAAATGTTTTACATTTTTTATCTGGCGTGTGATCGGCCATTTTGAAAACGGCTGAAATTTTCGAAAAAACGCTCGGACCCGTCGATTTTGTTTTTTAATGCTGCATCTTTTCCATAAAAATCTCATCCCTGTATCACTTCTGGTCTCGCTTCCGATTTGACCGCAAATGACCGTCAACTAAAATCAGGTCATCCATTAAAAAAACGAAGTTCCGGTTTTGATCGAATGTGATACAAACAAAATCGACGGGTCCGAGCGTTTTTCGAAAATTTTAGCCGTTTCCAAAATGGCCGATCACACGCCAGATAAAAAAATGTGAAAAATTTTGATCATTAAAAAAAACGTGGAATCCTCGGTTGAATCCAAAAATGCAAGAAAGTCAGGTGTGTCCATTTAAAATAACAAAGTTCCGGTCATTTTCGGTCAAACCGGAAATGATGGAGAAACAAATATTGCGTGAAAAGATGCTTAATTGAAAATAGAAATCGACCTGCCCGAGCGATTTCAGAGGAAATCCCACGAAATTGCCGGTCATTGGTACTAAATTTAAGAGGTAATATCGCGATTTCAATGCAATGCCTCAGCTGTGGCTAAGGAAATACATACTATCAAAAAATTAGGAATTGGAAGTGGAAAGATAGAGAACGCTGCTAATAAGAACAGTAAACAAAATCAACTACATTTTGAGAATTCAATTTACACCTGAGCTGTTACTGGCAAACATGCGATAAATCCACGTATTCATTATTTTATTCAATTTTTAATTTGCATGAATAAAAATATGTGGAACGAATCAAGAGATGTCGTGGGTAGAGCTGTCCCAAAGTTTCTGAGCCTCGGCTCGCGCAGGTTCCGAACGAAATTTCGGGCAAGTTCGGAAATGTGAAATGGGAACTACGTTGACAGTGGCGTAACAAAGTTGGGGTTGGGGCCGAAGTCAAGATATCATTCATTATATTTCATGAATAATGATGATATTAGATGGATAATGAATCAATAATTGACAGAAAATATACCATCTCCATTAGACAATCAAATACCATGCGAAATAATCGAATTATTATTTTCTTCATGTAAGTTCAACGCAAAGAGGAAGCTTACTATCGGCGCTACTGGTGTTCTCCATATTGAACCCAAGATTTGGTTTCATTTATTAGCGTTTTGTACGAATGCGCATCCAACCTTGGGGCACAGATAATTTGGGACAGCTCTATGTATGTACATACGAGTATGTATCTGGGAAAATAACAGTGCAAAAACTAAACTCTTTCCACACTCAACTAAAATGTTTAAATACTTCCCCTTATCCATTTCAACCATTTCAAATGAACGCTCTGTATATTTTATCTGATAATTATTGAATAAAACGTACGAATTGGCTTAAGTTGTCTGATGACTATTTTGAATCGTTGAATCAGTGATATATTTCATAAATAGTTCAAAGTTTAAACAGTCCTGAATTCAATCTTTTGAAACGCGAACGCGTATTCCAAAATACCGATTTGTCCGTATAAGTAGATCATTATTCATACTAAATTCATACTAAATAAAACTCACCGGATATCGAGCAATCCGTTGCCGTTATCTGAATTGTCGTTGTCTGCACACAAATGCGAAGGAACACACTGGCACGAACTTTCGAGATTATCCTCGAAATTATCAAAGGAGCCATCACTATCATTCACGCCATTATTATCATTACGATCATTATTATAGGCCTCAACCACAATTACAGTCTCGAGACAACAAATTATGAGAAATAGTTGCATTTTTATTTAGGGAGTTCTGTTTACTCCTTACGACTAATGATTATTTCAAAACAGAAGATAAAAATATAAAAACAAGTAAAAACTTCCTACCAGCTACCAGGCTTTTTTGACTCTGGTGGGTCGCTGTCATTTCATTTCTCTCACTTGTCGTATGCGATAAAAAGAACTTACAGCTACAGTGGGTCAAAAAAGGATTTGCACACCACATTTAAAATTGCTCTCAAAACAACGATGAAAATGGTGATAAGTCGTCGAAGTAAATGAAATTCAGCATCAGAATCTCACCTTCGCAATTTGAAAATAAAACGCTGAAAATTATGAACGTTTGAACAGTAAGTATAACATGAAAATTCTAAAGGTCTTCAAGAAAAATATCGTGTGCAAATACATTTTGAACCCACTGTATACTCCCATGATGCTAGAGGTCTGTGATACTTGAGAAGAAAATCGATAGATAGATTTACCGCATATTTGTAGTAGATCGATACATATGGGGAATTAACAACGTTTTTGTCCAATATTATCCCCCCAGATGAACAATTGTAAAAATAAATGTCTCCAGCATGTTGGGGGGTTTTGAAAGGAATAAAATGAAACCTATTTGGTCAAGTATTTGGTAGATTTTCACCCTTGAAAAATGATTTTTATTGAAAAAGTTTCCCAGATATGGCTTGAGGACTTTAACGATTACAGGAGGAAATATTCAGGTTGGACATCTCAGATTTTTAACTTGACCAGTTTTGTAGAAATTTGTGACAGGTAACAAATCTGAGAATCCGTAAAAATCTGAGAATCCTCCAATCTTGAAATAAAAATCCGGAAAACTTTTGCCCGAGCTTTTGCCGAAAGTCTTGCAAACACTTACAAAAACATTCGCTCGATTCTGTTATCTAAATCAGTGGCAACATATCTTTCTCATGATAATAGTTAACGTTATAACTCTATAAGTATGACATAATGGAGTGGGGACGGAGATGTAAATGTTTGACAAGTGAACCTAAAAGTTGAGCTGTTTGTAATGAACGGTTGGGGTTAGTCGGAGATTACAACCTATTATTGATTCCGACACTACCAGAGAATTCAAGAGATTTCCGAATAAAAATCGTCCAGCCTAAAAATGCTTCCCTAAAGAAAGAGAGGACGCCGAAATTGATTTTGACATAGTTATTTCATTAAAATTTGTGTGAATTAATCATTTGATGAAATAATTGACAAGTTACTCGTATTTTGTGGGCACTGGTATTCATGATAATGTAACCTGGCAGCCCGGGGCCAGGTCATCACACACAAAAAGACAGTTCGAATAAAGAATTACACCTCTACACCTGTAGTGATATGCCATAATATCATTATCGATGATTACCTGACAAAAGTAATAGCCGAAGAAATGGAAGCGCTACCTGAACTCGGACCGCTCGTAAAATACAAATGCGAATACCGCCAGTACCTGACGAGCGGCGGACGGTACTCATAATAAAAGTGACCGCACGTACCAGACGGAATTAATACGTACAATCGAATACCCGCTAATCAACCCCTAAGCGTAATTACCACACGTCCAGTAAACGACGCTCGTCTCTGTTCTTAATCACTATAAGAACCAAAATCCCGAACACCAGTACGCATCGGCTTAGGCGTATCATCCACACCGCATCGGTCTCGCTCGCACCAGCCCTCGACCCGAGAACGGTCAAGTGGTTCGAACCCGTAGAAAGCGAAAGGGACAAAGAACCGGTACCTGCTTAATGCTCTAATTTCGAACCGAGCTCACATCTGCATAATATCACCAAACTCAAATCATGCATGTAAAACAAGGGAGGAGATAATGAACAAAAAGGAAGAAACGATGATTCTCCGACCCGTTGGCCATACACTCCTTTTGCCAACCACCCCTGTGGAAAAGAGATGCGAAGAGACGCGGCCTAATTTGCGAGTATAAATAAGACTCGATAATCCATGGAAAGGCAGACGATCTTGACGTCTCGAAGAATCCACCACCAGGACGAAGACCACCAGCTCCAGTCGACCACTCTGCCCGGGCCAACCACCAGACCAGACCACCAGGCCTATCGCTGGAGAAGACGTCCAAGTCCACCAGCCAGGAGACGACCGCCCCAGGCCCACCAGGGAACCGGAGACGTCAACCCAACTGGGAATACAGCGCAAGCTCAGCAGGGAACCGGAGCAACAAACCTAACTGGGAAAACCGTACTAGCCCTACCCGGGAACCGGAGAAGCTAACCCAAGTGGGAAAACCGTGCATGCCCAACCAGGAACCGGGGGAATCAACCCAACAGGGGAACGGCGTAGCCCAACTGGGAACCGGGAAAAATAACCCATTAGTGGGGGTTTTTCGGCCGTGGCCCTCCAGGGAAAAGCCATTTAACCCAACAGGGGAATTTCCGGCCGTAGCCTATTTGGGGAGCGTGGGTAGCCCAACAGGGGACCTTCTGGCCGTAGCTCGAACAGGGAATCGCGGGTTGCCCGCCAGGGGTCTTGCTGGCCGTAGCCTAATTGGGGAGCGTGGGTTGCCCTCCAGGGGAACGTCTGGCCGTAGCCCTATTCGGGTTTGGGGATCGTTCCGCGAATTGAGGGAAATTCTGCAGGAGATGGGTCGCACCCGTCGTAGTCCGACGCCGTCACAAAACGTCGCCGGAACATCTGGAACAGCAGGTCCGTAAGAGGGGTTTTTGCGCGAATAAAAGACTTTTGTGTTAACTGTCACGATAATCCATTTCACTAATTCTGATATAATTGTAGTTATTAATTTGTGTATCTTTCATGTAGTTCGCGGATCCATTCTTTCAGTACTTATAGGGAGATCCCTTCTGGAGCCTCCATAAATGTGGTAATAACGTAATAATCCACCTTTTTATCGGTGTGCCTCACAAAGAGATACAAGGGTTCCAAGCGCCATCAGTTTTATTGCCGGTACTCGAGAGTATACCGGCCGGTGCTTAAGAGTACTTCCGACCGCACTCGGACTAGGGCAATCGCGTATTCCCGATTTCTGCTCTGTGAGGGACGTCATGTAGCTAACCAGCCCATCCTAACAAAAAGAGCCATTAGGCCAAGAAAAGAGCCAGATGGCAATTGTATTTTATGTGTTTTGGGCCACCGGCTGTGTGCAAACCACAACCCCCGGTAGCGGCGAGTCGGATGATCGTACCCGCGAAGTTCTTTAGTAAATACGGAAGCTATGAATCCCTTTGAAAGTGTGCGCTTCGGTAAATTGGTGGAACAATTACGTTCAGGATTAATTCGAGTTAGGATGTGTTGATTTAAAATAATTCATGTTTGATGACGATGATGGGAAGACGCCGGTCTCAGTTTTAGTTTCACGTAATAAATCAGTCGTTCTTATACCAAGGCAGGGTGAAATGTAATGAATGATAAACCGATAAATATACGCCGTCTGGCATCCATAGCCTGGGGGTTTTGAGTACCAGCAGAAGAGGACCCAACATAATACTTGCACGGGATGTTCCACCGATTGTGGTCATCACCGTATGCGGGGCCGGCCACCTCCCAACCTAAGTTGCATAATTATTGGTCGCACGGACTTAGAAAACTCTAGACTATGGTAAGCCGACCCTTGAACACCAACTGAGATTAAAGTTGAAAACTAATGATGATGATGATTATTGATTTGTTCTATGTGTCTAACGAAAAAATGAATTCCTGTGTACTACGACTTTCGCCTGAGTACGAGACGCTGAGTTTGTTTATTTAATCAGAGATGCTCCAAATACTGGACCTGAAATCTTCCACGTCAATTGCTATTCATGTGTGTTCAATAAATATGTGGTCAAAATACGTGTGTTTAATTTCTCGAACTCAACGTGTGTGATACTACGTGAATTTGGGGTACATCGACGACACAACATAGAGGTCCACTTTCGACTAGGCGATCACCAGAATTGGCCAGGTAAAAGAGTAAGCACGGCACCAAAAGGTAAACAGGTAAAATCCGTGGGAATTGCTGCGAGATTAGGGGGCTCGGGGGTGGCGAGTTACAGTGGTGCCGTGACCAGGATACGTAGTTTTAAAATCACACATCGTTGAAAGTTCGAGAAATGAAAAGGGGGTGTCACTGACATGTCGATCGGGGGAGAATAATCCGTCGTAAGTCCCCTGCGATGCCCTTAGCTCAAGTCGAGTACCAGCACAGGCACCTCCCACCCGGGATTTTTCCCAGGTGATTGCCGTGTCGTTTTCCCGAAACTAAAATCGGGAAGTGCCGCGCGGCGTGAATCCAGTGCAGTGAGGTGGGTGTTAAATATTGTGGTGAAATCAGTGCAGTGAAGTGGGTGTTGAATATTGTGTGCAAGTACGGGTTCGGTAGAAGAGATGCCCGTCGAGGGAAGTTCTTAGAAGTGCCCTGTTGGTCGACGCCCGTGGGAAGAATAGTGCGAATCGCCCACAAGAAGCGGATGCGACGTGAAGACGCCCACTGATGGTGAAGTACCGGAATCAGGAAAACTGTGCGGGGGAGACGAGGGAAAAAAACTCAGATCGCGATCTCGTCCACTAGTGCAGTGTCCAGATAAAATGGTGAGGTGCTTAGTGCGTGATAGTGACCTAGTGATCCGAAGTGATGATGAGGGAGTGCGGCTTCGCGTGAGGGGAATCTGTGAAATCGCCAAAGTTGTGGAATTGTCGTGTTGAGATTTGATCGTGAAAGTGTAGTGAATTTGTGGCGACGAGGGAGATGCGCGAGGAAAGGACGATCGTGAAGATGCAGAAGGAAAAAAAAAACAACAAAAAGGGGGAGCCGAAAGAGCGCTGCAATGTGCCACCTCAAGCACGGACCCAGGAATCGAAGAAGAACCTGAAGTACAAGAATTTCAAGCCCGAATCCGAGAAATCATTTCCCCTAGTCATTCGGACCCTGCCTAACGGTACCGTGTGAGAGAAATGGAGGAGACCCGGAAACTATAGCTGGACCACCAGAAGGAAGGGAACTGGAAGGCTCTTCACCCGTCCTTGTCATCGACATGAGACCCAAGAAGTATGCCGTAAATCAAGTCCACCAATCAGCAGCGCAAGGCCTCGTCAGAAAGAAATACAACCACCATTTTGACAGACCCAAGTACCAACCCATCTCCACCGAGTTTTTCCAAAATCGCCAACTGGCCGGACGGAATTCCCAGCCATCCCACCCATAGGTCAACTGAACGGGCCCTGACGTGATCCCACGATGGATTAAATGGAACCAGGGAAAGACCAAGGAGCACCAGAACGGCATTCGTCGCACACTAACCCTCCACCGGATTTCCACCAGGAATGCCGTCGACCAGAAGTAGCAGCTCGCCACCAGTCCACATGTCAGAGACCAGAAGCTAGGTCGACGTCCACCTCAAGAATAGAAGAAGGAACTCGCAACACCGTGTCATGGCTGTCCGTACTAATATACTTTTCAGCAATGTATACAATTCCGCCCTACAATTAATCAATATGGAAATAAAACTTCTTTGAATCTGTTGTTACGAGTTACTAAGGCTTGAAGGAATCGGGTGACGGAAAGCACCGGGTTTGTCGTGACAACGCAGATTGAAAATTTCGAAGTATCGTGACAATGGGGCGTAGGAAATGGGGGAGAGGGGGAGAAGTCCTCATCGTAAGTTGATACTGCTTGTATATTTTCATGATTCCGGGAGCGTCAGTAATTCCGCCACACCAACCGGGAGGGGAACGCCTCCAACTGCCACCTGGAGGAGCACCGCAGGGCACGAGCCCGAAGACATCATCCACACCGAACACCATGAAGAAGGTTTCGAATTGCTCAGACTGTCCCCTGGCCATTCATCGCAATCCGAGGGGGAGACTGTAACCTGGCAGCCCGGGGCCAGGTCATCACACACAAAAAGACAGTTCGAATAAAGAATTACACCTCTACACCTGTAGTGATATGCCATAATATCATTATCGATGATTACCTGACAAAAGTAATAGCCGAAGAAATGGAAGCGCTACCTGAACTCGGACCGCTCGTAAAATACAAATGCGAATACCGCCAGTACCTGACGAGCGGCGGACGGTACTCATAATAAAAGTGACCGCACGTACCAGACGGAATTAATACGTACAATCGAATACCCGCTAATCAACCCCTAAGCGTAATTACCACACGTCCAGTAAACGACGCTCGTCTCTGTTCTTAATCACTATAAGAACCAAAATCCCGAACACCAGTACCTACGCATCGGCTTAGGCGTATCATCCACACCGCATCGGTCTCGCTCGCACCAGCCCTCGACCCGAGAACGGTCAAGTGGTTCGAACCCGTAGAAAGCGAAAGGGACAAAGAACCGGTACCTGCTTAATGCTCTAATTTCGAACCGAGCTCACATCTGCATAATATCACCAAACTCAAATCATGCATGTAAAACAAGGGAGGAGATAATGAACAAAAAGGAAGAAACGATGATTCTCCGACCCGTTGGCCATACACTCCTTTTGCCAACCACCCCTGTGGAAAAGAGATGCGAAGAGACGCGGCCTAATTTGCGAGTATAAATAAGACTCGATAATCCATGGAAAGGCAGACGATCTTGACGTCTCGAAGAATCCACCACCAGGACGAAGACCACCAGCTCCAGTCGACCACTCTGCCCGGGCCAACCACCAGACCAGACCACCAGGCCTATCGCTGGAGAAGACGTCCAAGTCCACCAGCCAGGAGACGACCGCCCCAGGCCCACCAGGGAACCGGAGACGTCAACCCAACTGGGAATACAGCGCAAGCTCAGCAGGGAACCGGAGCAACAAACCTAACTGGGAAAACCGTACTAGCCCTACCCGGGAACCGGAGAAGCTAACCCAAGTGGGAAAACCGTGCATGCCCAACCAGGAACCGGGGGAATCAACCCAACAGGGGAACGGCGTAGCCCAACTGGGAACCGGGAAAAATAACCCATTAGTGGGGGTTTTTCGGCCGTGGCCCTCCAGGGAAAAGCCATTTAACCCAACAGGGGAATTTCCGGCCGTAGCCTATTTGGGGAGCGTGGGTAGCCCAACAGGGGACCTTCTGGCCGTAGCTCGAACAGGGAATCGCGGGTTGCCCGCCAGGGGTCTTGCTGGCCGTAGCCTAATTGGGGAGCGTGGGTTGCCCTCCAGGGGAACGTCTGGCCGTAGCCCTATTCGGGTTTGGGGATCGTTCCGCGAATTGAGGGAAATTCTGCAGGAGATGGGTCGCACCCGTCGTAGTCCGACGCCGTCACAAAACGTCGCCGGAACATCTGGAACAGCAGGTCCGTAAGAGGGGTTTTTGCGCGAATAAAAGACTTTTGTGTTAACTGTCACGATAATCCATTTCACTAATTCTGATATAATTGTAGTTATTAATTTGTGTATCTTTCATGTAGTTCGCGGATCCATTCTTTCAGTACTTATAGGGAGATCCCTTCTGGAGCCTCCATAAATGTGGTAATAACGTAATAATCCACCTTTTTATCGGTGTGCCTCACAAAGAGATACAAGGGTTCCAAGCGCCATCAGTTTTATTGCCGGTACTCGAGAGTATACCGGCCGGTGCTTAAGAGTACTTCCGACCGCACTCGGACTAGGGCAATCGCGTATTCCCGATTTCTGCTCTGTGAGGGACGTCATGTAGCTAACCAGCCCATCCTAACAAAAAGAGCCATTAGGCCAAGAAAAGAGCCAGATGGCAATTGTATTTTATGTGTTTTGGGCCACCGGCTGTGTGCAAACCACAACCCCCGGTAGCGGCGAGTCGGATGATCGTACCCGCGAAGTTCTTTAGTAAATACGGAAGCTATGAATCCCTTTGAAAGTGTGCGCTTCGGTAAATTGGTGGAACAATTACGTTCAGGATTAATTCGAGTTAGGATGTGTTGATTTAAAATAATTCATGTTTGATGACGATGATGGGAAGACGCCGGTCTCAGTTTTAGTTTCACGTAATAAATCAGTCGTTCTTATACCAAGGCAGGGTGAAATGTAATGAATGATAAACCGATAAATATACGCCGTCTGGCATCCATAGCCTGGGGGTTTTGAGTACCAGCAGAAGAGGACCCAACATAATACTTGCACGGGATGTTCCACCGATTGTGGTCATCACCGTATGCGGGGCCGGCCACCTCCCAACCTAAGTTGCATAATTATTGGTCGCACGGACTTAGAAAACTCTAGACTATGGTAAGCCGACCCTTGAACACCAACTGAGATTAAAGTTGAAAACTAATGATGATGATGATTATTGATTTGTTCTATGTGTCTAACGAAAAAATGAATTCCTGTGTACTACGACTTTCGCCTGAGTACGAGACGCTGAGTTTGTTTATTTAATCAGAGATGCTCCAAATACTGGACCTGAAATCTTCCACGTCAATTGCTATTCATGTGTGTTCAATAAATATGTGGTCAAAATACGTGTGTTTAATTTCTCGAACTCAACGTGTGTGATACTACGTGAATTTGGGGTACATCGACGACACAACATAGAGGTCCACTTTCGACTAGGCGATCACCAGAATTGGCCAGGTAAAAGAGTAAGCACGGCACCAAAAGGTAAACAGGTAAAATCCGTGGGAATTGCTGCGAGATTAGGGGGCCCGGGGGTGGCGAGTTACAATAATTTAATTTTTATAAAGAGACAATAATAATGGTACTTCGACGCACTGTCATTTATTTTATGCACGGATATTATTGCTTGGGCACGCCAATAATGCGTTCATTTTATGCACTAATATGAAAACTAATCTAAACTCGTGTTTTTCTTATACATATTGTCGTTTTTGGATTCACATTTATTCCTTCCCAGATTTTATTTATTTATACAGTCATTGTTCTATTTATCAAGGAGAATTTTCAGAGAGATACACCGGTCAGTTTTTGTGAACTTTTTAGTCATTAAAACTTGTATGTGTATATAAATTAGACACGCAAAATATTATTATAATCATAAGGGAGGGTAATTTCAACGGCATGTAATAAAAAGTCCAGATTAATTACTTGGTCCCTAAACTAAAATCGTGAATGGGTCGGCCCTTGAAAGTACTGACCTGTAAATAATTGAATTTATGGCGATGGAATTTCGTTCGTTCGAAAAAGGGTTTTCTACTCGTACCCTTTATTAACAAAAAAAGGAAATCGTGATGAGGGCGTCATTTTAAACACGTGACATCATTACCCATCGAGGGCAAGACCTGTGTTCAATTGGGGCCAAATGCACCCCTCCCACTGCTACCAACCCCCTGAAACAAATGGATTCGAAAGTGATTCCATTTTCTGTGTCATTAGTTTCCACTCTTAGAGCCAAACGCTCGCCGATTCGCCCGAAATCCCAAAATAAAACTTGAGGAATTTTCAAATCAACCGTTTCACATTTTATATAAGACGTCTCTACTTTTTAATGGAAAAACGTGCCAACCTTTTTTCAGGGTAGATATTGTTTTGATTTCCACATTCCTTTTCAGTACTTATCAATTCCAAATGGCACACGTAATTTGAATTTATAGCAGGTGTGTATGATACCTAAAATGCTAGTAAGTGTGTTTTGTTTTGAATAGTATTTCTTTCAGTTATCTTGCTTGGCAAGTGTCGTATTAGGAAGTTGAAAATCAATTTTCGCGGGCTGGAACTTGAATTCGTGATGAAATTATGCGGATCAGTCGTTTGTTAGCAGTTCCTCGTGCAATAACAACTGATAGCGGCGGCCTTTATATTCGCCTTTGCCGGGCTGTTTCGTTTTTATTACACGGGAGAAATGCCATAATTCTGCGATAGAGGAGACACTCCAATAACTCCCGACGTATAATTTTGATCGTTTTGTTTCATTTCGTCCCTGTTATTAAAACTTTCAAGATGTATGGATTTACTTTAGGGCGACTTTAATCGCTTTTTTCTCATCCGCCTCCACCATTCTTCATAGTTTTATTGCGTACCGGTCAGTTTTCATATACCAAGTGGACCAATAAAAAGTTTCCTACCATGTTTCTAGACTTTTAATTCCTGTTTTCAGAAATCGCCGACATTATCAGTCACACTCGGCTTGCCGCCTTTGTTCTTTTGGTGACTAATTTTCAAGACCTTCACTTGTAGCATCTTGTAAGGATCTGTCATTTACTGTGACTTGCACAAAATATGTATGTTTGGTTGTATAACTCCAAGGAGCATTTTTTAATAATGTCATAATAATGCGAACTACTTATGACTAGCCTTATACCGCCAACAGCGAGATCAAAAGTTACATCCGCAAAATTATTATCAAAAGGTGTACAGGGTTGTTCAATTAAGATGTCCGGTCGGATTTTCTGCCAAACTACCAACACGAGAAAAACATAAATCACAAGGAAATGTAGAAGAATATCGGAGCGGACATCTCAAATGTGCGATCGACCCGACTAATTTGTCGATATTTTGAAAACTAGAGCACCTGGACCAAAAGTGTCGATTATCGATCAAAAATTTTCAATCGACCATGCTTTGCTCTAATTAATTCGCTGTAATTAAAAAACTAAAAGACGTAGAAAGTTCATTTTGAAGACTTTAGGCTACATTTCCGTGTGATTTATTTTTTCTCGTGTTGGTAGTTTGGCAGAAAATTTGACCGGACATCTTAATTGAACAACCCTGTATATTCATTATTCTTTTTTTGGTGGTGTGATAAGTATGAAATTGTGGCTACAAAATCCGTACGAATTTCATGCATGCAAGGTTAGAAGGAAGTTTGTCACTTCTGAGTAATATTCTGTATAGTACTTTCACCAAAAAATAGAATTACTTAGATTAGTCTTGGTGATGAACCCTCTTAAAAAACTAACTCATGTAATTTCATTTTCCCGTAAAAGTCTCGTTAAAAGTTCTTCCTCCAAGAATTCAAAATTGACGGATGTTGGTGATTTTCAAATGCAGCAATGAAAAGTTTAAAACCGTTGATGGAAGCTCCTTATTGGGCCACTCTGTATGTAATAGAATGGAGTAAAACTTTCAGATTCATATTTTTCCAAAGTGCTCGTTGTAGTCTCCTCGGATTATCAGATGACTGTAGACAATATGGAATCCCCTCTACCGGCTGAGCGTGAATTCTCAGTTAGTAATCTCAAATAGCTTATAAACCCTCTTTAACAAACTTGAATTAAAAAAGTTTCCTTGTAATCTGCGTACAATCTGATTAGATTGTTTTATAGAAGTGAAGGCGGCATGGGGTGAGTTTCGGAATGGACAGTTGAGAGCGGAAAACCTCCCCTTCACCTCCCCGAAACGGTATCGCATGACTTGTCGAGAGACCCAAAAAGTATTAGAGCACTTAATGCGATTAGCTGACAACTTTTCAACTTAATGTACTTTAAATACTGCACAGAAGCCTTCCCTTTTGTAGAATCAGAACCCCACCTATTATTATCAGCCTCCGAACAACATTTCTCAATTACGAGCCATTATTGAGCATTTTTCAATACGTCAACGTTGAGGATGAATAAATCGAATCAGAGGTTTGGTATAAAAAAGATGCCAATTTTTGTTTCGGTATAAAGTTAAGGTAAAAACTGATGTTTTAGATTGTGCATGCTGCGGATAATGAGTACATCAAAGTGTAAATTTGTTGTGATTGCTGACCGGCGAAATCCAATTCGATATGATTGGGGCACAGTGCGGTTCGGCCGCCACCGTCACCACGGTCGCTCTCGGGCGAACTAATGGGACCCTATTTCACAGTCCGGCCCCGGAATCCCGGAGGATCCGGACCGGCGGGTCTTTTTCCCCTCTCCCACCCATGAAACGTTCGTGAATTTGAGCTCGGAACCGAACCGGTGGCAAATGTGTTTTCGGAATTCGCCGAGGTCGTCGTCGTCGTCGTCGGCGGGTGCTCGCCCGGCGACAATCCGAAAGTAACGGAAATGAAATAACGGAAATCACATTTCTCCACATCCAATTGTGGCGAATTTTAAGTATATTGCAGCGGCCGCCCTCTCGCGAACGCGTTTAACGTTTCCCTTCGTCCTGCTTCCCCTCGTGAAATATCACTTAGTTATGCTTATTTTCTTAATTCTTCTTCACATACTTGCATAATTTTACATATTCAGTGATACCTACTGGGACCAACTTACAAAAAAACCTTTCATCAAGATTTTAGAAACGAAGGATTACTTAGAATCGTCAAATCAATTCCAAGATTGCAGAATTGTGAGACAAATATTTGAATGATGTCTGTGTGTGAAATATCAGCCAATAATACTTAGGTATACAAGAAAAGAAAATAATTATATATCCTGAGGAGCAGACACCTGCAGAATTTGTGTACCCCTATAAATCCTTTTCCTGCAATAAATCCCAAAAATCCTTAATAAACCCTTCAGCTACACCATAAATTCTCAGAAATCCCAATAAATCCCTGGAAATCCCCATAAATCCTAAAAAAATCCTCATGAATTCTCGTAATTCCTCGTTAAATTGTACCAAGTGTTCAATATTGTTCGATGAATTTAGTTTTTGATAGATCAAAATTACTCATGGAAAAGTAATAAAACTGACTTCAACTGACTAAATTTTGTTGGAAATGCGTCAAAGAACTGATTTAGCACCATCACATGAAAATATTTCGATCTTTCAACACCAGTATATGAAGAAGGCGTATGTTGAGTATTGGCACCTTCCTAGGCAGAATTTTTGTGCACAACCTCTAAAATTAGCAGAATTAGTAGAAATTACTAATTATTGTACAACTACCATAAGATACATATTTGTGCTCTTAATCAACGTTAAGATCTTAAAAGGTATACTAATGGTATCTTTTCAGATCAAATTCTCATTCCGGCTTTGGCAATTGTTGACGTACTCATTGGTTAACTTATCAATTCACAGTCCAAACACAGGCAAGTTTGAAAAGAGGCGTGCCAATCTCTGTAAAACGATACATAACAGAAATAGTAGAGAATTAGTAGGAATTCGTAAGGAATCAATTAATTAACACAAGATATCAACGATTAAAAAATATGTGTTCATGATTACTTGGCAACGTCCAATTTCCGTTTCCAATTTAGAACCATCTGTTCTTGTCGACTCGAAATAATATCCATCAGTCTGCTATGATATGAATTAATTTTTTCGGGGAAGCAACGTATGAGTTTCCGTTTCAGAATCAGTCTTAAGAATCTGCCATCTACTGCTGCTCCCTTGAAGTAATTTCAAAGAAGCTACTAGGTGTGGTCAAGTGAATCAGGTGCGTTGTCACTTTGTGAATTTATTCCACTGGTCACAAATAAGGACGCTTTTAACATTAGAAAACACAGTTTTTGTGAAATTTTAGAATGAAGTTAGATGAGCTCATAGGATGAGCCGAAACATTTATATCACAGAGTACTATGATAACAATTAAAAATGCTGTTTACGTATATGGTCGGGAAGATTTTGGTTGGATGGACTTCGCAATTCCAAATAATAGTGTTGTCTGAAAGAGAAATCATGGCTTTCTCAAATACAAATGGCTACTTCTGAATTACAACTAACCCACTAATCTGAATAAACTTTCTGAAATAGGTTTAGGCCTGATCTTTTCACCGTTCAGTTGAAATTGTCCCGCAGATGAATTTGTTGATATAGTCTATTCAGGATAAACTGAACATCACGTGACCCCAAAGTACCTGACAAATACCTGTCATTAGTCAATGGTTATCAATGTTTTTCATTTAAATTTTGCTAAGCAACTTAGGTCACGTGATGTTCAGTTTATCTTGAATAGACTATATTCGTTGTTGTAATAATCGTGACCGATAGGTTGGTATTTAATTGACAGCAGAATTCTCATCTAAAGGTGAGAAAACTGACCCTTGACTTTTTCTCATCTATAAATTACCATTTTCGAATCGGAAAGTATTGACTAAGTTAAAGTCTAAGCTTTGAAAATTTTCTATAAAAATTAATTGTAGAGTCGAGATTATCTGCGATAATGGCAACCATCATAAAAATTGACAAAAAAATTCAATGTGGCACACTGTCTTGTTGTTTAGATGTGTCTATTTATCAAAGTTTTTGTATTGTGTCTAACTTGCTTCATTAATCATCGAGGACCATGCACAAGAGCCGAATGTGTCCCTGTACTTAGTCTTGAGGGAAATTAATCGATATGGCTACATGAGAGAAGTAGTATGCCGTTATCATTTTGTGAAAAAAAATACGTTCATCGATTTGAAAAAAAAAAAACGACAGAAATAGCCGAGAATGTAACGAAGTGTTTTTATTATCGCGCGCTTCGGCAGTTAAGTTGGCTAATTACAGGTGGGCTGGTGATATTTTACTGTAGCGGAGTGGAGGCGATGTTGGAATATAGTAGAGTAGAAGTCTCGGTATACAGGGTAAAAGGTAGTAGGTATAGGACCCTTGGGAAAAGTACGGCTCTTGCGCATCGCTGACACCTAGATACATCACCGGGACCTCGTGAACGACTGGAGCATAACAGCGACTAACTTCCTGTTAAATAGCATTAGTTCAGCTCACATGCAGACCGCACCAGAATTGCCACCTTAACTTCATGATTACCTCCTCCTACCTGACGCTCAAGATTGCTTATGCAACTGTAACGTATGGCCTGAAGCAAACTTGGCTCAACCTTTAAGTCCCAACTCTTTGAACTTAATTGCAACTAAGTACTTATGTGTATGAGTTCTATTAGTCAAAGATACTCATGAAGTTATGATGTTTAAAAATTGAATGATAACCTCATGTATGTATGTATGTATGTATGTATGTATGTATGGTGTAAGGGTTTGCGAAAAGCTCGGACCATAAGGTCAGTCCTTGCTGTTTCATTATTCAAGAGCTCCTGTGTAACTTTGCAGGTTTACCGATGTGTGGGGACTGTAATAGTAAACAAACTATCCAAAAAAGCCAAAAAAGAAATTGAGTACTCAAATTGTCAAACTAGGAAAATCTGTTCATGATAGGAACGAGTCCATCTTTGTAGGGTGTCGCGTTTTTATAATTTATCAGTCAGAGGTGATACGAACACGATGTGATTTTCACGGTGGCAAATCTGCGACTAGCGCCTAGTGGAACGGTGGTTTATGGCGCAGTTGTATCGGTTTTACGATATACTTGCGAAAATCCTGGACAGAAAGAACCACATAGCCACATTTCAAGAAAGTCGTCATCTTTTGGAGCAACTAAATCAACCGACCCACATGTTTTTAATCCACGAATACCAGACCCCAATTTTTTTTGGTGAATAAGTTATTGCAGAACTTGCCAACGTTAGATTTATCGTAGATTTTGTGTCGTTGAACACTGAAGAGACTTAGAAATTTTGAGACCGGTTCGGCCTAACTTGACCAGCCATTTGTAGCGATGCATGTTCAAGTCACGGATCAAAATTAAACTTAGGTGAACTGCGATATGAGGGCGATTTTAAGGGTTTCGGAGGGGGTTGGTTCGGTTTTAAAGTTAAGGGGGTTGAACGAAGCACGCGCGATTGGAGATTATTCAAACACCGAGCTTGAATATATCAAACGCGTGCTATCTCCTGCTTTTACCTTATTTTGTGACGTACAGTTCCCAATATGGCACTTCGGGGACGCTGCATATCACTGATAGAATATATTAAAGCCTCTCTCTTTAGAAACACTTTTTGAAGAGATGCTTATATTGGCGGTAAGACGACCCTTTAATGGCCTCCAGGCATCATCATCATCATCATGCCAGACGCGATAAAATTTCCCAAACCTTTTTTATTTTTCCATGGAAACCATAAATTAATTCTAACGCCCGTGGAAAATGTCATGTCAATTAAAGGTTCGGCAGAGAAGAGGGTGGGAATCGAGAAACAATTAAAGTTGTGAAGTGAAGTGATATTTTGCCCGTGGGGGTTTCGCCTTGCTCGTTTAGGGGTTTAAATTGACATGTCCTCGCAGACCGATCTGTGGAAAAACTCGTGCGATTGGTGAACCGTGTTGCCGATAACTTTTGATTGCCATCCTCTCCCGATAGATTTCAAAAATTTCTTCTCTTGCCTGAAAACTATTTTAATTTACTTTTGTGCAACCGGAATAGACTTTCGAGAAAGTTTACGGGTGACTCAACTAAAAAGAGTTATCTGAATATTATCAATTTCGGAAACGTAAACGATCGCTCGTGATAAATAACTTCAATTACCTACCTCGAAAAACACCCTTTGCAATGAATAATTGTTTTTAATTTGTACAAATACGAATTAATGATTAATGTTCACTGATGTATTTTTATTGCGGGGATTTTTGTTTTCAAAGTGATGGGATTTGACGGTTGTTGAAAAATACCAAGTTTACCTCAATTATAGGGAAATATTTTCCATCCAGTAATATCAAAAGAATATATGAGGATATTACTCAATTTAAAATTCAGCAGCTGGAAAACGTTCACGCTCCAAAGTTTTTCCTCCTGCAAGAAAAGTCGACAGTGGTGTTGGTAGTAGTAGAGGTAGCAGAGGGGCAGTGAAAAACGTAATATTGAATTCGAAATTCTTTTTAATAAAAAAATCAAGCACCTACATTTATAAGTTTGAAGGAAACATTTGTGAAAGAGGATTAAGGAGACGGATCGCGCCATCACAACCTCGACTCGGGACGAGGTCGCAGTGGCAAGTCGTTAAAAACAGAAAACTTATATAACCAGAAGGGCTGAAAGAGAGAGAAGAGGACGAGGTGATCAATAGACGGCTTTAACGTTTATTATTACAGTAGTTCCAACCCCATCTCCCTGTGCATATTGCAGATTGCAGCGCATATGCATGAAAGAGAAATAGACGAAGAGGGCGAAGTGGTGGAGTAGGACCACAGATGCATTCACCAGAGATCCTGAATTAATTGCGAAAGTTGCGCTTTATAATAGACACACACGATCAATCCCGGCATTACGCCATTCTACATATAATACTTAATACTTGATGATTGGTTATTTCTCAATTCTCTTCTCTACATACCTATGTATGTAAGTATATGGAAATAACATACTCTGCATGGTAATCAGTGGTGCCGGCAGGAGAGGTCAAGCCTTTCCAATTAAACGCTGTGCCTGTACTTACGACTCAAATGACAAACGAAATGTACCTTCAATCCCATCTGGCTCCACGATGGATAAAATATGGGTAATTGAAATGAAATTTGAGTACAGGTGGAGTGAAAAAGGATATCGTAGCATGAAATTTTAATGTCACACAAAAGCTGCAGTCGACCTTATTAGAAACGACATGCGAAGGGTGCACAATAATAAGCTGATGTTATCACGATATGACCCAAACACATAATGTTCATTGTATCTAGATGTTTCCATTACAGGAGCGATAACATGTAGTTGTTTAATTGGCTGTTTTGTCCGTACTATGCACTCAGGAAATATACAATTATACATTGCGTTAATTGGTGCATCTGCAAATCAAAGCGAAATTGACGAAAAATACACTTTCAATCTCAGATAAGTAGGAAATAACATATGTAGATTTAATAGTGATATCATGACTTATCTAAATGATCACATGTAGCATCTCAGAAGGAATCTTAGATGATTTTTTAAAAATAATTTTTAAATTTAAGCATTTCTGCAAAATTAATAATGAACACAAAACATATAACATGAAAATCTAATAGACATGAAGTCGATACATACGTACAGGCATCCCAATGCGATTCTCGGAGAAATCTGTTATAGGTACTCGAGCGCATTAGCTCTTCGATATTTCAACATAAATCAGTCGTCTTTAAATTTTAAAGAAAAAAAAATGTAGACTCATTCCATCCGAGAAAGGCTAACGGCTATAAAAAAGGTGGATTTTATGAACAAAAAGTTCGACAACGACGAGTTCGTAATTTGCGAAAAGTGTAGAACTTAACGAAAATTACACTTGAAGCATGAATGTTGAATTGCTCTAGATGCTAGGTTCCGATGTTCGAATAATTGAAGTTTTCGGTCTTAAATCGACCGGATAATTCAATTTACAAAGGTTTTCAGCAACCCGTCATCAGTTTATACGGAGTTGAATTTGTGTTAATAATGTACTAAACTTTTGCCCGCAAGATTCTCGCCGCCAAGATCTTTATTATTATAGCAGGTACTCAAAACTATAAAAACTAACAGAATATTTGTATGTACATCCTCGTATGATTAATATATGTATACAAAGTATTGTGCGTGTTATAATAACTCAAGCTCCACCTAAAATTCGACCTTAAATCAACAAAAAATAAAAGTTAAAGCGGACAATCTCTAATTAAATGCATAATTTTGCAAACGAAACAGAGTAGTTTCGTGCAAACAGGTAGCTGTACTGTCCCAGCGCAGACACTTAAACATATAATTTGGAAACATCTCTTGGGAAATTAAAATAAAGTGTTTGTCTTTACTTGACTTCCAGTCTTCCAGGGTGATATTTGTACAATCCACACGACTGACATATACCATACGGAACCATAAGCAGAAACTGTAACTTACCTAGGGCTACCAGCTTGTAGGGTCCAGGAGGTTTATTTGGAACCGGTGACATTCATCAATCAGGGCATAGGAGGCATGACATCAGTCCAATCATTCACGCTTTTTTACCATTTTTATTATCGTAGGTATGTGATGATTTCTGAAATCCGGGTAATCCCGATTTCAGTCCAAGATTTTAGTCCTGGGGACGTTTAATCCAAACCGTTACTCAACTTGTAATTGGATTTAAATAACATTCAAAACGAAAAATGAAATTTTGTAATTTATTGTTTCTGCTTGTACGGAAACATCAAAAAGATTCTTCATAAAGGGAGGCTAAGAGAATCGTTCTGTCTCTATCCTTTTAGCAGTTTTCAGATGAGACAGAATGATATCCACAGCCTCCCCTTATGAAGAATTTTTACGATGTCTATGTAGTCAGGGAACGCTCAAATTCAACACCAATATCCAACCCGAATACTCACAAAAACTTCGAGCTCATTCCCATGTGAAATGACCTGCCGGATCCGAATTTGTACTGATTAATTCAGAGTTGCGAAATTGGTGAATGAATGTTTTTCATAATAGGGTAAAACACCCAATTGTTGGCCCTGTGCTAATTATTGGCACATTGCCGAATTTTATTGAATTTATCCCGTTTAAAACATGGTTTCACTAAAGGGTTTAATTTTTTTAATCTACTATTTTGTGCTGACTGTGGCACATAAAATTATTATCGATGGCGGAGTCGGTAAAATCCTAGTTTTAAGTATGACGTGAAGTATCTGTCAATAATTATAAGGTGAAATACTGTTGATTTTCCAAGCTACACTAACGAACATAAGACCTTTAATTTCATTGAATAATTACCTTCATTTTGATCCTTATATCGTCAATTTATCTTCGTAAAAATAAAATTTCAATTATTCTTACCCATAACTAGAACGTATCGACGATAGAAAAAAGGTGCCAATAATTGGGCCAATGGGGGCAGTTAACATTTTTTTTAATTTAACGCATTTTTCGTCAAGAAATACTTTGATATAGTAAATGTTTACAAAATAGACCTGTTTCTTGTCATTTTGGCCATATTAAAAAAAATGCAGGTGAATTCACAAATATTTTAATGGTTTTATCGCTTTGTCGGTAGCTTAAAGTGCCAATAATTGGGTGTTTTACCCTATCTCAGCATTTCACTAATTCGCCTAATAATTTCCACGAATTCTCCACTAATTCCAACTAATTTCCCTGTAGTTCCTATACGAATTCTGTACTAGTTTCTATTGATACCTACCAATTTCCCACTAATATCTACGAATTACTCTAATTTCTAATTCCTTGTAGCTTGTATACCAACATTGCCTTCGATAATGATTTTCTTAAATATGTAGAGGTCTTCCGAAATCCATGACTGCAAAACGTTTCTGCATTAGAACATTATTGATAGGATGTTTTTTTTACCGAAGTAAACGCGAATAACATCATTGGGGTCCTATATGAAGAAAACGCGATACATTTCTGTCCTTTATTTATGGTTTTCCTTTTGGGGGTACAACGGCAAGGGTGACGATAAAAAAAACAGAATTATAACCCAGTATTTGTTTTGCCATTCCTAAGTAAACAGAAATAAACAAGTGGATAAGGGATAGCAACATGTATGTGTACGATATTGTCACAGATACAAAGTAAACTGAAAAGGTCGGCTCCAGACTTTTTTGCAAGCAAAGATTTGAATGGTCTTTGGCTTGAGGTCAAGCAGATTTAATATTTAAACGAATTTTTGCTTCATCCACCCCAATTTCCATTATCTCGCCCCTTTTCGTCTGATTTCATGGCTCTTTCTCTCGTGTTGGAATGCGTTCTTATCCCGAGCACAATAGATCGTTTTGAGAATATCAAAACAGGGATTTTAATGATGAGATTAGGGTTTTCTTCTTATATTATACAGAGGATGAAATCAGAGAATATAGAGGAATTTTGGATTAATTAATGTATTTGGGTCGGTCCGGATTTCCGGTCGGTTCGATACTATTCCAGGATGTTTTATCGTGGAAAGCTGTGCAGTTGATGGTTTCGACCCTTATACCTGGTGGGAAAGCTCAAAGCGGACGGTGCACTCCTTGATCGCTCAGTCGGGCTTGTCAGTTGCAGGAAAGGGAACTGCACACAAAAACATCATATGAAATAAAAATAGGTGATTAAATTTTGTTTGAAAGGAAGAGATTACAAGATGTCTCAATTTCGCTGAATTACAAGTCTTTAAAAGAATAAATAATGATTTTCTTTGGGAGCTCCTAACGAAATTGATCGAAAACTAATTTTTTTTATTTCTCTTCTACCTTTTCCTTTCTACCGTTGGAACGTTTTGAGAAAAAAGTCTCTGCAATAAGAAATTTATTTTTGTGAAATTCGAGTAGACACCATCAAAGTCGACGTATAACGTGGATGTCTACTTCTTCGAGACAGCATCAGTTTCTCGCAAACGATCTTTTTTAACCACTATATCAAATATAGGACGTTACCAACCAACTTCTCTTTGAAGTGGCGGTTCGGGTGCATGTATGTAAGTACCTCTAGTTAATAAGTTACGTAGGTATTACAGAGCAAGCTTAATAAATGCGTGAATTTCTAATAGAATTAAACTTTGCGCGTATTTATTTTTCAAATTAGTTATCGTCTACCTCATACGTGAAATCCATGAATAATAAACATTAGTTAACTTGATAGTGGTGAAGTTTTCAAAATAACTTCAAGTGGAATTCAATTATTTTTGAATTAAAAATTCAGAAGCAATGAAAAATATACATTTTGATTCCTGGGCTGCCATCTTCAGGGCGTTTCGGGAGTGTGTTAATTTCAAATTTTCAGGGGTTTTTTGGACAAGGGTGACATCTTCCGGAAATATGGTGAAGCATTGTCGCGGAATAGGAAATTCCTGCATTCGGCAAGAGGAATTAGATATCTACAGTGAATTTCATGTAATTTAGTAGCCGTTACTAGATGGGGGAGCTAAATATTGCTTTATGTGCGCTTATTTGATAGATTTATTCATGCGAAGTCATTAACATTTTAATAATTAACTGTGTTTATATACTTTTCACTCATACAGTGCGCGTCTAAAATGTCCCCCTCCCCTAAAAATTTTTGAACGGTTAGAAATTTTTGAAATAGCTCGGACTAGAGTCTTCTGTACGTGGCGCCAAAAGGTAGCTTCGACAACAATCGTCTTCAAAAATTTAGAGCCCACTATTACATTTGATCCATCTTTACATTTACCACACTTCAGTTTATCATCTGTAACTATTCCATAAATAATTGAAAACTTTGTTTGCGGAATAGTAAAATTATGATCAGAATAACCACTTGCAGCTAGCGTTCACATTTATCTACTAAGGTAAGTACTGTAACATTCTCAATTTTCATAACTAATTTTAAATGGGGGTAAAAGGGGTAAGAGGCACCTAAATGATCACTTAAGGCGCCACATAACATCGTGAGTTTTTTTTTGTGTTTCAAATTTCGTGTAGTTTTCCAGGAGTACACCACCGTGCTTGATCGGTTTCTTCGGCGGTCAAGCCTTTCCTATTTCAACCCTGAAACATAAGATTCAATCAATGCGGGATTATTGTTTACTTTCGATGTCAAAAATGTAACCTCACCAGTGTCAACTCACCTGTCGGATTGTCGGCGTTATCAATTAGGCGAGGTCTGCGCCGTCTCTTCGCGAGCCGATCAAAAATTGACAGAGAGAGGAGCGGGTTCTTGTTTGGTTGTTTTGTTGAAGAGAGAACGATACGATGTCCGACTTTGGCTGTGATAATTTTCGGAAATCCCGAATAATCCAGGGTGTTTTGTGTATAATTATCACAAATTTAATTTATCTTTGGACCCCCAACAATCAATCATCAAAATTTTTTTAATTAGTCAGGATATTCTCCAGATAACCTGTAAGTAAAATTGGCGCGTGCTTTCATTTCTAATTATTCTAATTTGCACTCCCATATTTTTCATTAGCCGCCCTTTTTCATCGGTGCAGAAGAAAATCTAGTGTGGGAGTTTTTGATTTTCCATATTTTCACGATTTTCCCACCACGTCTTGGGATTTCGACCAGTTCTGGTTTGGTTCTAACACCTATTAGGTATATCCGCTGTCTCTTTATCACCATCATCGTCGACTAAGGTCAGATTAAGCCAATAACAATTATAAATTTTATCATCTCATGGTATCGCCGGGTTGCGTATCAAGCCAGAATAATAATTGGTTATACCAGCGGTTTTTTCCTCATGTATCGCATGTTATTTTTAGTCTCTTGATAAGTATTACCCCTTCATTAATTGTAGGTAGCTTCTTTCTTTAACTTTTCACTTCGGTTGCGTGCTTATCAATAATCTCACTATTTCTTGTAAAGGAATTGATCTCTCACCGCATTTGTTTTATTATTATTTGTTACACTAGTTTAAGTAATTTCCCCTCGAATTTCCCAAATTTGCGAGTTTTGTCGGCTCTCTGCAATTTGTCTGGTCAAAAAAAGATAAACTCACTGGTGCTCATTCGAAAACTTTCGACTTCTTATTTCGCCTACCCCACCACCAGCTCACCCAAGACACCTCTAGCCGGGACTGCGATCAAAATTGGGACGTTACAGTACATACAGTGCGCGTCTGAAATTTTCGGAACACGCTGGGACATGTCGATTTTGTTTTCAATGCTGCATCTTTTCCGTCAAATCTCATCCCTGTATCACTTCCGGTTTGACCGCAAATGACAGTCAACTAAAATCAGGTGCATCCATTTAAAAGACAAAGTAACGTAAATAGGTATTTGCAATGTTCCTAATAGATCTTTCCAGAATACGTGCAAGAGAGCAAGACGATGGAAACATCATGGGTGCAAGAGAAACACAAGTAGCAGGGGAGTGAAGTCGCCGTGTTAAAAGATGGTGAACCCCCCACTCCGCTTCATACAACATACATATATCCATAGATGAACCCCTCAAGATTGGCAAGAGCACGTTTGATTTTTTAATCCCGCAAATCGGTACACGAACTACCATCGGAAAGGCCCGATTCCGAGGGCCGCGTTCGAGGGCGCCACTATAAACTCGTTTCTAGGATACGAACGACGCATCCATGCACAGCCCTCTCAGTTCATTAATTTATGTTTATGAATTCTGACCATCTGAAATTCACCAACTTCAAACCACCAAATTCAGATTTTTTCTAAGTTGTGGAAAATCAATGAATTTATATGGTTAATTGGTAAATTTCAAACATGAAGATAGCAGTAAATATTCCAAGGAACCAGTATTTGATTGTTTTACACACATTTATTAGAACTTTTTCACTAATGATTTTGTAGATAAAAATATTTATAAGTCCAACCTCGAGTTCACCATTCAAAATATTCGCAGCAAGCTCCAAATTTTCCAAATTGACGACACACTTTCAGCATCTTGAGCTCTCCTCCAGTGATGGTGAAATTTCCCATTATTTCGAGCATTATTTCTGAGTTTCGCACATTTGAAAAAAATCATGTTCAACAGAATAGTAGTAAACGGGTTCATATTGGAATTGGAACTGTGAATGTAACCCTTTTCCACATCCTGAAAATGTGTTCTTAACTGCGGGAACCTTATTATTTAATGGTTTCGAGAACTCACGGATTTGTTCCTTTAAACAGTGATGAATACGTCTACGTCCCGGTATTGAAATTAGTGCGAAATCTCTAATTATTCAGCATAAAACCATATCACAAATATTTAATAACTTCACAAATTTTCAATTTCAAAATAAATAAAAAATCATCATAACAACAGTGACAAATTTGAAACACGGCCACCTTCAAAGTCTAGTTTTTCTGGCCCTCTAACCACGCCCTCCTAAACTATCTACGGGATTGCCACCCTATACCACCAGCAATCACAATCCTATTCTTATTTTTGTCGCCATCTAATGACCTTTTGTCAAAACTACAAATTACAGGATTCTTAAAAACAGTGGCGCTCTCTCAAACGGCCCTCGTGAACTAAACCCCTTTCGGGGCGGGACTAATTTCACGGGCATCTTGCCACCCCGTGCATATATCCAACTATGCATATATCTAAAAATCTCGGGTGGGCGCGAAAATGTTCAAATCGGTTACCATGGGGACCATCCTAACTTCACATCACGCGGTGGCGACTTCCCCGAAAAATCAATCCGGACATAGTAGGCCGATGGCTATTAGTTCTGAGTTGGTGTCGCTAGATGGCATACACATAGACGGAAACGTTGCCAAGTAATTTAATTACAAATTTCAAATTTATGACAAGTTATACCATCAAGATACCGTATAATATTTTAGACGCGAAACGTCACTTAAAATTTTTTCTTCGTTATCATTGCTGTTATTCGACTTTTTCAAAGAATTCATTTCGTGGTTTTGCCGTGAAATGCCTTAAAAAGTGTGCATCGTGTGCGGTTGACGCCCGGCTGATGGAATTCGGCATTATTTTCCTCAAAATTAGTCAAGGTAAGATTGTCATTGGACATCAATCTATATTTCGAGGATTTTATTTTAAATAAATTGGTATATCTTATCCTTTAATAAACTAAAACGATTGTTTTTTAGATGTAGAGACAGTGGCTGCATGTAATGAAGCACTTTGATATGGCTGGTTCTGTAACAGCTCGTATTTTCGTTATCACCATTTTGCCGAGAAGCTCTACGCTTTAGCCGAGTGATGTCCGAATAAATGGTACATAATACCTTCATGGTGGTGAAGGAAACTATTAATGAAAAACACTCGGAAAAACAATTATTTCATTTTCAGGAAAATTTACACGTTTTGAAAAAATGCGGTAGACAAATTGAAGGCAACATTTCAGCATTTCCGGTTCCGAAATGCCATCTAGCGACACCAACTCGGAACTAAGCTTCCCCCACCACGGACAAAAATTCCCCTTTTCTTTCCCCTCTGGGTATACAAAAATCTGACCTACTCTGTGCTTCACATTGATATTATTCTTTTAATTCTCTTTTAAAAACTACAATACCCACAAATGAGTCAGTTTTAGGATTTTGTAGAGATAAGGAATCCTAAACGGACGTTGGTGAAAGTGAATAGCATTAGGATTTGTATGAAATAAGTATAATAGGACGGTTTCTACATGGTTAATACATGTCGTAGATAAAAGTTAGGTTATGGATATAAGGGGGCTGTCGGACTTGAGGAAATGATGCCTTGATGATGTTGAAACATGCTTATTCTGCACATGAGGGATGGTTTGAGTGAGTATTGTCGGAATCCTAGTGCAGAAAGTTGATTTGTCTGCCATCGAGGGTTTGACTTGATCCGTTCTCCCAACACTTTTCATCGTGGAGCCCCCAGATTTGAAGATACAAGTTTGCAATTGATACCATAGCTAAAAAATACAAAATCCTACATTATACAGGGTGTCTTTGAAATACGTGTACAACGCGCTACCACATACTCCTGAGGTCAAAATAGAACGATTTAACCACAATGACCTTAGTCCAAAAGTTGATAATAAAAAAGTTACAGGGTGTTGAAATGAAAATTTTTATTTCCATTTTCTTGAATAATTTGTCAAGTTTTGGGAATAATAATTTAAAAATTGGTACACGAGGGTTTTTTGGTACGGGGAATACTTATTTGGACTCGGTTTTGCTGTATTTCCTAGGGGACGCTACGTACGCTACAAGCATTTGCAAATGACAGTCGCAACTTTTTCCCTCTTCAAATTACCGATGTTCCAATAAATGGAATCGACTGCTTCATGATTTTGCTCAATAAAAGTTCTCTTGTTTGATGTCGCTACGGTCCACCGTTTTGGAATTATTCACTCTCGAATGGTGGATTTCACCCTAAATTCGCTGTAATTTTTGGGGAAATTTTTCCAGAAAAACAAATGAACCCTCCAAAAAGGAAGTTTAATTACTTTTTTCGTCAGGTGAGTTGTTCTTAGCAAAGCAGTCATGGAATTAACTTTTTGTCGGGCTAATGTGTTTTTCATGACAAATTACCCCAAAAATTTGTGCGATTTTAGGGTGAAATCCACCATTCGAGAGTGAATTATACCAAAACTGTGGACCGTAGCGACATCAAACAAGAGAACTTTTATTGAGCAGAATCATGAAGCAGTCGATTCCACTTATTGGAACATCGGTAATTTGAAGAGAAAAAAAGTTGAGACTGTCATTTGCAAATGCTTGTAGCGTACGTAGCGCCCCCTAGGAAATACAGCAAAACTGAGTTCAAATAAGTATTCCCCGCACCAAAAAACCCTCGTGTACCAATTTTCGAATTATTATTCCCAAAACTTGACAAATTATTCAAGAAAATGGAAGTAAAAATTTTCATTTCAACACCCTGTAACTTTTTTATTATCAACTTTTGGACTAAGGTCATTGTGGTTAAATCGTTCTATTTTGACCTCAGGAGTATGTGGTAGCGCGTTGTACACGTATTTCAAAGACACCCCGTATATAATCAGGATGTAAGCCCTATTGTGGATAATTTCCGAAAAATATTACGAAATATGTGAAGCGGTAATTTTTTGAAATTTTTAATAGACATAAACTCACCTGTAGAATATCAAACCAATGAAAATTTTGTCCTGGAAAGGACAGATTTTTTGTCAAAGGGCGGCCACAAACACGAGAAGGGGGAAAAACGTCGAGAAAACCGAAAAAAACACAAAAATGATAGCTCACAAAAATTCACTTGTGGCACCAAAGTCAAAAACTATGATCTGTCATCTAAAGTGGAGGGGAGTGGAAATGACCTATTGAAACAAATTTTAGGTTCATTAAGCACTTATTATTATTAAGTACTATCATTACAATGATTATTAAAAAATTTATAATAAGTACATGCAGTTACAACTTATCATAGATTGGGCATTCCCTCAGAGTATCGTTTGGCATACGCAGGACTTTCGTGACTTTTTTTTTCAACTAACAGCTTGAATTAGGGGCATTTCCATTGATTCTCGGTTTTATTGAAGTTGAAGTGAAAATGCCGTGCCTATGTATGAAAAACGACTATTGTAATACAGGCTGATTCAAAATTGTGGGGCCAATGCTTCAGGGCAGATTCTTCTCGTCAATATGGTGAGAAAATTTCCTATAAAGGGGGGTCCGCAAGTGGTCAATAAGGGAGTCATTAGGCCTCAAAGTCTGCTGGTGTCCAATTTATTTTCGCTTATAACTCGCTTATTTTATGCTTTAGAACTTTCAGGTTTGCTATTCGAGGAAAACAATTGAAAAACTAAATGTTGAATCCGTTGATGACCCATGAGTACTGTGGTAAGTGATTAAACGAACCAAAAAAAAGGTCAACGGCAGATACAAATCACGATTATTTTGTGGCGGATAGTATTTTATTCACAATCACTATAGTAATTTGACAATGGGGTCGTCCACAACGGCGGGTATAGCGAAACCAACTACAGGGCATAGATTACGGAGGAGAAGATTGGAAACGGTGCGACCGCAGCGATATTAGTACCATCTATTGCCTCAAATGTTAACTTATTTGGAACGATTAATCCGTTGCCAGGAGATTCAACATTTGACTGTCACAAAAATTTAATTCTTTCGATCACAGCTTTCGATTATTTAGAAGTTTCAAAAAAATTATGAGTCGCGCTCGGACTTGCGGTTCATACTCTACCGGTGAGCAGTGTTACAGTAACAAATTTAAAACCCTGAAGTGGCATTATTCAAATTGCGAAAGGATTGTCTGCAGTAAGTGAATTAAATCGCTTGAAAGTTGATACAAATAATCAAAAATGAAAGAAACCCCCCGTCATGAATTAATTTAATCGAAAATTCCGCCCCCTGCTTTATATTCCTATTTTTGTTGTTATTTTCTGATTTTCTCAATAAAATAATATCAAATATTCTTCTGACTTGCTTTGAATCAACATAGAATTATCAAAAACGGGTGCTATTAAATTTCTCGTCACATCACCTTCGCTAAACGAATACAGCGCTGCATACGGGTCAAATGTTAACTACAGTTAAAAGGTGGTCGCGTTTATGCATGGATTGTATACGAGCGTTTCCAATCTTCCCCTCCGTAATCTTATGCTACAGGGTTTTCGTTTTAGTCCGGTCCCCACGTGACCTACCGAAAGTATGCAACCCAATTTACATCATTGGCGTAGAATAGTTATTTGTTCAACAAGTTAAGGAATGAGGCATTTTTCCGTTGAGGCGCACGTTTTTTAAACGAGGCGCAGCCGAGTTTAAAATGTGTCGCCGAGAACGGAAAAATGCAGTTTCCTTACGTGTTGCACACAACTTTTTTCC